>JAUMJK010000529.1:0-520763 GCA_033558105.1 Coccyzus lansbergi | reverse complement strand
GGGGGTGTGAGGGGCGTCGCGGCGCTGGGCGATGTCGCGCAGCGCGGATTTGCCGGGGGTGAGTGCGGGGCGGGGGGGGTGGGAGGGGGCAACAGTGGGAACGGGGACTGGAGGGCTGAGGGGAACAGAGGGACGGGGTGGAGACAGAGGGGGTATGGGGGAACAGAAGAGGCTGGGGGGACGGAGGGGGCTGAGGGGAACAGAGGTGATATGCGGGAGCAGAAGAGACTGGGTGCGACAGAGGGGGCCAGGGGGGCAATAGAGAGAAATGGGGACTGGGAGGGCTGAGGGGAACTGGGGTTATGGGGGGACAGAAGAGGCTGGGGATACAGGGGGGCTTGAGGGGGACAGAGGGGATGTGGGGGAGCAGAAGAGACTGGGGGCGACAGAGGGGGCCGGGGGGCAATAGAAATGTGGACTGGGAGTGCTGAGGGGAACGAGGCTGGGGAATCAGTGGGGCTTGAGGAGGACAGAGGAGATATGGGGGGCAGGGGGGCTTGAGGGGGACAGAGGGGATATGGGGGGCAGAAGACACTGGCGGTACAGGGAGGCTTGAGGGAGACAGTGTCGATATGGGGGGGCAGGGGGGCTTGAGGGGGACAAAGGAGATACGGGGGGGCAAGAGGCGGGGGGCAACAGTAAGAACGGAGACTGGGAGGGCTGAGGGGGACAGAAGGGGGTATGTGGGAAACAGAAGAGACCAGGAGAGGCAGGGGGCAACAGAGGGGGCAGGAGAATTGGAGGGACAGAGGGAACCGGGGCGGGGGAAATAGGAGGGATAGGGAGGAGACAGAGGGAGACCCGAAGAGACAGAGGAAACAGAAGGGAAAGGGGCCACCGGTGGGGGACAGAAGGGACTGGATAGACAGTGGGGAGACAGGGGGGACAGAGGGGATAATAGGGGACAAGAGGGTATATAGGGAAGCAGATGAGATTGGGGAAACAGGTACTGGGAGGGCTGAGGGTATATGGGGTGACAGGAGAGACTGGGGGTACAGGGAGTGGCAGAGGGAATATGGGGGACAGAAGAGACCAGGGGGGCGAGGGAGTCGGGGGGGGGCAACAGAGGGATTGGGGACCGGGAAGATAGAGGGAATCGGGTGTGGGGGAGGGACAGGAGGCATAGAAGAGACTGGGAGAGGCAGAGGGAACAGAAGGGACAGGGGCCACCGCAGGGGGATGGAAGGGACCAGGCAGTCAAGGGAGAGAAAGGGAGACAGAGGGGACCGGGGGACAGAGAGGCTGTGGGGGGACAGTGGGGATATGGGGGAACAGAAGAGACTGGGGGGGGACTTGGAGGACAGAGGGGATGTGGAGGAACAGAAGGAACTGAGGGGGAGCGGGAGAAACAGGGGAGACTAGGGGAAGCAGAGGGAACAGAAGGGACAGGGGCACCGTGGGGGGAGAGAAGGAACTGGGTAGACAGGGGGAACGGAGGGAACCAGGGGAGACAAGAGGGGACCTTTGGGGATAGGAGGGAGCAGGGGGGACCAGGAGAGACTGAGGGGGCCAAGGGAGAGATGGGGTCTAGTGGGGCAGATGAGGGCAGGAGCGGGGACAAGGGAGGATGTGAGGAACGCAGAGGGACAGGGGGAACAGGAGCGACTGAGGGAGGTGGAGGGGGCTGGGTATAATAGGAGGAATGGAGACGTGGAGAGTTGGAGGAGAGGAGTACTGAGTATGAGATGCCAGGGGCATAGTGGGGACCTGGAGAGACTGAGGGTACTGAGAGAGACAGGAGGAACAAGAGGACCCATGGGGGGGATGACAGAGGTGATGAGGGGACACACAGGAAACTGAGGGAACGAGGGAGGATTGTGGAGACAGGATTGCGGAGATGGAGGCGATCTTTGGGGATAGAATGGATTAGGAGGGACTAGGGAGACCCGGGGTGGGGGGGGTTTGGGAGACAGGGGATCTAGGTGGGAGGTAGATAGAGGAAAGACAGGGAGGACTAGGAGAAGCAGAGGAGACAGGGGAGTCTGAGGGGACCTTTGCAGACTGGACTAGGAGGGGGACCAGGGGAGGCAGGGGGACTGGGAGAGATGAGGGGACTGGAGGGATAGAGACTACTAGGGCAACCGAGGTGACCAGAGGAGATACAGGAGGCAGAGGGAATTGGAGAGAGTGTAGAAGGGACGGGGGTCTGGTGACAGAGGGAACAGGAGGGACAAGGGTTGACCTTGGTGGAGAGTGGGGACGGAGGAGACAGTAGAGAACAGAGGGGACAGGAGTGCCCTGAGGGGATAGAGGAGCCTACTGGAGATAGGGGGCCCTGGGAGGGCAGAGGGGACTTGGGGGGGAGGCAGGGAAAATTGGAGGGGGACAAGGGCAACCAGGAGAGGACTGGGGAGATAGGAGGGGCCTGGGGGAACAGAGATGGCGGGGGGGGCTGGGGGGACCCAGCTGGAGGGGGAAAGGACGTGACAGCATTTTGGGACAAACCCTGCCTGAGTGCAGACCTAGAGGTGTGGGTGCAAGTTACCCACTTGCTTGATGATTCCTGACCCGTTAAAAACCAGGGAGGGAGAACACCTCAAAGAGAGGGAGCCCTGTTTCCCACCCCCCCCCACCCCCCCCAGACAGGGGCTTTCACAACCATGGCTTTGTACAGTTCCCTATAGCACAACTCTTTCCCTCCTTTAATTTTTAGCACTTTCATTTCCTGGTGTGAATTCTGGAGTGATGAAAAATGAGATCAGATTAATTAATTTTGGTTAAATATTGTGAAGTACTCAGTGCACACTGTTATTGAGAAGAGTGCCATTTTAATTCTTCATGATCTCAAAGCATGCTTGCATGGTGTTAATTTTAGATTGTCCTTCGGCTGCCTTGATCTATAGTTCTGAATAGAGGGGAAAACCCCACTTTTTAAAGCACACCACATTCCCAGCACATGGTGGTTGTCCAGGACATCATAAATGATGATTTTTGTATAAGCAAATAGGTCACAAGTCAAAGTGAGCATTATATAACTGCCTGGCTTCGGCAAACTTGATCCCAACAGTAAAGGAAGGGAAAAGTCTGGTTTTTATTCTTGTGTTTTTCATTTGGACAATGAGAGACTGGCTATCCCCTTCTTCAGTGCAATTACTTTGTAGCAGATTGATTTTTATAAATGAACCAAACCCAAATAACCTCTGCTTTAAAAACATGAGCCAGTGAAATGGTGTGTGGTGGTTTGTATTTTTCTGAAAAACTTTCAGTCCCGTTCCTGATCGTGGATACTATATACCACATATTTGCCAGTGAATCAGTAGCTAATACTGTAACTAGATTCATTACATAATTGGAAAAGGTTCCTGAGTGAGTTTAGTTTTACTGTTGAACTTCCCTGTGTTGTAGAATGGTGTTATTTGGCATAGTTGGAGTTCTTGGAAGAACTAGAGATCAGTATGAAAGTAATTTGGGTTTCTTTTTATCTAAAGACATAAAGCAATAATGGATTAATGCATCTGTTGCAAAGCTGAAACAAATAGGCAGACATGTACAGATTCCTGGTGACTGTATGAAATGCCGTGTTTTGAAGTAAAATTCCTAAGCTGGAGCTTACATGTATGTTTTTGTGCCTTTTGTACATCATGATGATGGTAGTGTGTTGTGGTTGGTGTTCCTGCATAGTAAAGCACATCTGCCACAGAAAAAGCCTCCAGCTCACAGCGGGTTCAGTGCAAATATTTTAACCATGTACTTGTAAGACAAACCGAGGCAGGAGATGGGATCCGCTTTTCTTAGTGCAGATGTGATCAGCTGCATCTCTGCTAGCCATTCATTAATTTCACTAATGACTCGTGTGCATTTATTTTTTTGAAGTATTTGTTGTATGTTTCCTTCACTATTGTATTGTAAATGGCCTTTCTTTGGATGATAGACTTGGAGTGTCTGTAGGTTTTGATTGCTTGCCTTACTTGCAGCTCATCTTTGTAAACTGCTTTGTAACTCTACTTTTCTTTAAGTCTATCTATTCTTTGCAAAGAACATGAATCTTCTGTCAGCATTAGATCTAGCTGCTTTTAGGGCAAAATGCTCTTTTTTTTTTTTTTCCTAGGAAGTGTTATTGAATTTTGCTGTAATTATTTTGTCATAGTATGTACTAAGTTGATTTATAGCCTTTCTTTCCTTGGCTTTTTTCCCTTTTTCCTCTGTATTATTCTTTCCCAACAGAAACTCCCGTAGAGTTTTGGCAAAATGTTCTTTGAGAGGTGGTTGGGTTTTTTTCTGGAGGGGTAGGCAAGGGGTGGCATTTAATACGCCAGTGGAAAGTAGTTGCATCATGGGTGCTTTCTTAATGGGACTGTTCATGGGGCTTGCCTGAAATTAATCTCTCAAAGTTAAACAGATGAGCAAAAATGAAAAGCACCCATGTATTGATTTCTGCTTTTGTTTTGGGCTAAAAGGACCATTCAAGGTATGCTCTACAGGGTATTTCCAGCCTGAAATTTAGTCAGTTCTTCAAAAGTAGTGTTAAAAAGTATTCTCTCTGCTCTCATATCTTATGGCTTTGCAGTTTTGTTTTGTTCTTCATAAAGTGTTGTTAGAAGAGTCTTAGTATGGAATAGTATACGCTGTGAGTACCATTTAGTATGAAATATGGAGCCCGAGAAGAAGGTGAACTGGTTCTGGAGTGTTGTCAAAAGCACACTTTAAAGGAGGTAGGGTTTTTTGTTTCATTTGGGCCATTCCAATTTCAGTAATTATGTAGGCTTCTGGAAACTTAAGGAGGTAGCGTGTTTTCAGAAAGAAGTATTAAAACCCAGTTGACAGCGGGCCTTTAGCTGGTCTTTTGTAATTCTGTTTTTCCTCTGTGAAATCCTTTTGGCGTGTTGTGGTTCTCTGGCAGTAGCTCAGTGTGTGATATCACAGATATCATATGTCTTCTTGAGATTCCTGGCATTTGCTGAGCTGCAGCGGTGCTCTCTGGGACTGTTTGGGTGAACCAGGAAATATCATGGAAATTCGGCAGAGAAAGCAGTGTGATAGAGAAACAGTTGTATCCTGTTGGGAATAGGTGAACGCCTTCACTCTTTGTGTGTTCCCATCTTTGTGTCTGGTAATCTGGTGTGGACTGTATTCAGCAAAGAGGTGTGTCTTTGAGTAAGTGGTCTTTACATACTTTTTCCTAAAACTTTAGGCATAGATGCCTGTCAACAGGGTGGCAAACCATCACAGCTCAGGTTTTTCCTTTGGAAAGACAAACCTTTCTTTAAATCTAAGGTAATTATAGAATCATAGAATGCTTTCGGTTGGAAGGAACCTTTAAGGGTCATCTAGTCTAACCTCCCGACAGTAGCAGGGACATCTTTAACTCGACCAGATTGCTCAGATCCCCATCCAGCCTGACCTTGAATGTTTCCAGGGATTCGTTTCCACTACCTCCCTGGGGAGCCTGTTCCAGTGTTTCACCACCCTTATTGTGAAAAGTTTTTCCCTTATATCCAGTCTAAATTTCCCCTCCCTTACTTTAAAACCACTACTTCTTGTCCTGTCTCAACAGACCTTTCTTAAAAGTCTGTCCGCACCTTTCCTATAGGCCCACTTTTGGTACTGGAAGTCTGCAATAAGGTCTCAATACTTAAAGAGGACCTGTGGGAAAGATGGGGGGCACTTATATGTGGCCTTGTTAGGATTTATCTTCATCTCAAAGTTGAGATCCAATGCCAGGCGTAAGTACAGATGATATTGCACATATGGAGGAGATTTGACTCTTCCAAAAGATCTGTTGAAAGTTAGTCGTAGCGTGTGGTATTTCTGTCTGTCTCTTCGGTGAAGTCTCCCTCATGTCTGCGTTTGCTGTTGAAATGTGACACAGTAAGTGTGGTTTGTGCTGACAGGGCTTTTGTAACGTAGCTAGAAAAGAAAAGATTTCACATTGGCTACTTCGACCCATGTTTTCATCCTGGTTACCAGGCGTTGAAGGGTAGCATTACTTAATTAGACACACATAGAGGATGAAGGTGTAGAAGAAGAGAATCTGCTTGTGTATTTGTTTGGTTAATGAGGACTTGCAGTTCTTGGGTATAATTCTATTTCAAGGATGATTTTTTTTTCATTTTACATGGAAACCAGTGTTTCAACGCTTCCATCTCGTTGTTACTGCATATCTGTTTTCTTTTTTCACTTCCCTTCTTTTTGCTTTTTTTTTTTTTTTTCTTGGATTATCCTTATTGTTAACTGCTGTGCGTCAGTGCTATAAAAGATGGTTGTAGATGGCTTTTGTAAGACTCTGTTTAGGAAGATGTGCATGTGAGAGCAGGTTCTTACTGCATTGTTCACAGCCTTGGTCAGTTTATGATCTAAATTATACTGCTGCCCCTTGTTAATGTTTAATGTCAGATGCTGTAGAGAAAAACATGACAGACTCTGAAATGAACAGTTGTGGAATAATCATTCCATAAGGGATCTGTTTCATAGAATCATAGAATGGTTTGGGTTGAAAGAGGCTCTGAATATCATGCATTCCAACCCCCTTGCCATGGGCAGGTTTGAGATGGGATTAGAGCAGGAGGAAGAAGGGCTATGCTTTTTACAGAATTCAGAAAGCCTCAAGTGGAATTCCTATTTAGTCTTATAGTTCTGCAGTAATCTGTGTTCTTTGGATCTAGTTACTGGTGAGGATGTTGAGTTTGATGGAATTTGAAGTTTTTTTTGAAGCATGAGGACCAGGGTGAAAGAATGTCTTAAAACTGGCAGAACAGAGAATCAAGCAGGGGAAAGGGATCTGTTGGATAGAATAACACAAGGACAGCATATCTGGAGCAATGAGAAGGATTAAGGATAGAGTTTTATTGTAGTTACCTTGCACTTCCACTTCAGTTAGGCGATTTTGGAAGTACAGTTTTATAGCACCATTGAGAATGAGTTTAATGGGCAAGGAGATACTGGTGGCGGGCAAGGCGATACTGGTGGCGGGCAAGGAGAGTGATGAGGGAATAAGCCTGGAATACTTTGTCATCTTTTCAAAGGTTACTTGATCTGGGCCAAGTAATAGAAGGTGTGCTAGGTGTTGTTGCTGCTGTTTCAGACTTCCCTTTTGTGCAAAGAGTTTAGTCATAGTTGTGGCAGAAGTAATCCATTGTATGGTTATATCAGTCATAAAATGGAGGTCTGTGCTGACAAGTAAGTTCTGATTATACATAGGAGTGGGTTAAAAAAGCAAAGTAGAGTGCTTTTGGGTGAATTGTACATTTGCAGTGGTCAGAAAAAGGGAATCCAGAGTGACATGAACGTAATCTTGAAGACAGATGGAAGATTAAGGATGAGAAGCATAGACTTCAGTTTTTTTCTTTCAGTTTAATCTATCTTGGTGCAATAGCTTGTCTGTGAACAGTCTTTCTTTTCAAGTGCATTTAACCATCTTTTCCCTTCCATTTGTCCCCTGTCATCTTCTGTTCTCGCCTTGTTAAAAGAAGCAGAGATTTTTAATTAAAGAAAAATAAACAGTTTTAAAAGGATGTAAAGACAGTATTACACAGCTCCAGAAGTAGCAACTGTTACAAGTTGCAGTCTAGTTCTTGGAAGGAAAGAGTGATGGTGAGTAAGCCTGGAAGATTCTGAGGTGGTTTGTGTGGAACAGGGTATAGTCTTGCATGAACAGATTCTTAAATCTGCTCTGGGGAGTAGAGTCTGGCCGGGATGTTTTGTATAGCTAATGTATTAGTCTACAAATGTGAAATAATTAAATATATATATATGTGAGGGTTTTTTTCCCCCAGCATATTTCTCTTCAGGTAGTTAAATCAATGTAGATCATGTAGCTGTGAGGAGTTTTAAAGTTAATTACTTTCTCTCTTCCATTTTTCAGAAATGCACATAGCTATTGAATCTGTCTTGACAGCTGTTGTTCAGTTACTGAGATGGTTATGTCACTTTTCCATAGAAAGTTTTAGAATCCTAGTGCTGAATCCGTAAGCTACTATTTTAGGCAGTTCTATTGCCTCCCTTGGGGATGTTTTGAAATTGGTTCACTTCAGTTTAGTGTGTTACCGGAAAGTTAGGGTTTTTGAACTGTAGTACATAGCCAGAAATTGCTATTGGCAGTTGTGACATCTGCTGCCATTGCCCCTCCTGATGGTGTTTGCTTACTGCTGTTTCCTCTGATGATAGTGGGGAGAAATGAAGGTTAGGGGAAGGTAGCTCTTGTGATCGCTGGTAGACCTACACACAGTTCAGATGTAAACAATCCTGTGTTGTGTTTATATATTAATTCCTTACCACAGCCTAATCTTCAGCACCTGCTGCTGACCACTTCACCAGTACTACAGAGGAGATTTCATTATTGATGCCTCTGTAACTCAGAATGAAGAATTAAGTTCTGTATGGATTAATTTAATTATTAATCGGGGTGATAGGCAGGTATTGGAAAAAAGGTATTTGAAAAAATGTGTTTCAAAGACAACTGAAGTCAACAGAAAGTTTTCCATTCCATTGAAATTAAATAGTCATGAGAGTAAGCGCTTATTGGTATGAGTAAGAATTCGATAGTCCAATCCATTCTGTATCTATGGTTTTGAGTAGTGCTAGCTGACCGGTGCTCTGCATGATCAAAACAGGGTGGGGGAAAGGATGCTTTAGAGCAAATGAATTGGAGATTGCAGAATAGCTTTTCATTCTTAAATTTGAAGAAAACATGAAACTAGTTTTCCATGAACTTAAATTCTGGGAAATGGTGCAAAGCTGAAATCATGGCAATTATAAAATACAAGGAATTTGTTCTTGATCTTCGTATTACTCTTCTAATGACCAATTATTCATGTTTTACTCCCACTGCTTCCAATAAGAATTGCAGTCCTGTTGTGTTTAGAGAGTTAAAAATGAGAGGCACTTGTGGTCCACTCAGTGAGAACTGGATTTGTTTGATTGTATTCTTTCTGAGCTAGACATGTATTTCATGCCTCCAGACCCAGCCTATGTTGTGATACACAGTCTCACGAAACACTTAAGAGTATCATAAGTACTGATATTATGTGTTAAATTTTATCAGAGCAAGGTAAGACTGAAGAGTTTTACGTGTAGGACTCCACATTCTTGTACTTTTTACCATATCCTGTGCCAGAATTTTCAGGCTTGGAAGCAGATAGAGAAGAGCTACTGACTTGGCATTCCTGTTAAGTAACGTACATATGTAGGTGAAGAGTAGGAGACTTTCTGGGAAAGGCTGTCTTGTACGTTTCCTTTGTAATAGAAAAGCAAGTGATGGTTGTGATCTCTTCAGCAGGTTGTAAGGGTGGTTTTTCCTGACTGTTCTTTAGCATCCTTTGAGTGTGAAATGATTTGTGAGGAACTTGAAAGATGTGCTGCAGTGGTATAGTGAGGGGCAGCAAAGTGGTGGTGGCATGTCTCCTAAGGCTGTAAGAGAGGCAAGGATGAGGAGGGAGTTTACTGCATCTCATGTAAAACTGTTGTAACTGAGTAGAACAGATGAGCTTTTAGGCACACAAAAGGAAATGCATGCTAATTTTTCACAAAGCATCCAGCTGTCTGGAAGCATCTTCTACATTTGGAGTCTGACATCAATTTGCAGAGTCTTACCAGTGGTTGCAACCCATACTGAAAGACTGAGGGGTCTGGAGAACAGGCCTTATGAGGAACGGCTGAGAGAGCTGGTGTTGTTTAGCCTAGAGAAGAGGAGGCTGAGAGGAGACCTCATTGCTCTCTCCAACTACCTGAAAGGAGGTTGTGGAGAGGAGGGAGCTGGCCTCTTCTCCCAAGGGACAGGGGACAGGACAAGAGGGAATGGCCTCAAGCTATGCAAGGGGAGATTTAGGCTAGAGATTAGGAGGAGGTTTTTCACACAGAGGGTCATTGGGCATTGGAATAGGCTGCCCAGGGAGGTGGTCGATTCACCTTCCCTGGAGGTGTTTAAGGCACAGGTAGATGAAGTCCTGAGGGACGTGGTTTAGTGTTTGATAGGAATGGTTGGACTCGATGATCTGACAGGTCTCTTCCAATGTGGTGATTCTATGATTCTGTGATTCTAATCATAGAATCATTAGGTTGGGAAAGGCCTCTGAGATCATCATCTCTGACCATACCTGGCCACTACTAAATCATGTCCCCAAGCACCTCATCTACCTGCTTTTTAAGTAGCTCCAGGGATGGTGACTTAACCACCTCCCTGGGCAGTCTCTTCCAATGGACATACCTTGGAATAATGCCTCCTGGAATTAGATAGGAATGGTTGGACTAGAAGATCCGATGGGTCCCTTCCAACCTGGTTGTTCTGTGATTCTGTGAATTTCCTTCTTCAATCCTTCCAACGGCCTCCTCAGCCTGCAAACTCAACAGAAGCAAACTTTCTGCAGATTATCCTATACCTAGATTGTACCTGAACAGCAAAATTGAAGTTTGCTCTCCATGCAAACATGCACCAAACATGCACTCCAAAACAAAATCACCCAGATTGGGGGATTCTGTATAATACCTTTCATCTTTTACTAGATTTCATTGTGAATGCTTACTACCTCCCCATGGAAAGTAGATGGGTGAAGTTCAGCAACTTCTAAGTATGAGGATGGACCTGCCCACAGTTAATGAATACCAGCTCCTCACAAAACTCCCTCCTTAACTCTGTGGTCCTGGCATTCAAAGATGGATGACAAATTTCATCACAAAGATGAACCTGGATACTGAAAATGAGGATTTGTGGGATGGTTCAAGTTGTGACCCTGACCAGTTGGCAAATAATAAAGAGTCATAGTCTAATTTCTCCCTGCACTCCTGCCCAAAAACTCATCTATTTGTCTTCCATAGATAGTAAATTGTATCTTACTCTATCTCTTTTTCCCAGGAAACGATCATCTTAGAAGCTTCCACTCAGCCCTCACTATGAGCAGTGTCTATCTCTTTTCTCAGATAGGTTCACAGCTTTAACTTCAAAGACTGAGGAATCTGTGCAGTATTCAAATAAGTGTTCCTGTGTCCAGGAGCTTGTTTCTTATTTAACTATATTACTTGATTCAGGGCAGGGGGCAAAATAAACTCCAACAAATCCCTCTCTGTAATTCTTTAAATGACTACAAGAAGAAAAAAATTACAAATTCCTTACAAAAATTAAGGTTAGAATGCTGGTGACTAGGATTGGGTTTTGTTTCAAATTAGAAGATAGCAAAATGTTATCAGACTTTCTGCAGTGGTGTGGCACCTGATGCTTAGGCTATTTCTGAGGCTGTGCAAGGATTTTGGTGTCTGAGAGAAATCCATTGAGCTGACAAGCAGAACTTGGTGTTGCTTAAATACAAGTAGGTGTTTCTTTGACTGTGAAAGCATCTTGTTGAAAGATGTGATTGTATGGCATGGAGCTTTATGTTCTTGAGGTTTTTTGGTTTTTTTTTTTTTTTTGCTGTGGTAGGCAATGACCTCCTGACTACAGGAAGAGGCTTATATGGTACTTACTGTAATGCCTTCAATACTATATGGACAGAGATCCTAATGAGCCATCAACCAAATAGGAAGGTATATAGGGTGCTCAGATGTTTTCTTTGCTTTTCCTTCCCCTGCCCTGCTTCCCACCACTCAGAAACTGTTCTCTGTTAGACTGTCTGTGAGAGACTCTGGACGTCAGAAATTTGGAACAAGTCTTTTAATGGAATGAAACTTTTATAAACCACTAACGGCTATGTAACTGTGTGTTTGCTGTTGACAGTTATGGGTGTTGAATACAAGGCTGGAAATGAAGCTTTAGTGTTAGTCATAATCGTAGAATGGTTTGTGTTGGAAGGAGCCTTAGTGTCCAGTTCCAGCCCCCCTGCTATGGAGGGATGTGTCACTAACAGTGTCTCGTAAAGATTAAGTCTTTAGGTGTGACAGTAATTTGGGCAATACAATAAGCTTTGTTTTCCTTGCCCTTGCTTTGGAGTCTGTTTCTAAGGTTATATGGAGAAATTGCCTATTTCACAGCAACAGCTGTACTGGGTCAGATCAGGTATCTGAGTGATTTCTGCAGTGGTTAATAGGAGATGCCTAGGAGGGAATATAAGGAAGGAATAGTTTTCTAATGATTCTTCCCGAACCACTGATTGCAGAAGGTTGGGAGAGAATTGTGGGCATTCTGGAGTTAAGAATGGTGTCTCTGTGTAGGATCTGTTGAGCATCAGACATCTTGAATGTGTCCAACCTTTCCTCGATCACAGAAACTTCCAGCATGCTGAGTGTGGAGCACCACAGTTCAACTGCATGTTGTTAAAAGAACAACTGCCTTTACTTGGGGTTTTCTTGAGCCTTCTACCTACCAGCTTCGATGCCTTGTAGTTTGTGTTGAAGAGACAGAAAATGCCGATTCTGTGATCACCTTTTCAGTGGGAGTTGTGATGATATTTATCAAGATGTGTGAAAATGAATGGGAAAAACAGATTGTGTACTAGAAGAGATGCCCATATTCCAAAGACCAAATTGACAGTACAAGGTTACATCTGTGACATTTTATTTAAACTGAAAAAAACCTCTATGTGTGTAACACAATTGCATTTTGAAGGCATTAAGAGACAACTGGACTCCAAAAGCAGGATATCTGGATGGTTAGCAACTTTTCTTATTATTCTTGGGACAGTATATTTTTCCACTTTTGCAGCCTTAAGGTCCTTCAGGGATCTTGATTTCTGATGTTAAATGTCTGTATTACTTAGTGTAGGTTGTGAGTCATTCTGTTAGTTAACTAATATTTGTATCTGGGTGATGAATCTATTTTATATCTACCATAAATGACCTTAATTATTTTGCATGTTATGTTTCTTAACAGAACTGGAAGCTTTGTTAGGAAAACTGTTTAACTTTCACATTTGATTGTGCTGATGTCTGTGGACCTGCCGATCTTTAACCCTCCCACCCCCAGTGTATTAGTGGTGTTATCAGCCATAGATGCTGCAGCTTTATTCATTTATTGTAATTGTATTTATTATATTTACAGTACTCTCATAGGTGCTGTTGTGACTGGCTAAAGCATTAGCCACCAAATGCCAAGGTGGCTGCGTGGTAACTGCAGCAGCATTTCAGCATCGAATAGACTAGATCACGTGCAGCTCCTCATTAAAATACGATTAAAGTATCCCCTTTTGTTTGTTAGATGGAGGCAAGCCCATGCTTTGCGCTGGACCCTCCATTATGTTTGTGCTTTGTGTTTTGAAATGTCTCTGTTGTTTGTGAGGCTGATTGTTCGCCACCCCAGCCCTGGCCTTGCTCAGAGTGCTGCTGAGGATGTGCTGCGTTCAACTGGCTCACCATTATTCATCTCTCCTCTTCTGTCGACTGGTGATTAAATGCAAGTAAATGAAAATGGTGTCTACGTTCATTTAAAATGTAGTCTTCTAAAGACAAATATGAAATACGAAGCTCCTGCTATTGAGTGGGAGTGCCTTTTTTCCCTTGTACCTCTGCTTTTAATGAGTGAAGACTGTTGTATGGTTTTTGGTTTTGTTTTTTGTTGTTGTTCCATTTAGAAATTGTATTTAATTAATAAGCTGGTCTTACAGTTAGAGAACTAATGTAAATTATACTGGTAGTTTCATAGAATCATGAAATGGTTTGTATTGGAAGGGACTTTAATTTACCTTGACCCCTTATTGTAGTACGTAAATAATGAAAGAATAACAAAAACTTATGACTCAATTAAAAAAAAAATTGAAAGGATTTAGTTGTGCTTTTTAATAGAAGCCTTCTTTTCTTGCCTGGACGTAGGAAAAACTGGGCTGTTCTTTAGGTTTATTTTTTGTGAAACATGGGAATTGGTATGCTTCAAACTTAAAGGCTTAGCATGAATCTCCAGATTTAATTTGTGTCTTTGATCAGGAATGGCCTTGCCAGTACCTGTGGAGAGCATGAACTTATCAGAAATGTGGTATAGTTGTTTCAGTCTTGTGATCGGTTTAAATAACTGGAGTGGGACAGCTGGCTTCTAATGGCCATTGAAATTTGAGCAAATGAAGGGTGTTAGTTCCAAATCAACACGTTGCAGAGGAAGAGGGGATAGAAAATGCTATATAAGTTCTTAGAGCTGGCTTTTCTTTTGACACACTGTGAAATCAGATGATTTGGCACTTGTAGCTACTGTGGGTAAGAGGCGTTTATAAGAAATAAAATAAAATGTATATGTGGCAGTGGTGGGGGAGGCGTCTGCTTTGAAAACATCTGAGATGCTGGAAAGTGTGTCCCTGGTGGGAAAGAGAAATAACATAGCTGGCACGGAGGCTTGATGCTTGTGCCTGTGTGGCCGTATTTAGAAGAGGTTCAACACTAGGAACTGAATTAATAGAAAAGTGAGTGGCTGGAGGGATTGAAAAGAAAGGAAATTATTTGTATCTTGCTTGCTCCTTTGAATTTGCACAGACGATACTGGGGGGGAGAGATTACTAACTCCAGACTAGCTGCCTGTGCAAAGTGAACAGGGAGGTGAATTTCAGAAAGTAAATGCTTGTGTAACTTAAAGCTCTGCAGCTGCTGTTACCCAGGTTTGTATGTGACTGACTTTTGCCTGCAGGTAGAAGGTGAACAGACAAGAGAAAACCTGATCCTCTCAACTTGTAAGCCTGGTCTAGAAGGGCCAGATCCAATGTTTCATGGAGTGAAGCACAGGATTCTCTTACTGTGTGTTGCGCTGTGGGAAGCTTCTGGATTCGAGTACCTCTCACTAATGTTCATGTATATAAGTAAAGCAAACAGCAACCTAATTAAAAAAAAAAAAAACCAAAACAAAAAAGCCCCACCACTTTTCAAAGCAGTTATATATAAAATAAAAAGCTGTCCTTTTGGCACATATTTGCTAGTATAGTAATGCAGTTCATTACAATTATTTGCTCTTTATCAGGGAGTGTGGGGGTGGTACAAGGGGGAATGGTTTTAAGCTGGAAGAGGTGAGATTTAGATTAGAAATTAGGAGGTTTTTTTATTTGCCTAGAGAAGAGTTGTAGATATCTCATCCCTGGAGATGTTCAAGGCCAGATTGGGTAGGGCTTTGAGCAGCCTCTTCTAGTAGAAGGTTTCCCTGCCTGTGGCAGATGGAGTGGAATTGGATGATCTTTAAGGTCCTTTCTAACGCAAACTGTTCTATGATTCTGTTTGCACCTACATGGCAGGTTTTAGTTCATTGTGATTTTGTTGAAGTTGAACAGACTATCTAAATAAATTCATCATTTGAATCCTCCCCCAAATGCTTCTAAGGAGGTGACCAGGGGTAATGCTTTCAAAGTGTTAATGAGCAGTTTAACTCCCTCCCCACCTTTTTTTTTTTTTTTTTATAGAAGTAATTCTTTTTATTGCACTCATCAAGACTCATTTTGAAGGACTTATTTTTTTCTTGTTTTGGAAAAATAGTTGATCAGTGCAACTGGCCGGGAACTGACATGGAGCAACAAAGAATTTCTGTTTTGATAAAAATTGTATTCAGGGCCATCTTGGAGCACTTTGTGAACTGGAGTAGAAACTCTTTGTGTGAGAAAGGCCATTCAAGTGAAGTTGCACGTTTTCTTCCCCAGAATTAGCATACCAGAATACGTTATGGGAGTGTTTAGAATACTTGGTACGAGAAATAACAGTGAGTTGGAGATTGCTAACTGAGGGTCTGTACTGCTGCCAACTGACTTTTTTTTTTTTTTTTTTAATGAAAGCTTTGTATACATAACAGGATGAGTCATCACTGGAGAGTTCTGAAAGTGTTTGGCATCCCGAAGAATCCTTTTCAATGTCTCTGCCGCACAAAAGTATTTTTGTAATGAAACTCTGCCTTAAGAAGTATTGCAATAACTGGAAGCTTTAGGGGAAGGTTTTCTAATGTGGCTTAAAGCTTTATTATTGTTTTAAAAATATTTTGATATTCTTAGATCTGCCTGAATGACATCGACAATTTCTAAGTGGTTTGTTGGCTGTTAATTTTTTAAAGATGGAGCTTCAGAAAATTCCTTTTTTATAGATATGTTTTTAAAAGTGTTTGAGGAACCTGACTGATTTTTTTAGCTTTAATCCAAGTATTAAAAATCTGATTGTAGAAGAACACTGTAACTCCTTTTGCTTCACTCAGTCAGGGTCCCTGTTGTAAACCCAGAGTAACGGCTTCTGTGTTGTGCTTATTTTAAGTACATTTGCTTTTGACAGTTACGTAGAAGAACAGGTTGGCTTTGGTAGTTTCTGTTGTGTTTCTTAAATATCTTGGAAAGCTAAAGTCTTCTCTTTTGTGGGTGAAGAACATCAGTGCTATCCTCCCTAAGAGCAACCACTTGATAAAAAGAAACATTTCTCAGTGTTCAAGGTGGCCATAAGTAATGCATCAGACCAGCACTGTATTTTGCCCAGGTATTTTCCTAATGGTGTGAGACCTGGTTTGTGTAATGTTTGAGTGTTTGCAAAGCAGCAGGGATGGAATTTTGCAGCTGGTGAGAGTGGCAAATTTATTTTTATCTGAGATTTTTAGGAATAGGTGAAACTTTTCAGGGTTTTGTTTCCTTTGATTCATTCCTTAGCAATCTGTCTTCTAAGACGTGCTCTAGTTAATACAAAAAATTGAAACTGCCAATGAATTCTTTCACACCTTGTAGTAGTGATGATATAGATATATTTATTAGGTATTAAATATAAGAGGGGTTTTTTTGTTATATCTTTTGAATAAAGCTGAATATGAAATTTATGGCCAAGGAAACTTGGAAAAAAGAAGAATAGGATTCCTCAGAAGAAGAATTCACAAAGAAGTCATCAGAACTTGTGATTTTATGTTCAGGAAAAAAGGAAAGCTTCCAGAATCACTTAGAATTGCATAGGTTTTAATCCAAATTCTATGAATGAGACTGATAACAAAAAGCATAAAAGACAGAAGGGCTTTCAGACATTCTTGGAAAAGAACACAGGTTATTCAGCACTGCACATGGAAGTGTGATAGTTTTGAGTGAGGCTCTCAGACTCATGTATTCTTGTTTTACTGTGTGCATTCAAAGCTGGGCATTTAAACAGCTCTTTCATTTGATTCAGAAGTGAAACAACAGAAACTTATTTGGCTAATAAAATTCATACTTGATGATAGTTTTTATTTGAGCCTAGAGTTAGTCTAGTGGCATCACTAAGCAACGCTTTTCAGTGGTAGCACACTTCTTATGTGTTGGGTTTTTCCCCCACCTTTATGTTGAAGTTCTTAGGCTGTGTGTCACGAACTTAGTGTTATTGTATGCTAAATTAAATGTTGGATAATGCTAATCCAGGATGTGTCTAGTGAGACTGAAGCCCTGGTTCATTTTTGTTTTCCAAGGGAAGCGAAACTTCACCTCTTGAATTAATTTTTGGAAGAGGTAACCCCTTAACATGTCTGAAGGTTGAGCCATGGAATTGGATATAAGAAAATAAGGCATTGGTGTGTATCTGTATCTAGGGAAGGGGAAATTTCTGGTGCTGTTATTAATTTTTTAATTTTAAGAACTCTTACTGGGAGAAACTTTACTTCAAATCACTGTCCTTCCTCCAGTAAGACATTATTTCCAGCTGTTCACATAAGGAAGTTTCCCTTAGGGACACTGAACAAACTGCACTGCCATTACTGTAAGATCCGGATGCAAAGAAGACAACCGGTATTTGTTTCATTATTGGGTGACTTTGTGCTTGTTTCACAGCTTGTAGGCCAGAACTTTCATGCCTGAAATTTCTCAGTGTCTTAGGTTTTCTCCCACTGAGGACTGAAGTATCCTAGAATATGCATTTTCCAATGTGCTGAATGTTGCAGAGCCCAGATGCCATTACAACTCCTTAAGCTTGCAGTACAAAGGTATTTTCAGTGTAATCAGTCATTGAAATGGAAAAGAGACATATGGACTTGGATCTGTTAGAGCAAGTCTGGAGGAGGACCACAAATATGATCCAAGGGCTGGGGCACATTCCATATTGGGATAAGCTAAGAGATTTGGGCTTGTTCTGCCTGGGAAAGAGTAGGCTCCAGGGAAACCTTACAGCAACCTACAGTACTGCAAAGGGGACTCCAGGAAAGCTGAGAAGGAAGGGTGTTTTATCAGGGAGTGCAAGGATAGCATGATGGGGAATGTTTTTAAGCTGAAAGAGGGAAGGTTTAGACTAGATACTAGGAAGAATGTTTTTGCTGTCAGGGTGTAGAGGCACTGGCTCAGACTACCCTGAGAAATCATGGATACCCCATCCCTGGAGGTGTTCAAGGCCAGGTTGAATAAGGCTTTGAGCAACTCGATCCAATGGGAGGTGTCCCTGCTCATGGCACGGAGGCTGGAACTTTGTGATCTTTGAGGTCCCTTCCAACCCGAACCATTCCATGATTCTGATAACAAAAAGTGGTGAAGGTTATTGAAGGTTTTCCACCTCATTGTTTCTGAGGAGGTGTTCATTGGTGATTTACCTACTGGTGTTTTGTTAGTAATGGAAACTTTCTAGCTAGCTGTATATTTACAGGGCATTTAAGGCCACGATTCCAGAGATCTGCTTTGCTGGCAGCAGTGACTTACGCAGTTGCCTCCTATTGCAGCTGCTCAGCCCTGTTCCTCTGCCAGTGCAACTGCCTGCACCGAAAACCTGGCTGTGAATGTGCTTGTGGCAGTGTGGCCTCTGTTTGTAAAGGGTACATATGGCTCACGTGTTACTGCAGGTGTATATTTTAACCTTGGCCAAGTCCTGCTTGTTTTGCTTTGACCCAAGTTGGCATTTTGAATTGTTACATATAAAGCTATTTTCCTTATTTTAAATTCTTACAGTAGTATCCTAGTGTTCGTGGCAGCAGTGAAAAGAGTGTAAAGTAGAGGAGGTCTCTTTGATTGATAGTCATTGGTTTAAAACTAAAACAGGGGTTTTTTAAGTTTTAGTTATGGGGGGTTTTGTTTACTTGATCTTTACCTTTTTTAGCTGTGAGGTCAGTATTGCCTTTCATGTTCTGTGGTATAGTTTTACATTGGTAAATCTGTGCTTTTATAATTTTTTCCTAGTTAATGGAATTCGAGATGAAATTTTAGATCTTATACAATTATAACCTTTGTAAGTAATTTGAGATTTAAAATTGTTCAGATATGCAGAAAAACCCACAAGGTTTAGTATAGCATTCATATATTTATCAACCTTCCAGTACTTAAAGGAGGGCTACAGGAAACCTGGGAAGGGCTCTTTATCTGGGACTGTAGGGACAGGATGAGGGGGAATGGTTTTAAGCTGAAATAGGGAAGATTAACATTAGGTATTGGGAAGGAATTCCTCATAATGAGGGTGGTGAGGCACTAACAAAGGTTGCCTGGAGAAGTCATGGATGCCCCATCCCTGGAGGTGTTCAAGGCCAGGTTGAATGAGGCTTTGAGCAACCTGATCTAGTGGAAGCTGATCTAGTGGAAGGTGTTCCTGCCCATGACAGGGAGATTGGAACTACATGATCTTTAGAGCCCTTTCCAACTCAGCCCGTTCTGTGATTCTGTGATGCAGTCAGCAGTACGACAGCTTCTTCTGTACCTGCATCTATCTTACTCATCAGTGAACTAAACCTTACCCAAGCTGAGGCATGCCATGTGTAGGCTACTTACTCATCAGATTTGATGATTGAAGTGAATACTGTCATTCAAAATTATCTGAGTGCTTTTCAAAACCTGAGATCCAGGAATCCAGGCTTTGGGTTGTCTTTGTGAGAATTTTGTGGAAAAAAACAAGACTGCTCAAGATAACAAGAAAAAGAAATTATAAACCCCCAAATAGCTCAAGTTAACAAAAAACCCCAGATAAATAGGTTGCTCAAGATAACAACTGTCTAAAGAATTCATGTTATGATGTTATGCCAAGCTTTCAAAGATGAGAAAATGAGTGTTAATAATTCATATATTTTACTTGTGGTACTTACAGCACAATTTGCAAAATGATAGGTACACGTACCCTGTAAATGTTTTGTGGAAGTTTGACTTCAAGAATCAATACAAATTGAGCCTCAGTTCCAGTGAGTTTGAAATTGCTCGTATCCAAGGAACAAAATCCATCTAAAAGACTGGAGCTGGATAGACATGGTTAACGCTAGCTGTGGGGATTAGTCGTTGGTTCAGCCTTGCTGTTAATGAGCTGGAAGGAGGCGGAACCAGCAAGCTAATGGTATTGACAGACAGCACAGAGTAAATGGCTTTGTCAACACATGGAGAGATAAAATGGTTAGGAATATACGAAATACAGAAAAGGGAGAAGGAGGTTCTCCCCAGCCAACTGATAAACCAAGCACTGTTGCGTCACTCAGGGTGGGTAGGTTTTCTGAACACTGTACTGGTGAGGGGGAGAATCTTGCAATTAAACAGTGCTGAAAATGGACAAGGTAGATGTCTTTTACGAATCATATTTTAATTTGCTCAAATGTGTGATGAAGATGAATGCATTACTGTTCTTGATATAGCTGGGCTTTGTGTTGATGCAAGCAGCAAGTGTATCCACAGGGTAGTGCTGCTTTGAGGCAACAATTAGTGCGCACACCTAGGTTTGTGTCATGGGATAGGCGGAAAGTGGTGTTGGTGAACGATAGTAAAGAATTCTGCATATTTAAAACTAGCAACTTTCTGTCCTTATGTTTAAAATATTAAACCCATTTTATCTGATAGTTGATGATGTATGGGAACTGTGCCTTTTGGGAGATTTTTTTTTTTTCTGTATTCTAGTAACATCAAATAGAACAGTTAAAGAGAGGGCATTTCTATAAAGTAGCATTTTCTAGAAATAATGTCTGTAGTCTACAGTGGATTGAAACATGTAGTAGTTACTAGCATTATAAATAAATAAATAGAATTATCCACTGTTGAACTGTCCCAAATGTCACCTCAGCTGCTCTGCAGACACAGCCATGCAGGCTTAGACCAGAAGCGTTTACCAGCTGTGTATAAGAGCTACACTGCATGGAAAGGGATTTCACGTTTTATTATGTGGGAGGGATGATGTCAGTTTGGTTGATTATGCCCCTTTCAAGCTGCTGTGATAATTACCTGCTTGTTACCAGAAGTGTCGAACCCATTTTCAGTTCTTGTTTGCTTTTGCTGTCATGCCCTAATTGCTACATAATTTTGTCCCTGCCAATTACTACCTTGGAGTTGAATATTACAGTGGAAAAGTTGTAAGAAGCAATAAAGTCATTGTTTTCCAGATCTCATAATTTCAATAGAATATTTTATTACGCTACAAAGTGTATAGAAATACATGCTGCTCACTTCTGTGATGTGATGAAATCCTGTGGTTCCCACTGATATCAAGAGGATGGGGGAGGCGTAAATTTTTGAGAGAGCAAGCCCCTTGTGATTGAGGTGGCTGTAGTAGCTGCCTTGATGGTTAAATATAAAAAAAAGAAGTGTGGAGAATTGATGGCTTCTAACTTTTTATTTTGGAAACAAATACATTTACTACGTTTTTTAGGGACAGGAACTCTTAGGTTTGCTGGCTTTTTCTTATCCCTTTCCCTTTTCATCCTATCTTTTATCCACTATGTGACTTTTTAAAGTTGCCTTTGATGTAGACATTAGGTCATCTGATGTGATCCTTTATTCACAGTTTTCTGTAAAGACATAATGTAAATGGATTTCTGGGTCTAACAGTGTTTTATATTCTGATTAAAGCTATTTGGTTGAATTATTCAGTGAAATACAGCCTACAATAATGGGGTTAAGAACTGGCTGACAAAGCGCTTTGTTTTCTTTGGGAACTGTCGTTGCCTTGCTTTGGGGTTTTTGGGTTGTCCTCCAGCAATAAAGTCTGGTATTACTCAATATTAATAATGGTTACTGCTGCTGAAATGTGTACATGGAATGAGGTGGATGAGCCTAGAGAAAGCAGAGTTAAACAAAATGCACTTCAACATAAGTATAGGAATAGCGTCACTGTGGAGAGGTGTGGAAAGGAGGCTACAGTCCAGGAGGAAGTGTTTCTGGGTAGGGATTTAGAGTGTAGGATGTTTGTGCCTTTGTCCTGAAGCTCTGTTTCTTACAGAAGTTGTGGGGTTGGCTGATGGCTTTTTAATGTGATTCTGATGCTCAGGACTAAAATGTTGGTGAAAAGTCATGAAGTGACCAAAGGTGGTAGAAAGCTTGGAGAAAATTGTCCTGGTGAGGAAGTTAAATATGCTTGATCTGTTTAGTTTATGGAATGGAAAATCCAAACCCTAAAACTCAGTAGTAGTTTGGTTAGAGTGGATAATGTCTCCAGCAGAGAAAACACTGAATTCTTGAGGGGTCTGTAATGTAAGAGGAAAAGGCACAAGAGCCAGTGGTGTAAAACTGAAACCAAAGAAGTTCACAGAGGAAGTGAGCATGAATTCACGAGGGGGAACAAAGGACAAAGGGTTTGGCAAAGCGAATGTCCTTCTGAATGATGGGCTTCAATCAGCTACAGTTATTGAGTGATATTCATGGGTATTAGGCTCGCGTGGATAATGATTCTAGCGTTGTATCCAGTGATTTTGTGAGCAGACGGACTTCTGTTTCAACAGCACTCTGTAGCAGTTTTTTTTCATGTATGGTGTAATAAATCTTGATTGATCATCTTTGTGATTGAAGATTCTTTTCAAATGTAATCTTTAATACATTGATTGCAAAATGTAAATGGTTTCTAGGATTCTGAGGACACAGTAGACACAGTATAACTCAACTGTAATTCTTTCATCATTGTGAACACTTTCATGTATTTCAGCTTGCAAGAATAGAGAGAAAAAAATCAATTATGCAGAAGTATTACTGTATCAAAACCTCATGGTTTTACAGCTAAAATTCATGTGTGGCCAGGCTATGAAGTAGCCCCTGCTCTGTCCTGTCATGATACCAAGACATTACTTGGGTAAATCTGAGCAACCTTAGGGTTGCTGTAAATTACACCCAGCCGCATGTGCTTCCTTTGGCAGTGTTGTCTTCACAAGTGGTTGCAAGCGTAGCCAGTACAGAGCTGCTCTGCCAGCTGTTTGATACCTAGGAGTGCTTCTGGAAGGTTTGATTAAGATAATTTTTGAGGCTGTGTGGTCTGGTGAATAGAACTGAGCTTTCATGCTGTAAATGTTAATGAGAAGCATATGTGTATATGTAAAAAGCAAGCTGAAATAGAAGTATAAATATCTAAGGAGCTGTCATTCCAGAAGGCTTGTGCTCAGAAAAGATTAGGTAAATACACAAATAGCCCCATTATAAATCAGCTTCAGTATCATTTCTGGTTATCTTTATTACTTATTTTTCTGTTTGCTTCTGAAAAAAATGAAGCAGTGAGTGGTTCACATTGTAACTTCCATGTCCTTTAAGACAGCATTGCTTACCCTGTCACCAAAAGAAGCTTCACGCACTTTATTTCCTCTCTTTCTCTTTCCTGGCAATGCTCTTCACCCTTGCTGCTTCCAGCGCAAACATTTGTGGGCCTCCAACCAATGAATTACGTTAACAGATACAGATGAAAATTAGCAATGTTTTGCTGGGTATAAATTCAGCCTGTGTTCACATTTACTTCTGGGTCTTTAGATCAGCATGTTTGAATTGTGAACGTTTTGTTGGTGTTTTTCTCCATACTGAACATAAGCTTTCAGAAGTAATTTCCTGTCACCTTAAAAATCACATTTCCTTGCTTGTTTGAAGTGAGGATATTTGTGGAAAGGGAGAGGAGTTGCAGATCATGAGGACCTTTTGCAACCTGCAGCACGGTAAGCTTGCTGCTTGTGTGTCCTTGGATGGTGGCCTCAAAGGAACTTGACCTGGTGGTATCAATTGGTCCTCTTGGATGACTTCCATTGTAGTAGTTGCTGTAACAAGGTTTGCTGGGTACATGCCCCTATCGGATGACACAGATACAGTTTTGTTTATAACTCTGACCTGTATCGTATGACGTAGGCTGAGCAGTAGATCATTCTTCTGGTAGCACTTCTGTCACAGCCTGATCTCATTTGATGCTGGGGGATGTGAAGGAGATGATCAGGTGGTAGAACTCCTCTAGCATCCACTGCTGGAACACCCATCTATTTATTAACATGCCCTTAAAAAAAAACCATGGAAAGAAGTTGAATTAAAGAAATGAGGGAATAACAGTTCTAAAAAAAACCACAGTGAATTTATATGTTTAATATTAATGGGCAGAAGACTGGGGCATGGGCAAAAGTAGAGAAGGAAGCTTGGTATGATTTGTAGTGATCTGGAATATGAAGAGGTGAAATTTTGGGAATGCTGATGTACAGCGATGATCTTTGTTCCAAATAAAGGTGATAATTTATCAGTCTTTTGAACAGAAGATTAGAAGTTCTCTAGTATAATTACTTGGGACTATTTATAACCTATCAGTAATTGCCAGGAGGCAAATTTGTGTCTCCAGATGAGAAGAATCCTCTTCAGGGGTGTAAAAAAGTGTTGGACAGTCTTGTTTAGCAGGGTGCAGCATTTCTGCCCTCTCCATGCCCCTAGAGATTGATATGACTGTTCATATGGAAGCTTTTAAGCATCTTTGAAAGCTTGTTATTGTGCCCATGCTTTGGAGTGGAGTGTTGCTTACTATGCTACTTGTATCCTTGTTTCTATTTAACAGTGGTATTCTTATAGTTTTATTTATTTTGGTATAAAAATAGTTGCCGTGATCTGGCTTTTAGGATATACTTCTAGTTTGAAATCCATTTTATTAAAAGAAAACCTATTCCTGTGAATTGTAAATTTACACTGATTTCATTGCCCATTCTCTTTTAGAGTCTATTTTTATTCTTCTCAGGATTTCCAAGCTTTCTGGATAAGTTTTAATGGATTTTTAATTAGTGAGCAGGTCTTGTGTTCTTTCGCTTTGGCTTCCCTATGTTTAGCAGTTCTATTGACAGAAAAATATTTCATAACACTTGTTGACATTATCTGAAAGAAAAATGCCTTTCTTTATAAGGAGCGCTAAGGGTGTTAACAGATGGAAAAGATAGGTGGTGATGTGACATTTGTTTCTGTTGTGTGTTTTTCCTTTCTAAATCCCTTATAGATGGGTAATAACAAACTATAGTTAACATACAAGCACTACTTTTCTTATGTGCCATCAATTAGTTTGGGTATTATTAAGAAAATTCTACTTAAGGTGCTCTAGGTCAGCATCTTGCATAAAAGCATCTTATTTATATCACTGTGGGTACTGCTGTTTCCCTTCATTTCCTGATCCTTCTGGTTTAGGCTTACATATGTGTTGGAGAAGCGATAGGGCAGTGCATCAGTACTGTTGCCATAGGTTTTCCATTGCCTCTTGTAAAGAGAAGCTCAGGTTAAATTGGGGGATGGATGCCTTTCTGAGGGAATCTAGGACCTGTCTGAGGAACAGACAGGTGATATTGGTGGGGTCTGAAATATTTCAGAAGCATAAGAATGTAGGGAGTCAAGTATTCCTATGGCTTACACAGAAAATATGTTTATTATTTGGTCTAAAGACTTAAGTGAAACTGATTTGAGACAAAAGATACTGAGCTTTATTCGCTGAGAAAGCCTGAGCTGTTCAGAGTGGACTGATGCATTTTGATAGATGTAAGACTTGTATATTTGCATTGCTTATTGAGTCTCCTAACTGAATTAACAGTGAATAAAAGCAATGGTTAGAGCTTCTTATGGTCATTGTATGCAGGCAGTATTTGTTGGCTCTAAAACCAATTTTTTTTTAGTGAAATCTCAAAAGTTTATACTTGTTCTTACAAGTTGAGCACTACAGCTACCTGAAAGGAGGTTGCAGCGAGGCAGATGTTGGTCTCTTCTCCCAGGTAACAAGTGACAGGACAAGAGGAGATGGCCTCCAGTTGTGCCAGGGGAGATTTAGATTGGATATTAGGAAAGAATTCTTCACTGAAATGGTTGTCAAGCAGTGGAGCAGGTGGCTAGGGGAAATGGTGGAGTCACCATCCCTGGAACTGTTTAAAAGATGTATAGATGTGGTCCCAGGGGGCGTAGTTTAGTGGTGGACTTAGCAATGTGAGGTTGATGGTTGGACTTGGTGATCTTAAAGGTGTTTTCCAACCAAAAGGATTCTGTGATTCTGTACAAGATCATTCGGTTTATTGCATACCTGCACTATGTATGGCTGACTTTTATGGCAGACAGCACAGTCTGCACCTGCACTTAATAGATCCAGTGAGAATATTTAACATAAACAGACAAGTGCATTTTGAAAGAATCTTCACAATCCTACTGTGCTAAGACTCTTGTCAGACTGGAAAGTTTCTAAAGGAAATCTTTGACAATGACTCTTAATTAATGGTGCTAAAATTACAAAAATCTGTTCACAGAGACCAAAACTTCCACCAACTTCCAAGTACTTGGCAGCTGTTTCTCATGCACGATGACTCAGATCCACTGAATTTTATGTACAGGATCTTGAAATTGCCAGGCACAAGAGTTGGAGTCCTTACTATTGTATTGCCTTTATTCAGAGGAAAGTACCAGGCAAACCCTGCAATATACGAGAGA
This sequence comes from Coccyzus lansbergi, assembly GCA_033558105.1. Classification (NCBI taxonomy): domain Eukaryota; kingdom Metazoa; phylum Chordata; class Aves; order Cuculiformes; family Coccyzidae; genus Coccyzus; species Coccyzus lansbergi. Next base: position 494,406 of record JAUMJK010000529.1, on the reverse strand, counting down.
GCAGGTAGCTGCATAATTCTTAAGTCTTAAAAATGACAGGAGCTTGGTCCTGTTGTGGGTAGAAAATTGTGTGCATTGTGGCTGTCACAAGATTGGAGGAGTTGAAACATCCCGTAGCTGTCGCCATGGTGAAACAAATCTTCTGCGCTGATTCTTACGCTCCCCATCTTGAAAAGACAGTGTTTGAGGCAGTAGGGTATTTTGATGCAGTTTTGTTTACTGAAAGGAAGGAGAAGTGTGCACGAGTACCGTGTCTGGTGGTACAGGTGCACACCTGAAACTGTTGCAAAAGTTGGAAGATGTGTGTTTTTGACAGTGTCAGTGGTCTCTCAGCTGTTAACGTTGCCATTTCATGTTCCTTGCCTGTAAAAATAGAATATGTAAAATCATTCAAGAAACTTGATAAATGTTGTTCAGCAAATTCATCAAGGAGCCCCACATGAACTGTTGGCTGGAGAAATCGTGAAAATATGACGAGTTCCAAGCCCAAGTTGATACACAGAGCTAGCAGGGTTAGAAGCCTGCAGATGGCTCTGCCTGTAACTGCTGGTGCTTCCAAAGGTTCGTCCTATTTGGTTCCAGAAAAGGTTTTAAAAAATAGTGAGAGTGCTGAAGTCCTGGTGCATTGTTTTGTGTTATTTTATAGTGAATATTGTGAGGTGTATTAGTAACAAATGTGTAAAGGCTGTGCATTGGGCAAAACTGCACATATGAAATGTCTCAGATGGCCCTAATTGCATCAGAATTTTTTTGTAATGTAATTATTTCTGAAATGTGTATGATGGTTAAGGTTTGTGTGTAGTGTTGTTTTGTGTTATGGAACTAAACTATAAACTGCAAGTCAGTGAACCTGCCTGTCAGTGGAAAGGCTGATCTTGAGAAATGAGGACCTGTACATTTGGAGTGAACGTGACAGATATTTGACGGAAAGCAATTTCAGCTTACAGAATTTATAGATGTCTCAACAGCCAATTTGAAATGTAGGAAAAAAGCTTAAAGATCAGAAAGCCTTTTTATGATTTGTCACTGCCTGACTTGAAACATTCTCCAAATCCAAGCAGTCCATATGTCTAGGTCAGGCAACCTATCTTCCTGTTTTTTACATCAATTTCCCGTTTTCTTGTGTAATGGTGTCACAAAAAAGTAGGCAGAAGCACCTTACAGTGCAGCAGCCCGAGCCTCAACATCTCAGGCCATAACTGGGTGTAGCTCATGTGAAGAATTTGGTTTATGTGCCTGTGACTGTTACTTATGATGAATCCTTCTAGTTTGGTCTTTGGCTGCTGTATCCCTCTGTCTCTCTCACCATCCTACTGAGGATGTTCCCAGATGGGTCTGAAGTTGGGGAAGAAAATTTCCTGGCCTTGTTTGTAAGGCTCTTTTTCAGCTCAGGCATCTTCATCTGCTTTATTGTTGAAAAGAGCAGTTCCACACGCAAAGTGAAAAACTGTAACTTCAGAGAAGAGCAGAAAAAATGCTGAAGTCAGTCACTTTGGCCAGAGCAACCTTGTTGCTGAGCAGAGTGTGGCTTCAGGCTCCTGAATCTGGTGGCCACCTGCAGAGCTGAGTTGAGGTTAAATTTTTCCCACAGTGAGATGACATTCCTGTTACAGTAATTATCCCTCTTTGATTCAGGTAGACATTTTGGCTGCGTGCCTGCCGGCAGGACATCCTGTTTGCATTTTCGCAGTCTCTCATGAAAGTAATTCTGCTCCACTTTTGGCCTGAGAGTTCATGTAGTATAGGTGACTATGGAAGGGCAGCTAAATTGAAAATACAGATAACCCAGCCTTTGTATATACTTAAAGTACTAATTCACTTGACCTTTGAATTGTTGTTAGAACTGTGCAATGCAAATTCATTGTGACATGTGGTATTTTACTCCAAATCTGTCTCAGGACAGCCATTTCTGTTCGCTCAAGAGCTCTATGTTCATCAGTGCTTTCCCTTGTATTACCTCACTTTTTGTCAGCCGTGCCTGTTCTCTAGAATGAAAGCAAAGATGCACCTACAACATTGAGTACTAATAATCTTTAAAAAGCTTCTATTTGCATTTCTTTGAGTAGCGTAGGAAGCCTTTGACAAATCTCCCTTTCACAAGGGAGTACTGGAAAAGTTGAGGTTGAGATTGTGGAACAGGGGCTTGGTTCTCTTTATGCTTTTGCTCAGACATCCTTGATATCAAAAACGTATTTTTTTTTTTAATTTCGGGTATTTAGTGTTCTCAGTGCTGTGTAAAAGATAGATGTGAGAAAGTTTCAGCTCTGAACATGTTAGAACCTGGGTGAATGAATAATGTTGAGTGAAGGAATTATGTCTAATAGATTGTTATTGGCTAAGGGAGATGGGAAGTTGTGGTGTTTGGGTTTTGAACGTCAGCTGGGTTACTTCTCTTTGATGTAGTAATTTATGAAAAGATTATTGTGCTTTATAAATTAGTTATTAAGGTACACACTTCTCTTTGAATGTATGAGGAGACTAATCTGCAATATCTTGTGTATTTTTGAGATTGTTTAATAATGAAACTAGAGATTGAGCAAGTTCTGTAATGAGATTGTAATAAGTCAGATTCTATTGATGTTAAATAAAGCTGTTTCCTACAGTCTTTTACTTCTCACTGTTAGTAAAAAATCTTTTTTTTTCACCTTGCGTTTCTTGTGATGTTCCTGTTGCGCATCTCCTTATGTCAGGGTCCTTCTGCCTTTAATATGCACACATCTAATATAAGAAGTATAGGAAGAAAGTATGTGTTGAGCTTTCTTTTTTATAATATGTGAAAGAAAATGTTGGAGAGGGCAAGTGCAGAAAACATTTTCACCTTGTTGCTCAGTTAAATAATTCTCTTGGGAATCTTTTAAATCTGAATCAGTTGAAGCTAGAGTCAATATGATAGCAAATTCCCTATTTTAAGCTTGCTAGTGTTTAGAGCTATTGACATTTAATTCTAGTTAGCCTCTATCTGCCTTGCTTCCATGGCTGAATTGTTAATTTTATCCATATTTGGTTGTAGAATTTTCTCAGCTCTTAGAAGTAATGAAGACTACGTTGAAAAGTAGTGTTCACAAAGGGACGAAAAAACCCATTTCCTTGTAGATATTTCATGAATCGATTCTTACTTGCTTGCTGTGGTTCCCCTTCTATGAGGTTACTTGCTGAGCCTTAGGTATTTTAGCTTAGTGTAGGCACAGTTAAGCTTTTACATCTGTACTTAGGACTTACAGTTCAGAAGCAGTAGGAGCATGTGCTTTGCACGCCTGTTAAAAAGGTTCTTGGAAAAGCTGTAGCAGCTTTCACTTGTAAACCTGCCGTGTGAACATTAATTCATTAGCAGCCGCGCTGACGGTGGCGCTAATTGAACCTTTTTATAAATCATTCCTGTACCGTCTTCTAGGATAAGGCCTGGGCAGATGTTCATTTAACAAGACATCTGTGCTGGTTTAGGATGTTACTGTATCCCAGATGCTACACCACTTTTTAAGGTTATTGGCCCTGTTTTATATACTTAGTATCATTGTTGTGCTCAGCAGTTTGAAAAGCTTGGGAAGGAACATGTTTTCTTTCCTGAATGGTCCAGAGGTTTTGCTGTTTGAGAAAGAGAGGGAAATTCAGGAGTGCTTCATATGTATGCATTCTCATAAGCCTGAAACAAAATGCAGGGTTTTAAGAAGGTATTCTGGATGGATGATCTGAAGAAATTCTCACCTGGTTTTGTTTCTGCAGAGAACTTGCAGAAACTGGCAGTAACCTCGGGGTAATCGTAAACCAGCAGCCTAGCAGGGACAGGTGTCTGAGGATGGTAGCTGTGTCAGTTATTCTATGTGGAGATGTTGACCCATGACCTCCATAGAGATCACTTTGTGGAAAGAATTGAGTAAGATCCAAACTGTACTTTTGACCTGATTGGTAGTTGTAAGGTTTACAGTGCTGTTGCTGTCACCTTTAAAAGAAAAAAAAAAAAAAACAAAACAAAAAAACAACAAAAAATCAAACAAAACCCCCAAAACATGCAAATTTGTCATGCATTCAAAAAAAGAAAAAGGGAACAACAAAGAACAAAAAGACTGGAAGAAGCAGTATCTAATTACTGGCAGGTGAATAAGACACTTCTCCATTTCCCTCTGCATTGTACATCCATGCTGCTCTCCAGGCAGTTCAATAGAAGCTGCTTCGATGCTGGGTGATCTGGCTGGGTTAGTGAAGTTGATGAGGCTTTGAGACAGCCTCAGTGAGGCAGAGGGAGCACCTAATGCTCTGCCGAGCCCTAGAGAAGGTTTTTCTGGCTCTTGTTCCTGTGAGTAAATGTAATTAGTTGCTTACCCAGAGAATAATGACGAGATTTTTGTTTACTGTGGTGTATTTAAAGACTGAGAATAATGAAAGGCATTAGCTAAGACAACTAAATGATAACAAATTTAGGAGTGGATCACAAAGGATTTTGATAAATGACTCAAATATGATTAAAATTATTGTAGACTAGTTGTATCAATTGGAATCCTATTAAAAAAGTGTAGTTTTGTCTTTTGTTGACTTGGTTTTGTCAAACACTGGATGTGCTTTAAACGCTTAAAGAAGCTATATTTCTCTCAGTGGATCTGTTCTTTTAAACATAAAAATATTTGTGTTTGGTTTTTCCTTCTAAGTTGAACCCTGTTGTAGGAAAAAGGCAAGCAACAAAGCCAACCGTAGAAACCTTGGCAGCAGTCAAGCTGCATACCAAGCCCACTAGTGGTGGTACTGACTAATATTTATTATTGTTTTCTTGCAGAGCCTGTGTTGGTCAGGTTCTGCCTGTACGTTGTGTTCTTGGTTTGTAAGCTGTTGGGACGTGGTTCATCCATGTTCACCACTTCTCCTGTTGTGAGCTGATGGGGTTTCTGCATTGATAATGTAAAAGCATGATGTAGTTACCCTCCTAGTAAAAAAAATTGGGATTGAGCTTCAGATTCTAGAGCAGAACTGCCACTTGTATCCTGTATTCTAGAACCCAGTAAGCTACTTGTATCCTGGGCCACATTAGAAGAAGCATAACCAGCAGGTTGAGGTAGGGCATTCTGCCCTCTACTCTGCTCTTGTCAGACCCCACCTGGAGTGCTTTGTTGATTTCTGGAGTCCTCAGCACAGGAAAGACGTGGATTTGTTTGAATGAGTTCACGGGAGGCCACAAAAGTGATCAGGGGGCCAGAGCACCTCCCATTTGAGGGCAGGCTGAGAGAGTTTGGCTTGTTCAGCCAGCCAGAAAGAAAGCTCTGGGCAGACCTTATAGCAGCTTCCAGTACTTAAAGGGGCCTTCGGGAAAACTGGGAGGGGCTCTTTATCAGGGAGTACAGGGATAGGACAAGGAATGGTTTTAAGCTGAAAGAGGGGAAATTTATATTAGGTATTAGGCAGTGATTGTTTACAGTGAGAGCAATGAGACGCTGGCACAGGTTGTCCAGATAAGTTGTGGATGCCCCATCCCTGGAAGTTGGACCAGGTTAGATGGATCTTTGAGCAACTTGATCCAGTGGGAGGTGTCCCTGCCCATGACCGGGGGTTTTGGGATCTATGTGATCTTTAAGGTCCTTTCCAACCCAAACCATTTGATGAGCCAATACAGCCATTACAGTTTGGTGCTGCCTGCCTGTGCGTGAGCAATGGTGGATGGTCATGGCCAATTGCTCTGTAGTTGTTTTAAGGCAGGAAAAGCTGGGCCTGCCATTGGTCTTCCCCTAGCAGACTTTTTGCATCACTGTCCAGAAGAGTGAATATTAGAAAAAAAAGTCAGGTCCTGGGAGAACAGAGCACAGGCTGCTTTTTCTAGTTTATTTAAGGGGAGCTGGAATAAGAAAATAAAAAAATTGCAGAACCTGTCAGTAGAAAAATCCAGTGTTATGCAAATCAGCCAAAAGCTTTATGTATAAAACTATTAAATAAAGTCTATAAACTTAATGAAAATATTATTAAACAATCCATCCTTATTACAAATGGTGATTGCAATGATTAGGTATGCTATGTGGCCTTTTCAAATGGCATTTTTTGTGGAAACAATAAATCAGGATTGTCAGTACAATGCATATTTCACTGTTTTGTGACTTATTTTTTCTCTAAGCCAAACATGAATTTGTAGGCTATAAAATCTCTCCTGATGATGGTGAAATGAATTTAACCAGAAAAAAATAAGTTAAAGGTTAAACTGCTGTTTTTTTCACCACTTGTTCAGTTTTGCTTAAAACGTGCATTGTGTTATAAAGGCTTTTTGTAGAATCTTTGGAGGAGGGGAATAGCAAGAAAACACCCAAAGTGCTTCTATCTTTCACTGAAAGAAGCAATTAGATTTGATTATTTGAAAGCTCTGATTTTTCTTAGTGTCAAATAGGTTGCTAAAATATGGTAAGGAGTTCAAGGAGTGAATAGCGCTCTTATTTTAATAAAATGCTTGAAAAGACTTTGTGAGGTACTTTGTGTAATACTTTAAATATAGTTTTAATAGAAAATCTAAAGCCATAAGTAAATTATTAAATAAACATAAACAACCGTCACCTTCTGCTCTCCAGTGACCTTCACCCACAGGGCTGCATTGGTGTATACTGAAATGGGGTGCCTGGGAAGAAAGCCTCATTTTCTGTTATTGTGTGATGGTTTTGCAAGTAATCCTGGTTTAGTAGTAACTTTTAACTTTGCATTGCAGACATATAGTTGGTAGAAGAATAATTGGGATACAATTTAGATATAATCCTCGTTTTTAGCTTGTTGTGTTCTGTAAAGCTTCTGAGCATTTCTGTACCAAGGGAAGTGATTTCCCTTACCTGTGATCTCAGTGCTGGCTGATGTGTTCTGGGATCTTGTGAAGAATCTCAAGGAATGTGATACTTAATGCTCTCATTTTCTTACCAGCTGCGTGTTAGAAGGGTGTTACCTCTTTCTTACTGTGTCTCAATCTTGCTGGAAGAGCCTGTTCTATCCAATGAGTATGATGATCTTTTTGCTCTTCTTCCCACTCTTTATTATGAGTGGGAATAAATCCTTGTGATGATCTGAAATGCTGCCAAGAGAAACATTCGTGTCCTTTCTGCTTCCAAATTATGTGCCCACCTTCTGACCAGCTCACCGATGGCTGGATGCATAGATGGGCTGACACAGCGGCTGAAGGGAGATGTATAAGACTATTTCTTCTGCTTGCTGTGCAGTTTATTCTGGTTTAGATATGTGCAAATGTAGGTTTTAGAAGCTGCACTGGAAGATAACTGAAGAGGTTGGAACTGAGTGATCTTTAAGGTGCCTTCCAACCCAAGCCATTCTGTGATTCTGTGCTGGCTTCTATCTTCTCCAAGTGGGTTTTTTTAAGGCTTTGGTTTGAGACTCATCTGAACTGTTCTTTTCCTTCACAGAGACAAAAGTGGTCCTGACACAATTTGAAGGGGCCTTTTTGTTTCGTAGTCTGAGACAGTCACTATTTTTCTACTAGAAAGCAACACATGTAGATGCAAAAAAAATAACCTGGTTCCAGTCATGTTTACATTATCCCCTTTGATCCATGAGAGCCAAAGGTGTTGCATGGTAGAGTTTGTTTCTCTGGAAGAGAAGGATCTAGGTAGACCTTATAGCAGCCTTCTGGTACCTAAAGGGGCCTGCAGGAAAACTGGGGAGGGGCTCTTTATCATGATTACGATGAAGGGGAATGGTTTTAAGCTCAAAGATGGAAGACTTGGATTAGGTATTGGGAAGAGATTGCTTACAATGAGGGTGGTTAAGGACTGGAACAGGTTGTCCAGAGAAGTTGTGGATACCTGATCCCTGGGTGTGTTCAACGCCAGGCTGGATGAAGCTTTGATCAACATGATGGGATGGAAGTGGAACTGGATAGATATTATGGTCTCTTCCAGCCCAAACCATTCCATGATTTTGTTATTTTGTAGCCGATTTAGCTGATGTAATTCTATGGAAACAGTTTGGATAGATTTAAGTATTATAAGAGACTTTACCAAAAAGGAAATGCTGGTTTTGCATTGATTTCATCACTTAAAGAAAAAACCCTCAAACCCTTTCCCCCCTAGCATAGAACTAACCTCAAACCTTTCAGAGTCCTGTGAAAGAGGAACTGGAGCGGTTTTTTGTTCAGGGGCCAAGCAGCGTACCCCTGTGCTGGCCTACCTTCATCCTGATTGAAGTAAAGTTGGTTGGGTGAATGGTTGCCTTGGAGCTCTGGGATGTTGGAACTACTGAGATGCCCCAAACTACTCAGAATTTGTGTACGTGGAATTAGAAGCTCCCAGGGTCTCCCAGGCTTTCTGTCAGCATGCAAGGCAGGTTGCCAAGTAGCCTGAAAATTCGGGAGGCGAGGTGCCAAGCTCCTGGCACTCTTTCAGATGGGCTGCTGAACAGCTGGGAATCTGGATGCTTGAGCTTCTCAACAACCCACCACGTTAGCTGATGAAGAGCCAGACAGGGAAAAAGGCTGGAATCTGTGGTGTAAACCTGTCTTCTTTCCATCAGATCTTGACTGAAGTTGAAACAAATCTGCTAGGTGTTTTAGTTTGGATGTGCTGTCCCCACGTGATGGCTTTTTTAAGATGAGGACAGCTAGTCTTCTACTATAATGTTTTATTTTAGGTGTCAAAATATTTGTTTCACTGAAAATAATGCTTGTTTCAATTCAGTTGCTTCAGTGTCATTATTCAATAGAAATATCTTCCAAAGGTGCTCCGAATGGATCGTTGTCTGTCTTACAATGAGAGACCTCATTGCTCTCTACAGCTCCCTGTAAGGAGATTGTAGTGAGGTGGGAGCTGCTCTCTTCTCCCAAGCAATAGGATGAGAAGAAGTGGCCTCAGATTATGCCAGGGAGATTTAGATTGGATATTAGAATCATGGAATCATTAGGTTGGAAAAGACCTTTGAGTTCATCAATTCTAAATGTATTATAATACTAAATCATATCACTAAGTACTTAATCTACCCACCTTTTAAAATTCCTCCAGGGCTGGTGACTCAACAGCTTCCCTGGGCAGCCTGTTCCAGTGCTTGATAAACTCTTTCCTAATGAAAGAAACTTTTCCTAATGTCCAATCTAAACCTCACCTGATGCAGCTTAAGGTCGTTATCTCTTGTCCTATCACCCATCACTTGGGAGAGGAGACCAACACCCACCTCACTACAACCTCTTTTTATGTAGTTGTAGAGAGTGATAAGGTCTCCCCTCAGCCTCCTCTTCTCCAAGCTAAACAACCCAAATTCCCTCAGCTGATCCTCATAAGACTTGTTCTCCAGTCCCTTCAAGCAGCTTCATTGCTCTTCTCTGGACACACTGCAGCACCTCAATTTCTTTTGTGCAGTGGGGAGTCCAAAACTGAATGAAGGGTTTGAAGTGAGGCCTCACCAGTGCTGGGTACAGGGACAGAATCACTTCCCTGGTCCTGCAGGCCACACTGTTTCTGACACAAGCCAAGATGCTCTTGGCTTTCTTGGCCACCTGGGCACACCACTGGCTGGTGTTCAGTCAGCTGTCAGCCAACACCCCTAAGTCCTTCTTTGCCAGGCAGTTTTCTGGACACTCTTCCCCAAGCCTGTAGTGCTGAACAGGGTTTTTGTGGCCCAAATGCAGGACTCAGCACTTGGCCTTGTTAAACCTCATGCCATTGGCCTCAGCGCATTGATCCAGCCTGTTCAGATCCCTTAGGAGAACCTCTCCACTCTCCAGCAGGTCGACACTTCCTCCCAGTTTAGCATTTTCCTCAGACTTGCGAAGGGTACACTCAGGTCCCTCATCCTAGTTGTTGATAAAGATACTGAACAGGACTGGGCCTGGCACCGAGCCCTGGGGAACACCACTTGTGACAGAAAATACTACTTCCATGAAAAGGTTGTCATGCCCTGGAACAGGCTGCCTAGGGAAGTGATGGAGTCACCATCCCTGGAGGTATTTAAAAGGTGTGTAGATGTGGTGCCTAGGGACATGGTTTAGTTGTGGAGTTGGCAGTGTTAGATTAAGGGTTGGACTCTGTGATCTTAGAGGTCTTTTCCAACCAAAGCAATTCTGTGATTCTGTAACTAGTGGGCAGATTGTGGATTGTGTTCTCCCACACCTGTAGTGAGGTCTTATGTGGAGCACACGGACTGCTCGTATTTAAAATCTTGCTGATAGTATGTATTTTTTTTATCAGTCTAAGTTTGTTATATTCTTCTTGGAAGAATATCAGAAAAAATTAAGGAGTTGATGGGTGATACAAGCATATATTGTTGGGAGCATTACCTAGAGCAGGGAAATAGGGAAGGAAACTTCTGATCTCTACAGGATTGAAAGCACAGGTTAACTTAAATGCTACATGATTTAGTGCTCACAGTTATCCCTCATAATGAAATTATTTACATCCTGGATAAATGTAAACTTAACAATTTTACAAGTGCTGTCAGTTTTAAAAGGATTTTCTCTAATTATGTTTGCAGGCCTCGGAGTAGAGGAAAAACTACAGTGGAGGATGAAGACAGTATGGATGGTTTGGAGGCAGCAGAAACAGAAAACACTGTGGAAACAGGTAACGGAATGGAAATGCACTTAATTATCCAGGGTTTTGGTAGCCAAGAAGTATTTCTTAAATTTTGCATTTGCACAAATTTAAAAGAACAAACCCACCTATACTATTTAAACCTATTAATACTGTTTGAACTTATGCTTTCAGGTAATGGCACAGGAATGCATTTGTAGTGTAGTTTTGTAGAGGCTCTTTTTTTATTGGTGTTGTAGGTGACAAAAATAAAAGCTCCAAAGCAGTAGCTGCTGTTTTCAGAATACCTGCCAAAATACAGCATTACTTATTGACCTCCAGCAAACTACAGCAGATTATATACCAGGAAACCCAAATGTTAGTACTTCCCACTCCTGCTTAGGAAACAAGATAGATTTCTGTACTTGCTTTTGTTAATATTGGTGATAGTTGTGCCCAAATGCTTCAGTTACAGAGGGATCTTGTTGTCCTGGCTGCTGTAACAGTTTGTGATGTCTATTCTGGCAGGCTAACAGTCTACAAAGAGAAGCAGATGAGCTAACATGCATGATAAAGGCCATGGTGTAGAGCTGTCGTCTCTTTGCCAGGCACATGTCTGTAGCCGTTTGCCTGTTTTTAACCAGGGACTGAGTCTATGTAGAAGGATGAAACCAGCCAGGAAGGATGAAGCCATGGCCAGTTGGCAGAAGTTTGTTGGCTAGACAGAAATAAGCCTTTAAAAATGCATTGAGACATACGGGTTTATAAATTTAATTAGGTGTATGTGTAATCAGCAAAGTGGAGAGAAGCAGAGAGACATTGGTGGCAGAAGCTGGCTTTCGGGGCAGCAATTACATGGAAATACTGGCTGAGTTACAGGAATTGCTGAATTACAGCTGCTAAGTAACAGAGGTAGAGCTGTGAAGTTTTTGAAGATGAAGATGGGAATCTGTCTAGTGCTGATTCATGTGGAGAGCAAGTAGAAGACCTCAGAGGAGCCATCTTTGCAGCAACATCTTTCATAGACCATACAGAAATGTAGTTGCAGTAGTAAAAGCCATAAGAGAGGAGGCTGAATTTATGAATTGAGTGGAGCACAAGCTTTGACCGTCTGTGCTGGTCTCTTGCTTCTTACTTGCTAGATGGCAAGCAGCGTCGAGAAGGCTTTGTACTCAAGATTCAAGGTTTTGGGGAGCACCCTGAATGTTTCTTCATAGCTTATATTGAATTTAAGGGTTGTTGATGGTTTTTGGAGGGACTCTAGATTAAAGCTTAATGCAAGGATGTTTCATTGTTTTGTTCTATCAGTTGTTTTCCTGCCTCTGGTGATCAGTTAGTTGCTGGTGATAGTGAGCTTGATGGTCTTTTCCAGCTTCTACAGGTAGTTGCCAGTTGTTGAAGTTGACAGCGAAGAAGTTGTACCAAGGTATTTCTCTGTAGAAAAACAGAGCATGGGAATGGAAGGTTACTTTTAACTATGTCTTGTATTCCATTACTCTTCTATCACACGTGCTAGAAACAGTCCTGTGAAAATAAGCAAAGGGGGCAGAAAGTGAGGTTGTAAGTGGAAATATTGTGTTTTTAAAATAAGTTGTGGAAAAAAACCCCAACCCCAAATGAAATTCAAGGACAACTGCTGGTTCACCACTGTGCAGGGAATTGGGTTATATCTGTGGGTTTTTGGCTTTACGTGTCATTATTAACAAAGTTCATCCACAAATATCTGAGAGCAGTTTTTACTTAGGAGAAAAGAGAGTCAAAGATAATTGTTTTTGAGGCTCCAAGAGTGCATATAGATAAATCTCTCCATTATCCTTCATCAAAATCAGCCTGACTGTCACAGGCAGCTAACACTCATTTCTGAATGTACAGGCGGCCATGGAGCAGCGTGCTAGTAATCCTGATGGACAAAGACTCCACTACATTTGCTGCTGGGAGTGATGCACCATCACTTCAGTGCTGAACCTGAGATGGTTTTGACGCCTGGGGAAAATACATAGGTCTAAAATCCCATTTTTACAAAGGGAACTTGAGCAGACTTTATTGTAATCTTGAGCAATTTGACAGTGACTGAATTGCAGTTATGTTATTTTAAAGGTTGAACACCATGTGACTTGATAGAGTTTTAATCACATTAATTGAAAAGGCTGCTGCTTCTGAAACTCATTCTGAGTACTTATCTGTGGTAATAATAAAATGTGAGAGAAGAGGTAATCCCAGTTTGTTGCTCTGTGTAAAACTACATTAATCAAATGGAATTGTATTTGTGTTCTAGGTTATGACTTTACTTTTACTTTTTTTTTTTAATTTTGCTTTTTTTTACAATAGTGGACTTGCTAGACAATTTGCTGTAGTAGGTGGCAAACCAAAATGTAGAATAGTAGTATTACAAAACACAGTGTGATGTGATCTGAAGATACAAAAACTCTTGACATCCAACTTACTTCAAGTCTCCATATGTCTCACTTCTTCTTCATTGTTTGGTTCACGTGGTGTGTAAAATTGTGAATTCTTTTACTGTGTAAGGTTTCCATTTCTTGTGTATTTGGATCAGCAGGTTGTTTCTGTTTTATTTGTGGAGTCCTGCACTACTGGTGCCCTTTTGTCAAGCACTGTTTTAATAAAATAAGAGGAATTAGTGTTGTATTTATGGTGTATTTTGGTGTTGCGTGCACCACTTTCAGGGAAGGGAGAAATGCAGTAGGAGGTAGAACTGTCATGACAGGGAGATAAAAAGGAGATGCTCCATAAAATTGCACTGAGAATAAAGAGGTGTTTCCTAGCTGCTGAATCCTTTGTACAGAAGAAAAAAACAAATGTGTGTGTGTGTAGGTACTAAACATTATTTCCCAGGTAGAATGAGGCTTTGTAGAAGGTGTCCCAGTCTGTTTCAGGGGATGGAACTGGGTGATCTTTATGGTCCCTTCCAACTAAAACTGTTCTATGACTCTATGATTATCAAAGGCCTTTTGTGTGAACAAGTTGATGAGAAATATTGCCTTTGCTTCATCCAACCTCAGGTGTGTTTTACTTGTCTCTGTAGGAGTGTCTGTTCAGTACATTCATACAGGTACAAAAGAAGACTGTATTATCTCTAATGAGTAGGATACTGCAATGATTTTTTTTTCTCTAGGAAAGAGCTTTTCAGACTCTGCAAAACTGATGAGATTCTGAATTAGTCCACAATTTTTTGACAGCTTCTACATGGAAAACTTTCCTCCACTAGGAAGTGTTTCTGTCTCTTCTGTGCTTTGCCCCGAGACAAGAGGCTGATTATGATTAGAAACACCCTTGAGGGAGTTAACATGAAGTCCAACAAGAAATCAGCTGTCCAGGCAGCATCACTGGGTCTGAAAATAACATTATTAACAGCAATAAGGCAGCCAAGGAGCTATCGGTTCATAAACTCATACATATTCAATTCCTTTATGTATTAGCAATTCTGAAGCCTCCAGACACCACAGGGAGATAAAGGTCTGTTATTAAGTATTAATTTATTTTAAGAATCGGTAGACATGGTACAGATAATAAAAAGAATATCTGACAGATTTACTGTGAATTTCCTGAGAGACTCGGCAGTTAAAACAAACTTATTTTATTGCACTTCTCCCAGATCAGAGTCTGAATCTCAACATTTTTATGTGAGGCAAAGATAGGAAGGATTAAAGATTTTAGGATGAGTTGGATTTTTTACAAACATTGTCAGAAAAAGAGAGAATAATCAAAGAATTAAGGCACAGAATTCAGTTTCAGTCAATTTAAATGCAGAACCAAAAAAATACCAGGTCTAGAAAACTGCTGAAATCAAGATGGGGAAAAAGAAGTAAAAGCCAAGCTTCTTTGGGCCATCAAACCAAAAACAAGTTTAACAGGACATTTTTGATAAGTTATTTCTTTCTTTAGACTAGCAATTTTATACTTGCTATATGTGTGCACACATAGGCACAGGCTTTCCAGACTTCTGTGGTTTTGGCCATTACAGAGACATACTCATCAGAAGAAAACTACTCTTATTATGGAGAGGAGCAACACAAGGGGACCTACAGGAGAACACAAGGTTCTACAACAAACTGTATTTTACTGATAGCTAGAAAGGTGGAAGATAGTGATGGCTGGCAGGTCTTGAAAGGACTAGAGGCCATTGGCTCAAACTGAAACACAAAGGTTCCCTCTGAACGTCAGGGAACACTTTTTTATTGTGAGGATGCCTGAGAACTGGCACAGGTTGCCCAGAGAGATTGTACACTCCCCTTCCTTGGTGTTATTCAAAAGCCATGTGGACATGGTCGTGGGCAGTCAGCTCTAGGTGGCCTTGCTCAAGCAGGACATTGGACCAGATGACCTCCAGAGGTCCCAGATAACCTCAGTCATGCTGTCATGCTGTGGGTGCTGTGTCGATGGAAAGGATGAATCATCTCAACATCAGCTGGATAGAGAAATACTGGTGCAACATCACTGTTATGAACCACAGTGAAGAAAAAATGAGGAAACAGGCAGCTGGAAAGACTAATATGAAGCTCAGAGCAAAACTGTCACTGTGGGAGGACCCAAGAAATCAGCAAGAGAGACAAAGCTGGTGGGTAAGGGAAAGGAGTATGTCCTGAGGTTTGAGAAGCTGAAGTCTACTAATTCAGTAGAAGCAGTTGCCAGCACCATCTTTTAGGAAAAAGTTGAGTTAGCTCCAAAGAGATCTTTTTCCAAATTCCAGAATCTCCTTTTTCCAACTCCAAATTCCCCTCTCTTTCCGTCTTTGAGAATTCTACATTCATTTATACCAAAGTGAACACAGCTCTTGGCAGAAAACAGACAGGGATCACAAATCGCAGTAGTTGGCAGGGATAATAACCCATGCTGAAATGATCTTAGAGGCGCTTACCTTGCTTTGCTTCCAATTCTGCCTCCTTCTAAATAGGAGACTACAGAATTTTGTTAAGGGCGGCAACTTGTTTCCTGGATTGCCGTTAAAAGAACCATGCCGTAGCATTACTAAAAAGCCACTGTAGGAAGAATTTTGGCCCTTTTCTTCCGAAAAAAACCTTTCTGTCAACGCTATAAGAGAATCATGGAATGGTTTGGGTCAGAAGAGACCTTAAAGATCATCCATTTCAACTTCCCCTGCCATGGATAGGGACACCTTCCATTGGATCAGGTTGCTCAAAAACTCATCCAACTTGGCTGTGCACACCTCCAGGGATGGGGCATCAACGACTTCTCTTGGCATCCCATACCAGTGCCTCATCACCCTCACAGTAAAACATTTCTTCTGAATATCTAATCTAAATCTCCCCTCTTTCAGCTTAAAACCATTCCCACTCCTTCTGTCCCTGCACTCCCTGATAAAGAGCCCCCCACCCCAGCTTTCCTGTAGACTCCTTTTAAGTACTGGAAGGCTGCTATAAGATGTCACTGGTACCTTCTCTTCTGCTGGCTGAACAGCCCCAACTGTCTCAGCACATTGTCACAAGGGAGGTGCTCCAGCCCCCTGATCATCTTTGTGGCCTTCTCTGGACTCGTTCTAACAGACCCATGTCCTTCCTGTGCTGAGGACTCCAGAACAGAACACAGTACTCCAAATGAGGTCTCAAGAGAGCAGAGTAGAGTGGGAGAATTGCCCCCCTCAACTTACTGGTCATTCTTCTTTCTGATGCAACCCAGGATATGTTTGGCGTTCTGGGCTGCAGGTGCTCGTTGCTGGCTCATGTTGATCTTCTCATCCACTTTCTGCTTTTCAGATGGATACTTAGGCCACATCACTGTGTTACATGTAAAGTTAACAAAAGGAAGAATGGGCAGCACTGGGGACGTTGCCTGTAAAATAAATTTGTCTGTAAATATTTGGGACAAATACATGCTTAAAGGTGCACTTATATATGTTCTAAGGTAATGAATATTTCCTGTACTCAGTATAAAAGGAGCGGTTCCTTATGCATCTGACTCCGACCTGTCTGGACACTGGAAAAGATTAGCAGAACTGAAGCATCTTGTTATCATTAGAAGCATCTTATTATCTTTCTTGTAACTTGTTTGTAATAAGGAAACCAGGCACAGCAGAATGCTATTTGGTATTCCCCATTCAATCATTACAGGCTTACTTGATCATAACATTTATTATCATGCGTACTTAAAATGGACCATTTGGAAAAATCTGATAGTTTTCCTTCTGACCAATATCTGTCTTGGATGTTTTGAGAGGAGGTAGAATGCGTTGTAGTAGGTGGAATCTGTTGTTTCCAAATAAATTCTAACCTCACAGAGTTTTTCATTTTGGAGGTTACTTCTGAAATATAGCCTCTTTTTTGCTTATTTGTTTATTTACCTAAACTGCAAAAGCAGTATCTTATCAAACTCTACTTTGCTAAACATTACCAACAGGTTTTGGAAGGGGCTTTAAAGGCCCAGGAATATGCCACCATCCCATCACCCTGAAGCTTAACCCTACTGCTGCGTCATTAGTGACGTGATGAGGGAATTTGCATTGATATTACCAGTCAATTATATTGAAGTCGTAGCATATACTGTGGCTGCCGTACACTCCTATCCTCAGTGGAAACGGTGCTGGTCTGTGTATGTTTTAGTTCTAGTTCTATGGATGTGTCTTAATTGCTTGCAAAGCCATGTTGAGACCAACACCCTAGTTTGGTAAAAGAAATACTAGAAGAATTAAGACCTTGGTCCCACTTAATTAGAATCATTGTATAAACCAGATTGGCTTTGGAGACCTGTAAGCATCTGCCCTGGTAACCCTTTTCTAGGTCAGGTATAAAAGAGAAGAAGGTAGAGGGTAAAATAAACGTACTTAGCGTAATGGAAAATGTACCTACCTGCTGAGCAATGGAGATGGACCATAGAAAATGAAATTACTCTTAAATTCAGTGGTAGTCTGTGTAAATGACCATGCAGGGCAAAATGGCTAGCCTAATTTTGTATAAACACAAATCAGCTCTCAAATAGCTGTTGCTACCTGAGCAAGTGTTGCTGTAGTTCTTCCTAGAATTGCAGTAGCTTTTTAAGTCAAAGAGGGCAATAAAATGACAAACATTATTGGTGAAGGGATTCGGGGGAAAAAACTATTAGTGTGGGTTTTTTTTACTCTTGCTTTATAAGCCCATGGCATGGCTGTATGTTGAATGCTATGTGCAGTTCTGATTCCCATTCTCCAAATGCAGTTGGGAAAGTACAGGAAGGGCCAATGACTACAACAAGAATGGAAACAGTAGTTCTGTAAAAGGCTTCAGCCTAAAATGATGTGACTAGGAAGGAATTTAATAGGGTCTCTCAAAATGATAAGTGATATGGAAAAAATGAACAAAGAATGATGATTCATTTTGTTCTGCAAAACAAAAATTGGAGGATATCAGGTCATGTTCAGAGCATAAAGGTAGCTGCACTTGCATTCAGCATCTACTTAAATTAGAGAATTCATTGCTAGCAGGTGCTTTGGACTTAAAGAATTTACATGGGTTTCAAAAAGACCTGAACAGATTGATAGAAAATTAAGTAGAATCATAGACTCATAAAATGATTTGAGTTGGAAGGGACCTTAGAGATCATCCAGTTCCAAGTCCCTTGCCATGGGCAGGGACACCTCCCACTGGATCAGGTTTCTCAAAGCCTCATCCAGATGAGTGCTCTAATACCACCCTCAGCTTAGGAAGTTCCTTGCTCTCAGATCACTGGGAGCTGTTTATCCAAAATATGGTGTCTTGTATTTAGAATGACTGAAGTTACAGTTTAAATGGTCCTACAATGGAAACTGGTCCAAAATTTTTGCAGTTCTGTCCAGCATAAAATGTATTTAATGATTCGGAGTTCTATTTGAAAAAGTATCAAAATACATACTGCAATGTAAAAGAAAAAAAGAGTAATTGTAGGCATTCTTCTAGTCTTCATATAACAACTGTCACAGTAAGTAAATCACTGTAATGTCCTTAAGTTAGAAAAAATATAATCACAGAGTCACTAGGTTGGAAAAGACCTCCAGGATCATCGGGTCCAACCATTCCTATCAATCACTAAGCCACACCCCTCAGCACCTCATCCACTTTTAAACACCTCCAGGGAATGTGACTCATCCATCTTCCTGGGCAGCCTGTTCCAGTGTCCAGTGACCCTTATCATGAAATTTTTTTTTCTGACGTCAAGCCTGAACCTCCCCCGGTGGAGCTTGAAGCCATTCCCTCTTGTCCTGTCCCCTGTCACTTGGGTGAAGAGGCCAGCTCCCTCCTCTCCACAACCTCCTTTCAGGGAGTTGTAGAGAGCAATAAAGGTCTCCCCTCAGCCTTCTCTAGCCTAAGCAACCCCAGCTGCCTTAGCTGCTCTTTGTAGGATTTGTTCCCTAGACCCTTCACCAGCTTTGTCACTCTTCTCTGGACTCGTTCCAGAGCCTCAACATCCTTCTTGTGGTGAGGGGCCCAGAACTGGACACAGGATTCAAGGAGTGGCCTCACCAGTGCCGAGTGCAGAGGGAGAATAACCTCCCTGGACCTGCTGGTCACACCATTTCTGATACAAGCCAAGTTGCCATTGGCCTTCTTGGCCAATGGGTAGATACACAGTTGTTTTAAAAGAAAACTCTTGGGATGCAGTTGCACACTTTTTTTGTTATACTTGTGAATAAAGCTTTACAGTGTTGACTTAAGATGAAGAGCCTCTGTCCATGGAGAAATGGTTCCTGCCTGTGGTTATTACCATTACGCTCAAATGTCAGTATTGTTTTTTTTCCTTTCTGTACCATGGCTGTGTTCTTAGCAGGTGAGAACAGATGGCTCCAAACGTGGTGCAGCCCAAGCAGTGGCAGTAGCTATTAACGACTATTGCCCTCCGAATGTCTTTTGGCATACCTTGGCCTGTCTTGCTGCTGTCCAGAAGGACTGTAAGTGATCTGCATGGGGCAGGTTGGCTGCAGTGTGTCCCTCTGTTCCCCCATGTTCAGCTGCTAAAACTGGTACATGCGCAGTTAAAGAATGTGAAAGGTTTCTGCACTTACGTGGTCACCATATGTGCCCTCTTAGTGTCTCAGACACTAGCAGGAGAGCTGATGTTCTGGTGAAACTCTCCTGAACAGTAAGAAAATTATGAACTTTAGCAAATCGAAACTTGTTTTGTTCCTAATTTAGGGACAGTGAGTGAAACTTGTTAATTACACTACTAGGTAGGCATTTAAAATTAATAATTCACATTCCCTTGTTAAGATTTCTTTTCATATTGTTGCTACACTGGCTTGGTTTCTCTTAGTGATTTGGTGGTGCTTGTTCTACTCTGAACCCCTTTGAGGCTGCATTAAACACCTTGTCCCATTAGCCCATTGCCCCCTTCGTTGTGCAAAAATAACCATAGCATCCACTGATTAAAAGCTTGTTAGTCCTGTTGCTGAACAAGCAACAGCTGAGACCCCTGAAACTTTGGTGCTGTGTTTGGTGGTGCTGGTATCTCACTGAAAGTTTTGGAAGCTCATGACATTTGCTTTGTTGTCTGTGAAGTCAGCAGTAGGTCTGAGTGTAGAATCTCAACCAGTAAACTGGTTAACAGTCAACTCATTGCATCTAAACAGCAGTAGGGTATTTATTTTACATTTATGACAGCTGTTCTGACTCTTTTTCAGTGTCACCATATACTAAATATTATAAGATTTTAAAGGAGATGATTTTTTGTGCAGAACTCTTACATTATATTCAGTTTATGACTTGGAGTCTCAGTCTTTGCCTGATTACCATAGCAGAGACCATCTTCATCTCACTGTAGGTTTCCCAAAGTGCTTGTGGAATAGCATCTTGTGATTACTAGAAAGCTGAAACAGTCTGTTTGTGACAAAAATGCGATTTAGACTTTTAGCCAGTATTCCTTCATCCTATCTCCAAAGAAATCGGCCATCATGTAATAAAACTACAGCCATGGCCAGTCTTCTTCCCATCAGCGTGTGTGTGATGGTCTGCAGGGAACCACTGCCACAAGTGGGCTTAACAAAACCAGGGCTTCTACCTGTAAGCCTACATTGTCTCTGCATTACAAACCTCTCCCCATCTATCTAAAGACAAAGCAGGAGAAGAGGAAACGGTGAACACAGTTATTCTTCTGAACGCCATAATTCTGTATGTAAGTGAGGAGACCATTTACTATTAGGAAAGTGTGTAGTACGTGCAATAGAATTGGTGTGTGCTGCTGGTTATTGTCTTTGAGCATTCACTATGTTCTGCTCTAGAAAAAGGAATAAAAAGAATAATTAAGAGAAGAAATTTTCGAATGCTTCAAATATGGAACCTTTGCTGAGATTCTCCCGCCAAATGAAAAATGTGAAAAATTTCAAATGACTTCTTAAATATTGTCAAACCTAACTTGTCTTTACAACCCAGAGCCAAATACATACATCTTATTTGGCAAACGTGATGGAAGTGTTAATTAAAAAAGAAATTTAGTACACATGCCATGAATCATAGACTCAGAATGGTTTGGATTGGAAGGGACCTCAAGTATCATCTAGTTTCAATCGTCCTGCCATGGACAGGGACACCTTCTGTTGGATCAGGTTGCGCAAAGCCTCATTCAAGCTGGCCTTGAACACCTCCAGTTATGGGGCTTCCATGACTTCTCTGGGCAGCCTCTCCCAGTGCCTCACCACCCACACAGGAAAAAAAAAGTCTTCCTAATATCTAATCTAAGTCTCCCCTCTTACAGCTTAAAACCACTCCTTGTCCTATCCCTGCACTCCCTGATAAAGGCCCCTCTCCCCAGCTTTCCTGTAGGTAAATCTTACCAATCCCAGTGAATTCCTTGTGTATCTGTCCCCTGTTTGTTAAGCTTTTTATTTTTTAACTGCTGATCTCTATTGTTTGAGATGCTGGCAAGCCATCTGGGCAGCTGGCTCAAAGGGCCTCTGCTTGAGCTGGACCCTGGACAAGGTAACCTCTGGGATGCCCTCCAGCCTCAACCATGCTGTTATTCTGTGCATGTTACCTCAGTCAGAAAGTGTATGGAAGTCATAGAATCATTACATTTGGAAAGGTCTCTAAGATCATAATGTCTAACCATCAGCACAACACCACCCTGGCTACTAAACCATGTCCCAAAGTGCCGTGGCTATGTGCTTTTTCAGCATCACCAGGGATGGAGGCTCCACCACTTCCCTGGGCAGCCAGTTCCCGTGTTTCACCACTCTTTTGGTAAAGAAACTTTTTCTAATGTCCAGTCTGAACCTCCTGATGAAACTTAAGGCCGTTTCCTCTTGTCCTGTTACTTATTACTTGGGGGAAGAATTCTCATCACTTTTGGTGCCCATGTGTAGGAACTTTTCTCTTTGTACTGCTGAGGATTTCTTTGAAGTATAATGTGAAAAGAAAGCCTTTCTGTCCTAACTGGCCAGGGGGGAGAACTATAGATGTAATTGTCTTCAAGTAATATTATTTAATACTGTTTCCTAGTATTTTTCTAATGTTTTAGTAAAGGATAGCGACAGAACTTGGAGACATTTGGGAGTTTTACAGTTAGCTTTTTTAATTCTTAATTCCCTTACAACTGCATTACACATGGGCAATACCTTCATTGTTACAGAAAGTCAAGAAAATACAATGCTGAACAAAGCCTTAGATACAAATCTGCAAACAAGCCGCACATTTATTAATCATTCATAGCTCTCTTATTCCCAGAAGGATGCCATAACGAAGTCCGGTTAATGTTCATGAAATAAAGTGAAAAACAGCTAATATGTTGTGCCAGATGCTTCCAAGCACATCTTGGAGGTAGCAGGGAGGATGTCCCTTTGCTCTGCCAGTGCTGGACTCCCATCTCTTAGGATTTTAACTCATTAAATGAGTTTGTTACTTCTGTTCTTCTTTAATTTTCTTTTGGAAAACTTTAAGGAAGTTGAAGTATGGCACACGCAACTAATGTATATGCTGCTTTCATTCTGTTTGGTGAGCACTGTGTTTTCAGTCTTCCAACAGCATATTGAGCCACAGTTTGGTTTATTGCAGAGACAGCAGTTGAGATGTTGTTTGTCTCATTTAGTATAATTTGGGTCCCTTCATTTCTAGGGAAGCAAACAGCAGGGGGAAAAAGCACCATAAGGATTTCAGCTCGTATAGTTGCAGTGTGTAGTGAAACAATCTGTGTCTTCTCACGCAGTCCAGACTTCTTTAGAGTGAGTTAGTGCTCCTGAACTTGGCCTTTCCCATGTAATGGGTGTACATTAACGTAAATGAGATGTAAGTTGGCAACGAGTAAATAGCTTTTGCTTACTTGAAAGTTTCTGCAGGCGCACAATAAAGCAGAACTGTTTTTGCAAACTTTAACTGGGTTAAATAAAGTCGCCAAGATGGATCAGAGCAAGCCCACAACTTCTGGTAGTCTTCCTTGAGTGTGTGTGATTGACCTGGGCTATGTTGTGGGTTTTGGTTTTAGCAATTTGGCATCTACCTGTCTTACAGGTGTTTGTTTTGAGGCTGTATACTTAGAAATTAGGGGATTACTTGCACAAAATGATCCTTCAGACTCAACATGTTTTGAAAATGTAACTACAGACTGTTGTGAATGGCTCCACTGGATGCTGCCTGATTCAGGAATCCTTGCCCAGGAACGATTGCAAGGATTGTTTGTTCAGATGTGCCAAAAACTAAGGGTGTGGGGTGTGGGTTTGTTTTGTTTTGTTTTCTGTACCGAGCCATTTAGGATTACAAGAGTTGTATTCCCAGCATTCCCAACAGGATATTTATTTAGTGTCAGATGGTTGTCCAGCTTTTTTTTTTTTTTGGGTGGAGGATAAGTTGGCGGACTGTGTTTAATTAGAGCCATTTGGCCTTTGGACTGGTAGAATCACAGAATTTAGAATTTAAGTTAGAAAAGATCTTTAAGATCATCCACTCCAGCTCTTAACCTAACACTTCCAAGTCCTCCACTAAACCATGTATTCTAAGCACCATGTTTACGTGTCTTTTAAATACTTCCAGGGAAGGTGGCTTCACCACTTATGTGGGCACCCTGTTCCAGTACGTAACAAGTTATTTTTTGATGTTTCCAATGCCCCAAACCTATTTCAGCTTTATGTTGCTGAGCTGAGTAGCTCAGCTGAAATAGGTGAAGCAGTTCTGGTTTACACCTCTCAAATAAGTACCTGGCACAGCCGTCAGGAACTTTTTTTTTTTTAAAAATAAATTTTGTGGTGCCTTTCACTGTGTTTTAGGTGCTTCCAGTGAGTGTTTCAAACATCCTGTATTGTCTTCCTAAGCAAGTTTACTGTAGGTTAAAGCATGATTAGACTTCGATCTCTGCACATCAGATTCAAGATTTCCCCTTCTTCATGTGCTCTAGTGGGTATATTATTTCAGTGTTACAGACCAAGCTCTGCAGTTTCATGTTTTGAGGGTTTTCTTCTATTGTTCTTATAAATAAGATTAAAGCTTATAGCAGGTTTTGTGCATACCCACCTGTGTTGCAGATTCTTCTACCCATCCATTTCTGTGCAGTATTTGATTTTATTTTGACATGGTTTGTCTTAACTTTTTAAAAAAGTGATTGTATCTTCTAAATAATCTGTTCTTTTACTCTAACTGGGCTTCTTGAAAGAGCTGGATGTGTTTGCCCTTCGGCTCAACCCACATTCAGGGGAAGCTGTGGGTGGTGTGTGGGATGGTGATGTCTGAGCCCGGTGCAGGTCCTTGGTCCAGCTCTGTTGTGGGGGCAGGTGTAGCATGGACACAGACAGGAGGAAACAGCAATGTCTTGAGCTGGATGTGCCAGAGTTCTATCACTTTTACGTTATTTGGGTTTCAAAATCAAAGTATGGAGAAGTGCAGAAATACTAAATTTTACAGCCCTACAGCTTTGACCTTTGTTCCTGAGCATTCTCATGCACTTGGAGATGTGCGTTGCTGTGTGCTTCTGGCAAATCCCTGACTCACTCTGGGCAAAGAAGGGAACCAAATTTCAATTGTATGGAGAGTGGCAACAACTAATCTAAAGGAAAAGGACACTGTGAAAATTGCTTATATTCTGACAGTTCAGAGTGAACTTTATGCTGGCATAAACCATGTCCTTCCTTCCTTCACCTTGTCACTGCTGGGCCAGCGTAGAGTTAGTGTAATCAGGAATGAACTGTTGCAGGGAATTGATCCACGTTGAAGCCGATCTGTGAGGAAAAAAGGGTCATTATATACCAGATTAGTGTGCTTACCTTGCTGTTTGTTCAGGGATCATGGAGCAGGTGCACAAGAGGAGATGTGGAGAGAATGAGATTGTCCAAAATGGCAACCTGGTATGAAAAGGTTGTTATTGAAAAATGCTCCCCCTGCCCCATTCCTCATTACTTATTGAACATCTTAATTCATAGTGGTGTGCTGTGTTATTTATAAAGAACTTTATAAGCATTTGATTTCATTGATGCGAAGGGCAATGTCTTTCCTACTCTGATAATTTTGTTGTGTCTGATAACATACTTCTGTGGCCTAATCAGTCTGTTAAGTAAAATGGGTGTTTGCAGCCCAAGGGGAAGCTTACAGCTGGCTCTATAATCTAAATAAATAAATAAAATAATAACAAGTAATATTCTTATTTTTTAACAGAAGTCAAAGAGCAATCTGCAGAAGAGGATGCCCAAACAGAAGTGGACAGCACCAAGCAGTTAACACCAGTCCTTCAGCGCTCAGTATCCGAGGAGTCTGCAAGCTCCACTGCCTCTGTGGGTGTGGAAGCTAAAACCAGGTCAGTGAAGGAGGAGGGAGGCACTGAGTCAGGGGCAGCGCTGGGAGTCACAGAGTGCTCGTGGCACAGGCTTGGGATATGCTGCTGGTGCTTTGAAGCACTGGCAACAGCAGCCTGGGCCTGAAATTGGTGGCTTAATTAGTGTGTAGGGAGATCAAGGTGAAGATTGCCTTCCTTGAGCGTTGTCCTCAGATACACTTGTAAACCCTTGAATTGCACCATATTAGCTGTTTAAATTAAAACAGATATAAGTGATAGGAGATAAAAAGTGATTACTGAAACTTTCCTACTGAGGAAATGGTATCTTAGAAGATCCATATAAAGTTATTTCTGAAGTTCCAACTTGTATATCTACATTTTGAGGAGCAAAGTAAAACAAATCTCTTGTCATTTCCACTGTGTTCTTCCTTATTTCAGAATAATACAAGAAATAATCTGGGGTTTTCTAAACTTTTTATCAATATGATTGTCATCATCATTTTGCTTCCTTCTAATTCAATGCAGACTATATTTTCCATGCACAAAAAATTATTTGATATACTTGTGGCAGATTTAATTTCATGTTTTATGTGACCTCAGACTTCTTAGGTTTGAATAGATACTTCCCTTCCTACAGAGAATTTCTGTTAAAGAGATCTCATGTATATACCTGAATTCAGTACACAAAATTTTCTGTTCTTAATGGAATTTTCCAAAGTTGGTATTAAATTGCAGTAAATATTCAGGAATTTGAATGAAAGGCTGTTTTGATTCTGTATTTGACTCTGTTTTGGATCGCATGCAACAATTTTAGTGCTGTTTCATCTGTGTGCTGTTCTTCTCAAGGTTACTTTCTTCCTACTATCATGAATAGTTGATTGTAACACTTTCCCACAGCCATAAACGTGTTTCTTATAAGCTGAACAAGAGCATTCTGAAAGAACTTTTGTGTGGTTCTGGACCAGCCCTTAATTACTCTCAACTTACTCCTTCCTCCAACTTTGATTGGAAGAGGTATGTAGTCAAAATTGAAAGGCTGTTATGGGCCCATAGCTTTGGCAAGTCAAAGCACTAAAAATCTAAGCACTATTAATTTTTAATAAAAATTATAAGGATCAGACCCTGTCTCAGACCTTCTGGAAAGAAATATATTAAGAGACGTGAAACAATTAATTGGGAGTTAAAGGTTTCTTTGATTCCAGGTAATTTTGGTTCCACGCTTAGATGTAGAATTGGTCTTAGTTGCAGAAGTCATTGATATCCTCGTAATGATAGAGGAAAAAAATAGATGTCAGGGTTTTTTGGCATTGTGTCTTGAAACCTGGCAGAAGAAAGCCTCTACTGATCCCCAACTTCTTGATCAGTCATCTGTATCAGAAGCTGTGGTGTGCTGGCTCTGCCACTGTCATGGTGCTGGGCAGGCGCAGGAGGATGGGATTCTGGGTGGCTTGACTCCAGTCTCTTAGGAGAAAACATGTGTGAAAGAACACACAGTGATGAGGTTCAGTTGTGTAATGATGTGAGGAAGGGTAGCAAGATTTAGGATGATGTGTGAGTCCATGGACACTTTAAACCTGTGACTTAAAAAGATATTTCTGAAGCTGATTTCCAAATAATATATGTGTCTCAGCTTCATCTCTTTTTGGCAATCTTTTCTCTTTCTGTCTTATAGTGTGACTTAATCCAATGGAAATATTAACATACTTAGAAATAACTTTAAGTATGCGAGACACAGGAGAATTCCTAGAATCATAGAATGGTTTGGGTCAGAAGGGACCTTAAAATTCATCCAGTTCCACCCCTCCCTGCCATCGAAGTATGCTGGGGCATCCACAACTTCTCTGGACAACCTGTACCAGCGACTCACAGCAAAACATTTCTTCCTAGTATCTGAAAGGAATATCTTTCATCTTAAACCTGTTCCCCCTCAACCTATCGCTGTTCCCCCTCAACCTTTCGCTGCACTTCTTGATAAAGAACCCCTCCCCAGCTTGCCTATAGGCCCTCTTTAAGTACTGGAAGGCTGTTGTAAGGGGATTATAGGAGTATATTCAAACAGACAGTGCAGAAATTGCCTAGAGCATAGAAAAGAACCAAAGCCTCCACCACAAGGAGGTGCAGGTGTAGACAAAGCTGAGTATAAAAGAATGCCGAGATTCTGTCTTCAGTAGTGGAGATAAAGGAGTTAGAGAATCATGAGACACAGGGCATAAGACAAGTCTTTTACATGAAATCATTAATGTTAGTGAAAAATCGAGATTTTTAACACAGTAGAATGTAGCAGAACAGGCACGAGGATATCAGTAGCTGAGAGATTAACCCGAATGTAGCTTGTGTGGTATTTTTTTCTCAGTCTCTCTTGAGCTTGAGACTAAGAATATTCAAGACAAAGGTGAGAGAAGAGATGGTCAATGTTGAAACCTTTCTGAGGTGGGATGTGGGAGTCCAAGAGAACTACTGACTGCAAATGGAATTGGGGCAGGGAATTTAACAACAGAGTTTAGATTAGTGCTCAGAAAGCAATGTGCTAAAGACCATTAAAATAAATGGTATCTCAGCCATACTGGGGTAGGGAGACCAAAATGGGTGAGGCATGTGCGTGTGCTTGTAAAGAATGACTGAATTATTGACCACATGTGGGGAGGGGCAACAACGTCAAGCAAAGATAAACTATCAAGCTTGGCAGTGATCAAAGTAATGTTGCCAGCTCTCATATATCATGAGTGTCATGGGTTTTGGAGCTTTTTTCTTTGGTTGTTCCCTTTTCCTTTTTATAAGCCTTGTGAGAAGCTTCTGTCAGGCCAGGACTTACGGCTGAGTGGAATCCAGCTTCTTCAAAAAGAATCTGCTCCTTCGGTTTGTGCTGCCTGCAGAGAGCAGGGGAAGTGCAGCCCATGAGGCAGGCACACAGCCAGAAGCCGACTGGGACACAGCAGAGTCCACTTCTACCTTCCTCCTCTGTTTCCCACATTGTCAACTCCAGGCAGTAAAAGCTAACGAGAATGGCCTAGAAACACAAGTTCTAGAAGAACAAAACACCTCTTGATTCATTTTATGTTTCCATCTCCTTTCAGAGACTGTGAATTGCATTAATTGCACATTTTCAGTCCTTTTGCCATAAACGTGAAGACAGAACTTTCTTAACATATACAAGTAGAAACTGAGATTTTCACACAGCTTTTTTTTATTTCGGTACTTTTCTCTGCTAAATATCTGCTCGTGTGAGACTGTCACTAAACCACAAAGAAACCATACTGGCAACACACCTTCCTTCTTTCCTGCTTCACTTGTGATTGGACAAAGCACATAATTTTCATTCCAGGCCAATTGGACTTTTTCCCCTTATTTTGTTGCTACTCCTAAGATCAGATTTGCAGTCTGGAGATGGAGGGCTGGGATGCTTTATTCCACTGAAGAGGTGTGGTTGGTGAACATCTGTTGATTATGTGAACAAAGAAAATGGTGAAAAAGTAGCAGCAAACTTCTTTATCTTTGTTCCTTATCTTTTTGTTTTTAATCTTCAGAGAAAGTGCATTACAAAACTTGGAACACTCAGAGCAACACTCAGTGGAAAAAGAAATTGTGGAATGGCAGAAAGATTAGGTAATCTGGACAGAGTAACACCACAGTGGTGGAAGAAGTGGAAGAAGAATCTAGATCTTTAGACAGGAGAGGGTTAGGTTAAATATTTAATATTAAAATTTGTTCAAAAAATTGTTAAGTTTGCAAAGCCAAGCACATATTTCAGGAGATATGTGGATTGTTTTTGAAACTCTGCTTTTTCTTTTCTTTGTGCAGATGTGTTATGATACATTTGGTAGTTTTACATGAGTGTTTTTGTACCAAAACTCTTTCTGCAGAGAGTGGACCTTATGCATGAAACAGGGCACTTGAAATCATTGTAGATTTTTCCTTACACTTTCAGGTGTAGATCTGTGTAGGCATTTACAGTATCTCCCTCTGAAGTCAGTGATTCACTTCTGAATCTGCAAAGTGGAGCTTGCATTCCTTTATATTACAGAAATAAATTATTTAAGAGTG
This sequence comes from Coccyzus lansbergi, assembly GCA_033558105.1. Lineage (NCBI taxonomy): Eukaryota > Metazoa > Chordata > Aves > Cuculiformes > Coccyzidae > Coccyzus > Coccyzus lansbergi. The sequence goes on along the minus strand of JAUMJK010000529.1, from coordinate 465,238 downwards.
GTGAAATAATATTTCACTATTGGATCAACAACCAGTCAAGCTCAGGAGTAAATTTGTAATCTGGCTTGCAAGGCAAAATTTGAATATTGTCAGTAGGTAAATACTAGGGCCACACTCTAAAAAATGAGAAAGAAACCTAAATATTTACTGTTTTTCCATTCTGCCTGTTCACACATTGACCAGGGAAACAGTCTCAAGAAGGATTTCATGACAGATCATTGTTAAAAGAGCTCTACTTAGAATTCTAAGTCTTACAACAATAAAAGCTCAGTCTCTTCTTTGTTTTTACTGTTGGAAATACTTTCCTCACATCTAACCTATGCTCTCCTCATTCTTGGTTTATCCCGCTACTGCATCTGCCATCTGCCAAGGATAACGAAGGATAGATTTGTGCAAAAGGTTAGGGTTATTTCCCCAGCATGCTTTACTTCGTAACAAAAATCCCAAAGTGGTTTGTACTTCCTTTGTAGGAGATGTTTTCTTGAGCTGTCATTTTTCTTGCTGTTTTGAGTTCTTTCTGGATAGTCTGCATCTGTCTTGAAGCACAGAACCTATAGGGCACAAATGGGGTCAAAATGGTTTCACAGGCAGTTTTAACCCTGCCTTTTTCTTAGAATGATCTGTTGACATTGTGACCATAATAAGTTCAGTGCTGTCATCTAGAGAATCATATCATAAAATCATAGAATCACCAGGTTGGAGAAGAACCACTGGATCATCAAGTCCAACCATTTGCATCAATCACTAAACCATGGCCCTCAGTGCCTCGTCCACTTGTCCCTTAAACACTTCCAGGGAAGGTGACTCAACCACGTCCCTGGGCTTGCACCTTTTAGGGTCTGACAATCATGATCAGGTCTTAAGTTGCACAGACCTTTGCTCCTTGAATTAGTCTGTTATGTTAAGATGATCTGACCACAGAAACCATATTTAGAAATGTCTCTTGCATTGTGTGTGCAGGTGGCCTCCTAAGAGGTGCTGCCACCTCTGTGAGGTTTGTGCAGTTTTGGTGTGATCTGTGTTGGTTTGCTAAGAGAGGGAATTTGGCTTCAACAGGCAGGACACAAAGGCACATCAAGGGTTCAAGCCACGGTACCTTTTATTCTTTGGGTTTTGTTGATTGGAGGTTAAATAACCTCTCAGAATTGTGTGAAATTCTCTGGGATTTTTGTTTAAGAGTACGAGTTGGTTCATTCGGACATTAAAGAATGATTTCTAGATGGACTTGAATTAGCCCTCTAAATCAACTTTGCTCAACACTGGTATTCTAGTAGCCCCTCTTGCATTTAGAGTGTGTGAAATCCTAACTGAGCTTCAAACAGTTGTTTAAAGCTGGCACATACTGGTGGTGAATGAGCCAGCAGTGTGCCCAGGTGGTAAAGACTATCGGCATCCTGGCCTGCGTCAGGAATAGTGTGGCCACATCATAGTGTGGCCAACAGGATTACGGACGTAATCGTACTCCTGTACTCAGCTGGTGAGGCCACACCTTAAATAGTGTGTTCAGTGTTGGGCCCCTCACTATAAGAAGGGCATCACCATGCTAGAGTGTGTGCAGAGAAGGGCAGTGAAGCTGGTGAAAGGTCTGGAGCACAGGCTTCATGAGAAGTAGGGGAGAGATCTGGGATTGTTTAGTCTGGAGAAAAGGGGACTGAAGGAGACCTTACTGCTCTCTGCAACTCCCTGAAAGGAGGTTGTAGGAAGGTGGCTGTTGATGTCTTCTCCCTGGTAGCTTCTGACGGGACAAGGGGAAATGGCCTGAAACTGCAGTAGGGGAGATTTAGGTTGGTTAGTAGGAGGAATTTCTTCACTGAAAAGATTGTCAAGCCTTGGAACAGGCTGACAGGGAAATGGCTGGGTGACCGTCCCTGGAGTTGTTTAAAAGACAAGTAGATGTCGTACCTGGGGGCATGGTCTACTGACAGGCTTAGCAGGGCTGGATCGATGGTTGGACTTGATGATCTTAAAGGTCTTATCCAAACAAAACCATTGTATAATCCTAAGAGTGTATTTTCATATTCTTTAAATGCTAAAATGTCAGTAAGGGTGATGTTTTACTGGTGGTGTTTGAAGGGTAATGTTTTCTTCCTTTTAAATGAGAGTATTGTTAAGTTCATCACATGGCTGTAGAAATCCAGCTGTGCAGGTTGGAAAAAACTGGAAAGCAATTATTGTCTGAAGCCCTTTAATTGCTTTGTGCTAGCTTAAAGTTTTAAAGTTCTTCACCTGAGGTTCATATGAGCTCCCTCTCACCCTCCATTTATTGAAAAAATTACACTGTGTAAGTTAAATACTCATTTCCAAGCCAAGTCCGTGTAATAGCACAAACCACTTCAAAATTTCAGGTTGTTCCATAATTCACTTTTCCTATTGGAAGGCAAACACTTCACATGTCAAAAGTTTAACTATAGCTTGCAGCTGAAGACTTTGGGATCTTTCTTTTTCTGGTATATCCACTCTTTAATCCTTCTCTATCCTCAGCATTATTCATTCCAAGGGTGATTTATTGGGTTGTTAACCCTGTATCAATGTGAGGTTGTTGTGCTTTGCCTTATGAGTTTTCTTCAGTAGTTTCCTTTCAAGATTCTTCATTATTGAGGTCCAGGATATTTACAGGATATTCAGAAGAAGCTGAAAAGAAGCTGAAAACCCCTGAATTTTAGAATAACTTCACCTCTGTGAAGATCTCACTGATAATAGAACTCACACTGATGCAGACCCTGGTGTTTTTAAATGAGAAATCTTTTTTTCACTTTAAGTGCAGCTTGCGGGTCTTGATTTGAATTTACATAAGCAATGCAATGGTACGTCTTCTCTACAGAGAGAAACAATTCATTCTTTAAATAACAACATGAAATGAGAATGAAGGTGAAGTAGTCTGTGTATTAGCACAACTTGGCATAGCTAAATAAGTAGTAGGTCCCCTGTAGTGTTTAATTTAGTCTTTTAACATCTGTTTAAATTACTAGCAGAATTAGGTGGGTGAACAGTTCTCAAGGCCAGTTCTCATTAGTCTGCTTTGGTAATCAGTACAAATGATGCTCTGAAGTTCTACTGTGCTTCCAAATATTCCACTTCATTGTGCTGAGCTTAAAAATAAATGTTAAAAACATTTTAAATTTTTGTAACAACTTCCCCAACACAACCCAAGGTTTTATGCTTCTTAGTTTCATCCTTAAAACATGATAAAATGTGTGTGAAAAAGACATCCTGGAGGCACTTCCAGACACTGAGGAGAAGTATTGCACAATTTCTTTCAAAACAAACTCATAGCAAAAATAACATTGATACCCTCTTTTACCTTCTTTTTCAACCCAAGTGAATGAATGAAATAGGTCCTTATTTTTACACTTTATGATTTGTTTTTTAACTTCAGTGCAGTCACTGTCACAGCAAATGGCAGGAGTGATACTTCAGGCAGTGTTATAGCTTAGAGATCTTACTGGAATTGCATGCCTTGGGTTTTCTCAAATACAATCCATTGCCTTTTCCTGTTTAAACAGCAACAGTGACCTCCACATTAATGGAAATGATTGAAAAGGGGGAGTCATGGAATGCACAGTAAAACTACTTTGATATTTGTTCTCCCACGGTAGGCAGGGAGGAGTTAGAGAAGAGGTGAGAGGAGAGCATCTCTTGAGCTGAATCCATGAGTTTGTATTTCTCCAGCTGTTGTCAGTTTCTATTCATCTTTGTAGGATTCACTGGTTCCCCCATGGATGTTCTCCTGGAAGAAGAGGACTTTTGAACACCTCAACAGAACAAGAGGCTGAGGGTTTTCTTTAGTCTGTTTCTTTCACCATTTAGTACTAAAAGGGGTGTGTAATTTGGAGTGTTCTATCAATAGACGTGCTCAACATAGGTCACTTGCTGTCTTCCTCAGCATTTAGTTGTGTAGGGTTCCTGGAGATAGAGAAGAAAGTTATTCCTTTGAAAATGAGAAAGGGAAATGTATTCCCCCAACTGTATTACAGAGAGTTGTGTAGTTGCATGGCAGTGCCCTGTATTGTTGCAGACTGTCATGCCTTTTACCCAGGTATGAAAAATGGGCAGGAGTGTGAGCGATCACATCCAATACTGCTGAGAGTTATACACAGACCAACCTAAAGATGTCCACCAGCTGCTCAGCATGGTACTCACGCAGACACAAATGTAGATCTGCGAACCATGGGACACTGCATAAACCAAACATGTTTGCATCCATCAGTCTGCACATCTGCTTGTTATCCAGGAGCCTTGTCTGACACAGGATACCCCAGTGCCACTGCCCAACTCAGAAGGATCTAGGAAGGGTTTCTTTCATACTCTTGAGAGTGTAACTAGTGGTACTTGATGTGCTTGAAGCGTAGGTAATCCTGACGGTTACCCTGAATTCTGTTTAAAAAAAGGTTTGGGGGACTCAATTTTACCTTAATTTTCTAAATGAATAATTTTCAGCAAGCCAGAAGGTGTTTCTCCTTCTCTGGTTGTAACTTAATATTGTGCAACTGGTTGCCCAATAATGCTTGTGTTGAAATGAACTCCTTTGTATGGCAAAATCTGTGTTTTAGGGTGAGTCCTAATGACTGTATGTCATCAGTCAGGCAGAGGAAACTGACTGGTCTTCTCCCTTCCTCCAGGATTAACTGCCTAGAGGGCATTTTCTCTTGCTTTGTTGGGAGTAGACTGTAGAGGATTGTAGAATCTTAGCTTCATGTCAGGCAATTGAGTAAATTCTTTGTGATGAAGAGGCACCAGCCAGGCAACTTGAAATAAAACCTTGCAGAAAAAATGGCTGTGGCAGAGTGCTGATTGACATGTTTCCTGTTAGAAAAAGCATCTTTCTAACAAAATCCAACTTGGGGTCATCTCTCATGGCTTGGTAGGATCAGGCTTCAGCCTTACTGCCTCTTATTTCATTCCCTTGAACCCAGTTGTATATCTCATTTGATCTGGACATTGTTCTTTATCCATCACCTGTTAATTTTTGCATGTATACAGATGTAGGAAAGCCTTTGGAACGAGGTGAGTTTTATAAACACCTACTGTTAATAAACCACCTGTGGAATTTTAAACATATATGAAAAGATAATGTTTATTCTGGGAAATAGGAATAGGAAGTTACAAATAATGGTGAATTTATACTTTGGTGTGGAACATCATAGATATATCTTAAATGGAGTATCAGTGAGCTTTCGTATTTTTTCTTCCCTTAGTAGCTTATAAATGATGTGATACATCATTTCTTGCTTGTTATCTCATTTTGAATTAGCCTGTTCTGAAAATATGCTAATTATGATAACAGATCTAGGGTTTGATCTTAAGAATTGCCAGTATCTCCATTTCGTTACCATCAATATGAGAGCTCTTCTTGCAGCCCAGATTTAGATCCTCTAATTGCATATTGACATATGGAAAGTAGATTTGTAAGTACTTTCTACAGGCCTCAGATGATAGGAATAAAAAACCTCTACCTTCTGCCCATACAGACATAACTTAAAATATTTGCTGAGTGCTTACACCTAAAAGGCTAATGTGGTGGTACTGGATGGCATGTCAGCAAGGTGATGTGTTGGAGGTGGAGGAGCGTGACTTTCCTGCGGAGGGTTTCTCTATCATCCAGATGCTCTGCAGGGGGCATGCTGCTGGCAGTTGTTTCTTGATGTTTGGGTGCCTGGTACCTTTGAAGTCCCCCCCACTTACACTTCCAGGAAGGTGTGAAACCATTTTTTTCACCCTTTTATTATCTCTTCCTTCTATTTCAGCCTCACAGACTCTTGGCTGTCATCAGGGAAGGTTCTACTGCTCCTCTCTTTTATTCCTGCCTCTGTGTGTTTGCAGACCTTTAGCAAAGGGTTCCCCCAGTTCCCTCTCAATGGCAAGCACTCCAGCCCTTGCCTCAGCTGTGGTCCCCAGCTTTGCTGGAGCAGGAGTGGTAGCACAAACCATATGATTCTTGACAGCCTAACAACTGTCCACACTGCATTGCAGAGTAGCTGTGAAACTCCCTGCTCCTGGTGGTTCACTTCAGTCTGCTTGTGGAAAGCTGCTGCTGGAAGTTGTCGTACTGGAGCTGCCTTACAGGCTCCAGAAATGTCTGCTTTGCCCTTGCATTCCTTTTTCATATAGTACAGCTTTGAAAGTTAGTTTGTTTTGTAGTTCTCTTTTATAAACCTTAACATTATGGCGTATTTGCTACAACTTCACTTTAAGGAGCTGTGTTTGTTTAGTCACAATTATCCTTGAGCCTTTTAATGAGCAGTGATAGTCTGTCCTAACAGGATGTATGAATAATTATTTATTCCGCTGTGGATAATCTAGTGTTTGTAACTCATGTAATTTATATAACATGGTGCTGCCTGTTTAAATCTCTTAAGTCTCCTCACAAGTCTCTCTAGTCCCAAACCAGCATAAATAGCTTTGCTTTCCCCTCTTACCAACTCCAGCTCCAAGGTCAGATCAGATTTCACTGATGCTCGAGTGGTTATTTTCACTGACATAGAAATAATTTCTCTGTTGCTCTCTCACACTGGAAACCAGCTTATAAAGTAGGCATATGTACTGGTTAGCTATAACTATTCATTTTCCCCATTCTTATGTTACATTTATCCATATTTCTTTTGCATAATTTTGGGTTTGAGTACCTTTTCCTAAAGGTCTCTGCAGCATGTCAGACATTTGCCATCAGCACCAGGGACTGTGCTTCCTGACACTGGGCCTATGTTCAGGCAGGATCAGTGATGGGAGTGCGACCAAGGCCATAAGTAGGAGTGTTTCCTAACAGTACTATGGTAGGATCTCGAGTTGAGTGCCATGAATGAGACCTGTTTGACCTGCCTGCCACCCTGCACGTCTCGAGAGGTCTGTCTGCCTTAGGGAACGTGCAGTCCTACCTGTAGAGCATAAGTAAAAGCATTTGGATTCGTTCTGGACTTCTTTTTGGGCTCGTGACATGCTTCTCCCTTCCTTAACATCTGACTGTCTGGTGTTAGCAGTGCTGTAACATTAGAGCAGTTCAGAAGCATTTTACCTGGAATGATTAAGGTTGGCAAAGATCATCCAGTCCAACTGTCAGGCCACCACCACTGTGCTTACTCATCCATGTCCTAAAGTGCCATGTCTACGTGTTTTTTGAGCACCTCCAGGGATGTAGATGCCACTACGTCCCTGGGCAGCCTGGGGAACCCCCACCTGTATTTTCTTTCTTCCTTCCTTCTACATTTCCCCCAGTGTTGCTCTGTGGTGAAGAAAAAAAGACCTGTTCAGACTATGTTAAACCAAATCTAAGGGGCTTTGCTGGGTTCTCAAAACCTTTTGGTGTGTTCCAATCTTGAAATTTCCTTTTCTGTTTTAGCCTTTCTCTGTTGCTGCTCTTGCCTCACCTGGCTGAAAAGCACAGACACTCCGTATTCTTCCCCGCCACCCGTCCCGAGAATTTAGTGAATATTACACAGGAGTTGAACTTGACTTTTTTCTTTTCATCCATCTACCTTACCACTCTCTACCCACCCACCCACCCAACCCAAAGTGCCCCAAACCCAAATGTGCTAACTTGCAGATGCACTGAAATCTATTTAAATGGGAACCAGGCTAAACCAAGCCTCTATCCAAGTGTCTGATTCCCTAAGGCATCTTTATGGGGTCTTAGGGGCATAAATATGAAGAAAACAGAATTGCTCATTTAAGCATTAAAAAGAATGTGTTAAATGGCCTTCCTTTAATGCAAACTGCATTAGTTGCAGAAGTTCACATTTAAAGTTTGTGGATATGTTTATTATAGAAATATTTTTCAGTAGCTTCCATATGATGTGACACAAGGAGTGCTGTCAGAGCTGTCATTTCAGTGCTGTTGCTATGTTGTGCATGTTAAAACATAATTGCAAGTGGTACGGGGATATTGCAGTAGTCACAGTTCTTTAACTGTAAATTTTCACTAATAAAACTTTTAGATGTTGTTTTGTTAGAGTAAATGTAGATATATGAATTTTTGTATGTTGTATAGTCTGGTATATGTGGCTATAGCCAGTGATGTGATCTTCTAATTATTCCAGTTTTGTTCCATGTTTCATTAAACCTTTTGGTATGTAGTATTTGCACTTTGTGCTACACATAAGGTGTTTGTGCTTACAGAATGGTGTAGGTGTAGTAATGAGCAGTGTCCAAAAAGGCAGAGCTTTGCCTTTTCTGCAATGGCAATGGGTGTGAGGTGTTAATGAAGATCTTCCTCTGATTCTTTTCTTAGTTTTGGAGCTGTTTTCCAACACCTTTTAGCAAGCACGTGTCTTTAAAACAAAAGGGTTATACTAATAATTTGAATAATATATGTGGGTCTTTTTGTTTTGTCAATCATGCACTTTTTAAATTAGCTGTATTAAGTGTTCTGGAATGCTGAATTTTGATACCTGAAAGCACTCAGGAGCTTTTATTGTTTTGTTGTAAAGGGTTAAATTGGCATGAAAGTTGCTCTTTAATGGTGTTTTTAATGCTAATTTGCTTTCCCAAAAAAGAAGTAATTGTCTTTCCTTCCACAGTGAACAACTCTGCGCCTTTTGTTACTGTGGAGAACGGAGCTCATTAGGACAAGGAGACTTAAAACAATTCAGTCCAACTCCTGGATATGTTATCCCATGGAAAAAACAGCCTTTAAGTAAGAATGAGGCCAGCGACAGCACTGATGGAGGTTGTGAAAGGACTCCAAAGCAAAGCTCAGTGCCGCGCAAACAGAGAGGACAAAAGAAGTAAGTCCCTTCTGCAGTAAATACCTGTTCTTCTTTTGCATGAAGTTCAGGAAGAGTCGTTACAGATGCTGTGCTGCAGTACACATATAACGTGTATTTGTGAAAAAGCGCTTCATTAAGAATAGTCGTTTGGTGGGAGTGGCAACCCAAGCACCAAACCTGCAAGCAGTATAGGAATAGCTGCCTCCCCTGCTTGTTAAAGATCAGTTGATTTCTTCCTTCCAGTGAGAATCTTGACTGTGGAAGAACACAGAAAAGAAACACAGTTATTAAAGCATAAATCTGCTAGTGAGGTTGAAGTAGAAGTGTGCACCAGAGCAGGAGATAAATGGACTTCTGGTGCTTTGGGTGTTTCGTAGGCTAGAGCAACTGGAAGCTAGTCTTGTTGAAGCTTTTCCCCCTTCCCTCCACAATTGTCTCTTGCAATGATCATGGTGCTGTCACAGGCACATAGCACACATTTCCTGTCCTTTAGAAGTGAGGGTGGTTGGCAGGTTTCCCAACAGTGTGGGTCTGACTGTTGAAAGGGCAGCGTCCCCAGTCCTCTCAGGTTGCTTCTACCAGTCCGTAATTCAGGAAAAGGACTGGAATGTACACAGCTTCACAGTGAAGTTTTGTTCAATACATTGAGCGTCTGGCAACACTGCACAACGGGACATGGTTTAGTAGGCAAGTTGGCATTGGGCTGATGGTTGGACTGGATGATCTTAAAGGTCTTTTCTCACCTTTATGATTCTATGTAACTGATTGAAGAAGTGTGGTTTTAAATCAGAGACCTTTAACATCAAGTCCAACCGTTAACCTAGCCCTGCCGAGTTCACCACTAAACAACACCCCAAAGTGCCAAATCTCCATGTGTTTTAGATAGACAGGGATAGAGTCTGCACCACTTCCCTGGGCAGCCTGTTCCAATACTTGACAGCCCTTTCACTGAAATAATATTTCCTAATATCCAACCTGAACCTTCCCTGACACAGTTTAAGGGCATTTGCTTTTCTCTTGTCCTTTGTTACTCGGGAGAAGAGACTTAACACCTGCCTGACTATAACCTCCTGTGGAGCTGTAAGAAGCAATGAGTTCTCCCCTCAACCTCGTCTCCTACAAACGCAACAAACTCAGTTCTCTCAGCTGCTCCCTGTAACACTTAGCATCCAGAGTTTTGCTGTGGGTGCAGGGCTGCTGTCCCCGTGGCTGGGTGCGGTTTCCTCAGCAGCAGGGTGGTTTGAAGCCACAAGGGGAAGCTGGGGCCATGGGGGAGGTGAGGAGCCAACACTGTCAGGGGAAGCCGGGGTGGGGGCAGCTGCTTGTGCTAGTGTTTAGGGATTGGCTATAGGGCCTGGCCAGGGCAGAGGACCAGGCTGGGCTACTGTTCCCCAAATCTAGCCAGAATGCACTCAAAGTCATTTAACTGGAGATTAAATTGAAGTGGTCACTAAGTGGATCCATTTGATCCTATGAGAAAGCTCTCTTGTTCATAGAAATGCATGGCAATAGGGATTTTGTCTTCTCTTAACATTCTCTTTAACTCCGGTGTTTTGAGGAACGATTTAGTGTTACTGGGCTTGTCTGGATGCAGGCACCTTGTCAGAGTTCGCAGATTTGGGATTTGATCTAATGTTCATCTTGGCATGATATGGGTTATGAGGACGTCATGAATAATTGAAAAATTTTAAACTTTTTTTGGTGGTACAGGATACTCTCTTCCCTTCTCTCCTCCCACTGGCTAAATTTCAATCCCAAGCATAAATACTGTCTGGGTGGGGAATAGATTGAGAGCAGCTGTGAGGTGAAGGGCTTGAGGTTGCTGGTGGATGAGAAGGTCAGCATGAGCCAACAGTGTGCACTTGTGGGCCAGAATGCCAGCCATATCCTGGGCTTTATCCAAACAAGCGTGACCAGGAGATTAAGGGAGAGAATTCTGCCCCTGTACCTTGCTCTTGTGAGACCTTACCTGGAGTCCTGCATTCATTTCCAGAGTCCTCAGCACCGGAAGGACTCAGATCTGTTAGAACAGGTCCAGAGGCCACAAGGTTGATCAGAGGGCTGGAGCACCTCCCATACAAGGAAAGGCTGAGGGAGTTGGGCTTGTTCATCCTGGAGAAGAGAAGGCTCCAGGGGGACCTTAGAGCAGCCTTTGAGTACTGAAAGGGGGCTGCAGGAAAGCTGGGCAGAGGCTCCTTATCAGGTAGTGTGGTGATAGGATGATGGCTAATGGTTTTAAGATCAAAGAGGGGAGATTAACATTAGATATTACAAAGTAATTTTTTCCTGTGAGGGTGGTGAGGCACTGCCACAGGTTGCCCAGAGAAGTCATGGGTTACCCATCTCTGGAGCTTTCAGTGCTATGTTGGATGAGGCTTTGAGCAACTTGATCCAAAGTTGATCCCTGCCAAGGGGATTAGAACTGAATGGTCTATATTGTCCTCTCTAACCCAGACAATTTTATGATATGTGATTCTGAATATAATTGCTGAATATAATTGCTGAAGTGCCCATGGTTTTCAGGAAGGTTGAGCTGTTACATGTTAAAATTCCAGTGGTTGCTGTATCTCCTGGCTTATGGGAGATAGGCTGTTTTTCAACATCTGTTTAGGGGTTGTGAGCAGGAGAGCAGTTGGGTGATTTTTGCTGGCTCAACTCTGGAAACTCAGAAGTGACAGCAAACACGTACATTTAAGTTATTAATCAAGGAGAATAATGAAGTTCAAAGAGCCTCAATGGAAAACATGGTACTACCTTTCCTACAGACCACCGAGGCATCAATCTCTTTTGTCCGTAAGCCGAATGCACATCCTGAGGTGCCCAAGATAGGTTTTTACCTGCAGGAAATAAGAAAGGAGGAATCATTACCTCTTTTTTTTTTTAAGTTTTATTAATTGTTTTCTGTCAAGACTAGAATTTGGGTTAAAAATAAGCTTATGAATGAGATCCTCCTGTGTCACCACAATATAGTTGTCTTTATATCACTGCATTTTTCAATTCCACACTTCTTCTACCCCTCTCCTCCCCTTTTTTATGGCATTGCATAAAGACATTTATTTCCAAGCAGCTTTTTTACTCCTGATCTTTTTTTCTACCTTGACAGCATAGCTGCTATATTTTATCTAGGCACCTTATCTTTGCCTGCAGCTGTCTCCTTTGAGGATACTGTCAGTGATGCAGCCTGGGCCAGCTGTGACAACTCCAGGGAAAGGGCTGTATGAAAGCTGCAGCTGGTGCTCACCACTTACACCACTCCCTTTTGTTCATTCTACATCTCTTCTTTGCTAGAGTAACACAGACTGCTTGCTGTTACTTCTTTCTCCACTCCTAGAGTTGGGCAGATTTTAATATCCGGCAGAAATGGACTTTAAAACCAGAAGCAGATGTGTCCTGAAGAATTGGAAAAGAGCGGGCTGAGGACAGGGGCATTTTACCAAGCAGGTTTAGTTGTCGATTGAATAGCAGCTTTAACTTACAACTCTGTTATTGGGAAAACTGGTAGGATAAAGTATCAGGAAGAAAGACTTCTCTTCATATTGGTTTATATTTTATCATGTTTGAAAAGTTTAGATTGCTTTGCCCTGAGTTTTGGACCATTTACAAGTATCTGGCTAATTGACTGAAGAATTTGGTCACTTCAAAGTTTGTTTTTTTGCTTCCTGATACAGATCTCGATCGAATATAGCATCGTGTACAAGTGTCGGCACCCAAACTGCTTCTGATGATCAGGTTGTCAAATTCTGGGATGAACTCAGTTCAGTTGGCTTACCAGATGACATTGATGTTCTAGCCTTATTTGAGCCAACAGGTAAGATAGTTGTTATAGTTGTTTTTCCCCATTCAGTAGTAGTACAGTAGCCACAATGACAATGTTTTTCTGTGCTCTGGTGTTTGTCAAGTGTGTGATGATGCTTCCATAGCTTTTGCCAATGTTAGGTGGTGTTTCTATATAGTCTTCTCTTTGACTACCGGACAAAATTGTTGCTGGCTTTGTATGGGCAAGTATTTGTAACCTATTTCTGAAGTGGTGCTCAGGTGGTATTATCGTCAGTATCCTGTTTTGGAGAGAAAAGGAAAAAGAAATGATGCACATCTTAATATAATTCTTGAAGTCCTAATCCTGCTGCTTTACCTAATCTTCTGCAAATGCAGGGTTATCAGAGATAATGGAAGGGAAGATTTAAAATAACAGTACTGGTAGAACAATAGAGACATCATACACTTGCATGTTTCCCCTATCTGCAGATTTTCTGTCAAAAAACTGTCTGATTTGCTCTTTTGTTATAATGGAACTTTCTTTTTACACAGTCATGAATTACTTTCTCAGAAAGCATCTGTGCATCAAATGCTTTGATGCCCATTAGTCTGCTCATGTATTTAGCCTCAAAAATGGAAATATATTTGTATCATAATAGAAATGTCATTCTTTCATAAGTGTGGAAACTTATTTCAGACTTAATTTAAAAACAAAAAATAAAATTTAATGGTTGTTTTAAAAAATTATACTATAGTGTGGGTAGGTAGGGATGGAGAGGGTTATTAATCTCAATTTTTTTAGGTTGCTGTTTGTAGACAGCTCTTTCCAAGCCCTTAAAGAGGTTTTTAGTGGTCTTTTTTTGTTGACCACATACCTAATTTCAACAGCTACTGTAAAGCATCATTTCTAGTCTAGTATAAGGCTGTCCCAGAATTCCTTCAGAAATGTACATAATTTACATTGGTTTCCCAAGAATTGAATTAGAAAATTCTTTTAAGAGATACCTGTTGAGTTCTACAAACTCTTGATTTGTTTTTTTTTTTTTAATATGTGGGTAAACATTTCTAATTATATCTCTATAATGTATTTGTGACAACGACACAGTTTTCGCAGATGTTTATGTGATGTGCCACCTGTTCATGCTGTTTTGAGCTTTTAAAAGTTTTGTATAAAAAGAGGGTTTTATATGAAAGTTTTGTATAGAGCTCTAAAGCATCGTGTATGCCTGTTCTGCAAGAGCATACAGATCTGTATCCAGTCCTTGGGAATCATATGTTAAGAGTACATATTTAGACAAGTGGTATGTATAGTGAAATATAAGATCAAATGTAACTCTGTGTCTCACAGACATTGCGCATAGAATCATGAAGTTGTAGAATCATACACACCTTGCTGTTACGATTACGTGATCAGGCATGGGAAAATTAGAAACAGATGTTCAGAAAGTGTTGAGATTAAGAGGAAGATGTGTTATGTATAAAAGAGCATTTCAGTATATTTAGTGTTGGGTAGTAACTGCAATAGATTCAGTGTATGATAATAAGGACATTAACTGTTGCAACAGGAAAAACAGGAGGAGGTGAGACTGTTTATTTTAATTGATAAGAACTAAGTTCCATACATGCAGGAAGCACTTGACAGAGTTGTACAACTCAGGCTTTCTTTCTTTCTTAATGTATTAGGTCATTGCTGGGCTCATCACCGCTGTGCGGAGTGGTCATTGGGAGTATGCCAGACTGAAGAGCAGCTATCGGTGAACGTGGACAAAGCTGTTGTCTCAGGGAGCACAGAAGTGAGTAAAAAGGCTTGGATGCTCAATCCAGTAAGGAAAAAGTGGCTGGGGATTGAAAAAAGAAAAGGCAGTAGACTAATGCAGTAGGAGGTATGACGAAAAATGTCTGCTTAAGGATCTCTAAACTTGTATTTATGATAAGATTTCCTTGGACAGGTTTTTGTAATAAAATCTCCCCTTGCAATTTAGTGAAGTCTTATGGAGTTGCATGGAATATATCATTAATTAGTTCTGAGGTAACTATAATGTGGGAAGTACCTGGCTGATGAAAATAAAACCAGCAAAAAAAAGTTGAGTTCAAATTAACAAATGCCCTACTGGGTAAAGGAGGTACTTATTTTGCTGACTTATATTCTGAAATTATGAGACTCAAATCTAGTAAAAAACTTCTTAATTGCTTTCATGCCAGTTTCAAAAAACAGATTGGTGCAGGAAAACCAGGTTTTACCACAGAGCCTGTGTTGTTACTTTAAATAATGACAAAAATTTATTTAATCTTTTAATTTGAACTGGTAATGCATTTGGAAAAGTAGGTACTTTTCAAAAGAGTGGGCTCCTGGTGTCATAGTCTCATACCATTTTGAAATGATGAAGTGACCTCTTTCACGTTGTTTTTACTGCGTGTAGCCCTATTGTTTTGTCATATTTAATCATGTCAAGTAGATTGTTTTAATAGTGTCATTTTTTATTACGTTAATTAGCCACATTATCAACAAATCTGTATAGGTGTTGCTGGTTTTCCCATGATCATGCTTAGGCTTATTTTTACTTGATTCTAGAAGTTTTTTATGTGTTATATTAAGATAAAAATGATCGGGAGATACTAGTAAATATTCTCCATTATGTGGACTAAAAAGCTGCTTTAAATCAGTCTTTCAATGCAAGCCATATAAAAGAGCTTTCCTTGCACCTTCTACTTTTACATATATTCATGTTGAATAAATGCTTTGCTTTGAATAATTTAATTGATTTCTGTGTATGTGCTTTCAAAATAAAAGACTGTTCAGAATGAATGAACATCACAATTTTAAGTTCTAAATGAGCTTGGAGATATTAAAGCATTTGTGTGTATGCATGTATAAAAAAATTATAAGAAGAACTGAAAGATCGTCCAAAATCGGTTACTCCAAAATCCTTGCTGAAAAGTTTACATCTCCTTGATTTTGGCTGATGATGGTGGCTTGTACTCATTTTGTGATCAGCTCATTCCCATCTGTAGTCATTTTCATTATGGTGTTTTGGTTTCTAACAGAAATCCTTGCTGCAGTGTTCAAGCTTATATTTTTCTCTATTGAATTTCATCCTGTTTCCATTATATCAGTTCTGGGTTTTTCTGTATGGTACCTTGCTGCTCCCTCATGCCTCAGGCTGGTGATGCCTTACCTTCACCTCATTTGTACATTTTAAGTTTTGTATAGATGCTTATAATGCAAATATTTAAATAAGAATTCTTGAGGAATCCGACATCTCTCTGTTGAGGTGCGTTCCATTTCAGCCCTGTCTTTTCATGTGCACTCTGTAGCTTTTGTACAAATCTTTTACAAGATTTGTGTCACATGTTTCAGTGCAATGCAGAGAGATAAGGGAAATTTTCAATCAAGTGCTGTCCTGCATATTTGCTATTCAGTTGGTACTGAAACCATTGAGAAACTTTCTTTACTGGAGTACAGCAGTCAGCCAGCAAGGAATAATGTGTTGATTATTCACTTTTATCCTTCTTATGACATCCTCAGGGAGATAGTGAGTCAAAGTGGGACATCTTACCCCACCATCACACCAGGGAATTTTTTGCTTTTAAGGTTGTTTATTTTCAAGAAATACAGAGCAGACTGTTCTGGTGTTTCTGTTCCTGACCACGGAGCAGCATGGTGGGGGCTGCTCAGAGGGTTTGTGTGTAACTGGTTGGGAGCCTGAGTAAGCCTGTATTTGCTTGTATCTAGTCTGTAGTGCTTGGTAATAATTTTTCCGCTGCTTTTTAGCTAGTAAATGAGCTAAAGAAGACACAAGAAAGTATAAGGTGTGGTCATCCTCTGTGATAGTGGAAAAACTCAAAGGAAGACATTTTCTTTGTGTGAGTTTCTAATGTAAGGTGTAGCAATTAATTTAGTGTATGTTTTCATGTTTACAGCTGTTTGTGCTTTGCTTTTGCGAAAATTTTGACTTCTTTCTAATGTGATGCTACTGCATTTTAAAAGTAAAGTTTCTGTTTACATGTTCTGAACACTGTCAGCAAAACAGATGCAAGTACATGCTCAGGGCTAACAGAAAAAGAGTTTAAATAAAAACAAGCTGTATGATTTTTCCTCCGTTTTCCACCAAAATTTACTTTACATTTTGTTATTGTTGCTTGCTTGCTTGGGGATTTCTGTCATCTTGGAAGTTCCTCTGGCATGATGGATTTATGATGTGGTCTGTAGTATTGATGTCTTAGCTGGGAAAGTATTTTCTTTTCCTTATGTTCATGTAGAGGTTAATTTTTGACATGTAACAAATTTCTTGATAGTGTAGTCCATTGGTTTAGGTCTTTTAATTTGTGGAGAGCGTTTTGGGGCTGGTTTTACCTTGAGGGGGTCTCTAATTTGTAAGTTACATTCATGTTTCTCATTAGTCAGGCTGCCTATTGTCTGCGAATCAGTTTTAACTGGATATGACAGTGTTTCTTATTACTCTGTTTACCAGTTGAGATGTCCGTTTGGCTTCACTGAACCCATGATTGCATTAATAAAGCTTGTGTGGACGTATTTCATTGACCTATTCCAAAGTATGTATGTTAATTCATTTTGGTTTTCTTCTTGGCCCGTGTTTGCTGAAGGTTTGAAATACAGTTTTGCAGAGATCTCGTTGTCTGTGCATGTTTCACAAAATACCCTGCTTAGCATGTCTGTCTTCTTCAGCTCTACCTTTTGATTCACTCATTTTGAAAACCTGGCAAAGGCATCCGACCACTTTTTTGTACACGTTTGTGTCTAGACATAGGTGGGTGCTTTGACTTTCATTCAAAGTCTTGGGTTTGCCTCTCTTTAATATTTATGAGTGCACACACATCCATCTGTATATGTGAGGTGTTAGAAATTTTATGGAATATGTTGTTATATAACAACTGACAGATAAAAACTGGAGTGTGCAGTCAAGTTTATGGTAGTAGTTGTGCAAACCTTTACACGTGGTATTGGTGACTCATTTCATCTTATTGCTTGTCTTGCCTGCCTCACTTACCTTGGCAAGTTAGTGTCATGGATTTTCTCAGAACCACTTTCCAAGTTTCAGTAGTCATATGGAAGAAATGGTGATCCAGGTGACAAGGACAGTGTCAGAGAGTTTCTCAAGAATTCACATCCTTCTCTCTGTAGCTTGTATGTAAGCTAAAGAGCCTGAACACCCAGACATGGCAGTTCTCCCCCCAGTACTTAATAGGTTTTCATGGTTTCAAGAATGAGGAACCTCTGGAAAAATTCCATGAGAGGGCTGTGAAGAGGATTAGGGGACTGGAGCATCTCCTTTATTTGAAAAGGCTGAAAGGGTCTGTTTAGCCTGGAGAATAAAAGACTAAGAAGGGGATCTTATCAGTGCTGATAAATATCGAAAGGGTTGTTGTGAAGGTGATTTGGACCCAGAGTCTTCACAACGGTGCCCAGTGACAGGACAAGGGACAGCAAGCACAAACTGTGACACTGCAAGTTTCACTTTAACATGAGGAAAAACTTCTTTACTGTGAGGGTGATGGAGCATGAGAACAGGCTGCCCAGGGAGGTTGTGGAGTCTCATTCTCTGGAGATACTCAAACTCCCCTGTGCAACCTGCTCTAGAGGAACCTGCTTTAGAAGGAGGTTTGGGCTGAGTGATCTCCAGAGGCCCCTTCCAAACCCTGACTGTTCTGTAATTATGTGTCTGCATCTGTTTTTGTCTGTTTCTACAGATGTTTATTATGAGATACAAAGACAGTAGGAAATGGAGACTTAGTAAGGTAAATTAAGCAAAAGAAATTGAACAGAAATCAGAGTTTTTGCTGAATAAAATCATAGATGTGGACAAGCAGAGTTTTCTGCTTTTTCTTGTCTTCCTGACTTTAGCATTAAACTTGGTTTAACTCTGCTGCTTCTTGTTATTTGGAAGTGTGAACTTACTGGCATTGCTGTTTAAAAAGGGGGCCTTTAGGGTTTGCATCTGCTCAGCTTTTAACAAGAGTGGTTTCTGAAACATACTCAGGTATTTTTAAGTACTACTTTATAATTTCCGTGTTTATTTTACATGTATTGAGTAGGTTTCTCACAGTCAGCTGAGGAAATAATAAAAGTTTACTGCTTGTCTGCCTTAAATTGTCTAGCCATAGTTCTTCTGTATGCTGCAAAGTCCCAGATAAAGTGGGCTGCTTTTTTCCCCAGCATGTAAATACATTAATTCAAGAAGTTAAATTAAGGAAGACTTGGTAGATAATGTGTCTTAACTACTTCTCAACAAACTGCACAAGAAGAGAATACAATGATAACATTCCCAGCCAGCTTTCTCTTCTGATAAGATGTAGAAGGCAGTTTATGCATCTGGGAGATTTTGTCAAGGACACTAAACTAAAAGAAAACTGTGGGAATGGTGGAAACCAAGAAGGATGTTCCTATTTACTTGCAGGCTAAATAGGAAAAACATGATAGCAATTAAATGTCTAAAGCAGTCATTCCAAAATTACTGTTTCCATTTTATAAAACGTGGATTTCTGTTTGCTCTGAAATTCCTAATTTGCTAATTTATCTACTTCACAGCTTTCATTTTTCCAGTAAGAGTCAAGTGTTTCCTCAGGACCAAGACTCTTGCAGCCAAATAGCTGAAAAATAGTTGTTGTCTTCTTCCACCTATCCATTTATTTTTTTTTTTTTTCAGTTAATCAGGGCAGTATCTTCCATTTGTACAAGGCAGCTGTTTGCAACTCTTGCTGGGTTTGTACAGGCTGTTTGGTGTGTATCATCACTGAGAACTGGAGGAGTTGTTGCTTTGCATGAGACAAGGGGATCAATGGTGTCCTGCCTTATTCCATACTCCAAACGATTTTCTGTTTTGACACTCCTCCCTCCTGTAAGCGCTTTTCACATGGTAACGCAAACTTGAAAAGCTTTTTAAGGCAGCTTCCCTTGAATTCTGTCACCAGAGGCAGGAGATTGCCTGTTTGTAGATGCTTCCAAGTTGGGGCAGTGCTACCAGGCTTGCATATTAATTATCCAACTCAAATTGTTTCTTAAAACCCATTCCTTCTACTGTTTTTAATCCTCTCCTCAAAACTCTGCATTAGGATGATGCTTACCAAGCTAAATCATAAAGAAATAAATCCAGAGGAAATTTGGGAACCATTTAAAATGTTTATACCGTTTTTTAAAGTGTTTGTCTTTGCTTTGTATGAGTACATTCACCCCGAGCCTCAGAATGCTTCTCAGCTTGTCAAGACTTGTCCATGTTTTGGATGGGGGTTGTGTGTGTTTACTTGCGCTGCTTAAAGCTGAAAATTCAGTTTGGCTAAATTGATGCTTCTTGTTGTTTCCTGTATGTAAAGATAAGCATTAATATCTTTATACACCATAAACTTCACACAGTGGGGAGGATTGTGCCCATTTAGCCATAGCAATTTTTCAGCTGGTTTTACTTTTTGCTGACATAAAAGTTGTGCATGAAAAGTGGTTTAGATGATGGAGTCCTGAAGATAGGGCTTGTTTTATGTCTTAACCTAGCTGAACAGAGCATATAGCCACGTCTCTTTAAGGCAGAGTGAAGGATTTGCAGTTTCTTGATGCTCTAGAAGAAAGAAAGACCCCGTTCTTCCTTTTTCAGTAGCAGAAGAGTTAGTAATTCTTAAAGGCAGAGAATAATGCATAAAGAACATAATCTGTTATAATTTATACCAGTTCTGGATAGAGTCTTCTTTACTTAGAATCATAATATTACCAGGTTAGAAGAGACTCACCAGATCATCGAGTCCAACCATTCCTATCAGTCTCTAAACCGTGCCCCTCAGTACCTCATCCACTCACACCTTAAACACCTCCAGGGAAGGTGAGTCAACAACCTCCCTGGGCAGCCCATTCCAGTGCTCAATGAACCTTTCTGTGAAGAATTTTTTACTTATGTCGAGCCTGAACCTCCCCTGGTGGAGCTTCCCCTGGTTGGAGCTTGAGGCCATTCCCTCATTCCCATTCCCTGTCCTCTGTCACCTGGGAGAAGAGGCCAGCTGCCTCGTCTCCACAACCTCCCTTCAGGTAATTGGAGAGAGCAATAAGGTCTCCCCTCAGCCTCCTCTTCTCCAGGCTAAACAACCCCAACTCTTTCATTCGCTCCTTGTAAGACTTGTTCTCCAGCCCCTTCACCAGCTTTGTCTCTCTTCTCTGGACTTGCTCCAGAGCCTCAACATACTTCTTGTGGGGAGGGGCCCAGAACTGAACACAGTATAGGAGGTGCAGTCTCACCAGTGCTTGTCCATTATAGAAGGAGAAGCTTTGGAACATAATAGTAAATGAGCAACTTGGACTTTCAAAAGTTCCTCTCCCAGCTCTTGAATTTTTTATGGTACTTTGGCATGTGCAAAGCACTTGGCCTCATCTCTGTCACTGTAGCTTGGGAGGGGCTACCTGGCTACTATGTTGGAGTCGCTTCTGATTTTATCTGACTGTGTTTGTGTTTTTTTCCTGAGTTGCTTTTGTTTTGCAAGTGAGGAAGGAAGAACTGCAGGAAATATTCTTCCAAAATAACATTTTACTTTTTTTTTTCATGGGTTACTGTGTCTCAGAGAGCTCTAGCACAGAAATTTCTGGAGAAAGCCTGAGGGAGTAGTGATGTATGTCTCATCCAGAAGACACTTACATGGTGGTCAATTTAGTAGTTTCATTCTGTTCCTAGCATGTTTTAAAACTCTAACAGTTCACCAGTGGGGGCAAAGAGGTATTCCAGTTTTTCCTTGAACTACCTTTTTGTTATATTGGAGATTTGTAGCTGTTTCCCTGCCCATGGTGGTAAGTTGTACTTCAAATGCCGGGTCCTGCACTTGGGGCACAACAACCCTATGCAGAACTACAGACTGGGAGAAGCCTGGCTGGAAAACTGCCAGGAGGAGAGGGACCTGGGGGTGTTGGTTGACAGCCGACTGAACATGAGCCAGCAGTGTGCCCAGGTGGCCAAGAAGGCCAATGGCATCCTGGCTTGGATCAGAAACGGTGTGACCAGCAGGTCCAGGGAGGTGATTCTCCCTCTGTACTCGGCACTGGTGAGGCCGCTCCTTGAATCCTGTGTTCAGTTCTGGTCCCCTCAGCAGAAGAAGGATGTTGAGGCTCTGGAGCGAGTCCAGAGAAGAGCAACAAGGCTGGTGAAGGGGCTGGAGAACAGGCCTTATGAGGAACGGCTGAGAGAGCTGGGGTTGTTTAACCTGGAGAAGAGGAGGCTGAGAGGAGACCTCATTACTCTCTCCAACTCCCTGAAAGGAGGTTGTAGAGAGGAGGGAGCTGGGCTCTTCTCCCAAGGGACGGTGGACAGGACAAGAGGGAATGGCCTCAAGCTCCTCCAGGGGAGATTTAGGCTAGAGATTAGGAGGAAGTTTTTCACAGAAAGGGTCATTGGGCATTGGAATAGGCTGCCCAGGGAGGTGGTTGATTCACCTTCCCTGGAGGTGTTTAAGGCACAGGTGGATGAAGTCCTGAGGGACGTGGTTTAGTGTTTGATAGGAATGGTTGGACTAGAAGATCCGATGGGTCCCTTTCAACCTGGTTGTTCTGTGATTCTGTGATTCAAGGAAAGACAGTGACACCTCCAGGGATGAAGCATCCATGACTTCTCTGGGCAACCTGTGCAGTGCCTCACCACCCTGCAGTGTGAGAACTTAATTCACATTAATACTGTTGCATTAACAGTGATTAAAGTATTATTTCATTTGTACCAAAATAAGCTTTGCCATGACATCCTGTTCATTCGAAGCCATTGTCCTGTAGCAGCTGCTTTGAAGGCCAGGTACCAAAATAGAGGAGCATAAGGAAGGCTTAGGGCAGAAATGAGAATAAGCAGGTAAGAAGAAGGAAGAAGGTTAACAATTGAAATTACTAAGACTATTGAAAAATTCACCCTTTCCTATAATCTCACCTGTAAATTTAATATGCTTCATGCAAAAAATCAACAAACCCACATAGCTTTTTGCCTACTAGCTGTTTTTAACCTTTTACTTAGTTTTGCCAAACTTTTATGGTTTTGTGTTTCAAATTATTCGGTTGGATTTTATACATTCTATTGTTTCTCCTGCAGTGAAACACAGAACTGAAAAAAAGGAATTATACTTGTAACAGCTAAAGAATTTTGTTCCCTATCACACCACCTTTAAAATTACAGAGTTTTGGACTTAGTTTTCAGTAAAAAGATCTCAGTTCCCCCAGCAGTCTCACAGACCACATTTCCTAGAACAAAATCAAATACATTTTTCTATATCATGCTGTTTTGTAACAAAATGGATAGTTGAAGCTGACTAAATGTGAATCAAGAACTCTATGCTTCTCTTCTTCTAGTAGGTATTTGTAATTGTTTTGGCATGTAAAGTATGGGTGCCTTGGGATCTAATTAAACCCCATGCTTGGATGCGAATCTTCAGTGATATATTTAGAAATTTGAAAGGATTGCTGTGCAATAGAATGGTCTACTTGAATAGTGCTATCATGAAGGGAGTGACGTGGAAGAAATGTGGCTAATATGAAGTCCAAACACTTTTGACGGAAGAAGGGGTCTGAAATAAATTTTAATTTTGAATTTTCCATATAGTGAGAATGAAAACATTTTTTATTTTCCGAGCATTTCTGATGTAATTGTTGCTCGTTCCTGAATACTTTGATGCTAGAGTAAGTCTACATGCGTTTCTGAAGGAACAATAGTTCATATGCGTTGGTTGGGATAGACTAACTGAGGTTTGTTCAATAAAGACCTGGTCTGTTATTCTTCCCTGACCAGCTGTTAGATAATATTCCAGATTTGTGCCATCTGATGTGAGAGATGCTGTTACTGTTAAGTAATTTTTCCAGTCAGCCAGCCAGTGACAAAAACAAGGAGAGAAAAAGATACAATGTTACATTGAAGCTATTTAGTTAAAGACTTGTAATTATCAAACTAATTAATGATGTGCCTGTCCAAAACTTAACTTCAAAGAAATATGGTTTTTTTTCACGTATTTCCCCATTATTTAACATATTTATTGTTAACACTCCAGTGAAGTTAGTACTGTGCTTCGGTATATTAGTGTCTTTGGAGTTTTTATAACTGGAAAAATCTATTATAGATGTGAAAAAATATTTATTTCAAGGCTATATGACACATCTCCAATTTAGCAGGTTTTTTAATTAGCATCTCAAGAAAAAGAAAGTGCTCCTTTTTTTATGGACATAAACCTCACTGTCCTGTTCATGTGCATATCTGCAGAAGAGGATCAACTATTGGCAAAGCATTTGATTTAGATCTTCTTCTGGTTACTTGGGAGTTTGATGCTTAACAAGTACAAATACTTCAATGTGACTTTTCAATCTTTGTATGGTTTCTTTGCTTTTAAACCCATTATCATCATGATACTGACCTGTTGATTAGAACGAGGACGACACGATATTGTGCAACCAATTTCACTGTAGTTAATTTTTGTATTGTCTTCAACGTGCTAATTTTGCTTATGAGAGGCAGGTATGAAGTTGTGAACCACAGTTTGGAGGAGCATTTGTCCTCTCAGGTGAAGCAGAAGAAAAGACATACATTTTAAAATTGATTTTTATAGGGTTTTTTGAGATGTTTCTTTTCATTTGCTTTGCCCTGAGCCTTCTGTGAGATAACAGCTGTGTTTGTATCCCTACCTTTTTGTTTCCAAGTATATGAGAAAAAAAATACAGTGAATTTGTGTACATAGCAAGTAGTATTGTCAGTGTACAGTGTAACTTCCTGACTGCAATGGAACTGTCTTGTTCCTTCTTTGTTCCTGTAAGAAATAAGTGGTAGGGTTAATCCCCTGCCAGCTGTTGTATAGGAACAGTGACCGGTGTGAGTATTCTGATGTACGTTGTATGTTTAAGTAAGAAACCTTGTTCAGGATGAGGGAGTACTTTTCATAAACAGGTATTTGGGGTTTTTTTCCCCGTGCTTGAATATAATTTCTGCAACCTCATCACCCTGTAATTTTACAGACCTGAACACACTGTCATTTCCAGCAGGTGTCTCTAAATAAATTATAATAACCTATTTCTGCAACAAGGTAGCAAAAGGAGGAAAAGGCTTGGTTTACTTAAGCAGCACACAGCATCTTTCCTTAGGACAGTTTGTATGGCTTCATCTAAAGGAAAATGTTTGATTGTTTAAGCCTCACGGATTCCTTTCTCTCTCCCTCCGCAGTAGTGGTGCTGGTTTCCTGCTGTGGTGCTAGGAGGCTATGTGGGGGAGCTCACCTTGGCACTGCAGTTGGAAAGCAGAGTCAGCCTGGGAGTTTTCAGTCAGGAGGTTTCTCCAAGATGAATGCTTTGAAAGATGCACCTTTCTTGAACTCTGGTTGTCGAATGCAAGGGTACTAGAATCAGAGGAAAGCGATTGTTGCTACAAAGATTTTTCTGAGACAGTTTTGATGCTGAATAGATGACAGACATTGCAGATGCTGAGGGCAGTCTGTGAGGTGTAGGAAGCAGACAAAATGGGCTGGGGGCACAGAGAGAGACTGAGTGTGGAGCAGCAATAGCCCAGAAATGAAAGCTGAAAAGCCTAGCCGAGAAACATGAAAGGGCCTATGTTCCTGAAGGAATTTGCAGTCCTTTTATTCAAGTAACATTCATTGAAATAATTTACTGAAATCTGTGAAGTGAAATTGTTAAGTGTGTGTTCCAAACTGGTGAAATGTGTTTCACAAAGACCTTTTCTTCCTTTTACATGACTTGAGTATCAAACACTTTTTTCATAATATGCCTAAAGGAATTACCTTTTTTTTTCCCCTCAACACCCAGCCAAGTGACTTTCTTAAACATTACTTACTGCATTAAGGCAGTGCCATTTGAGTTAGCGTTGAGGTGGCACTCTGTTGTTGGACACTGCATTTCAAGGTTTAATAATCTTTTTATACCTAGTAATTTTGGGGTCTTATGTGGTAAAATTGGGGAGAATCCAATTTCTGAAAAGCAGAGAAAACCCACTCAGGGAAAATTGCGCACTTACATCAAGGCTGTATCTTCTTCCTCAGCTAATGCTTCAGTTTGCGCCTTCTGGTGCTTTGTTTTAGAGCATTAGAATACGGGCACTTGGGATCTCCCTTTCTCCTGTTTTCTTGTGCTCAGCAGCAGTAGCATAGGATTTCAAAGTCCACCAAAGAAAGAAAATGGCAATATAATGCCCCCAGATTTTAAATGTGGAAGAAGGAAATAACTCAATGTTCTTTTAAAAAATTATGAAAATATTTACAAATTTATTTAAATTATCCCATTAATATTTTCAGCAGATAAGAAGACTGGAGCCCTATGTATATTAAAAAAGGCAGGAAAACGTGTCCATCTCTTAACAGACATGCCAACAGTAAGCCCACAGAAACTTATACAAGGAAGAGTAGTAACAGCACTACTCATATCCTCATTTATGTAGGTATTTGAAAGTGACCCTCATTTTCCTACCTTGCTACCATCTCACTCATGGCTGCTGCTTATTTAAATATTTTACATTCAGTCTTTTCCATAGCTAATGAAGATCGCTCTGTTGTTTTTTTTAATGTTAGCACATAAGGGTCTAATTTTGCCCTTGTGTAATCTTATGAAAAAAAGACAAATTCATCTTTGATATTGGTTAGTTTTAACAAAGATGAGTCGTCATTATTCTTTGAGCATCATAGAAATAAAAAGGCATCTTTCTTGCCTTCAGAAGTTTACTCTTTAATAGACAGCACATGAGTAAAAGTTAAAAATACCACTGTGGTACAAGTTGTAGGTATATTTGCTGAGCTGTAGTGCTGGTTAGTGTTAGACAACTGACTCTAATTTTGGTTTCAGAGCAGTTTTCATTTAAATAGTTTCTAATTAAGAATGTCTCTTAAATATGTTATGAATAAAGGTCACATGATTTTTTTTTCCCTTTTTTGAATGAGAACTTTTAAGTTCAGTCTCTAAGGAAATTAAGAGTTACAAAGTGGCTTTGGTTATTCCAGTCAATAAAAGTGACTGCTAATATAAATTGTATTATGGGTTTTCATTTGGATTTTTCACCTACTCTCAAAAAAAATGATATAAACATATTTTAATTTCAAACTCAGGAATACTCAATGTTGGTCTGTTGGCGTCAGATTGCTTTGAAGCAGTAGCCTATAAACCACTTCCGAGATTGATGTCCTCAGCAATTGCAGAATCAAACCATTAGCAAAAAATAGTTATAAACTCCCTACAGATTTTGGTACTGACTACCAGTAGTGTAAGTTCTGTGACAGAGTTGTACACTGAGCATAAATATCACAGGCTTTGAAGTAGTCCCATTAATGCAGGTCTCCTTGGGTGTTTTTTAATAACATGGAACAAATCACGCATGAGAGAGGCATCTTATGCATCTTCTCAGATGAGGACCAACTGCCCTTCGTGTGGAAGTGAATAACACTCAGTGATAAGTACAGACATTGCTTCATTAAAACACTTTTTCTAAAGATCTAGGCTCCTACTGACAGTCATCTATTTACGTGGAGGAATTAATAGTTCATTTTCATTTATATAATTGTCCTCTTCATTCTGCATATCTGACCTGAGAATAAAGTGTAGGCAGACAGTGGTAGGTCTGCTGCCAGTAATGAACATGTAAGTGTTTCATGAGTCATAGTAATGATTAATATTAAGAATGCTATTTAATAATATTGATTGAAGAACTGATGAAGTGGCAGATTGTCAAATCAGCACTTCCCATAAGTTTTTTTTGTAATTGATGTGGTGTTCCTTCAGAGATGTCATGTTCTTTTTCAGTACATGGTGGGGGGAAGTATTTGTTGTGAAACAAACAAATAAATAAGCCTCTGATATTGATAAAACAGCTTGATGCATCCTAAATGTATTGCAGTGACATGGCCTCACTTCAGATACCATGAGAATTTCGGTATTCAGATTGCAGTCTAGACTCCTTTCTATAAAATTGCAGGTATTTATACATCCAGCCTTCTTGCTTGCAAGTTTTATTTAATAAGATAATATTATCTTCTTTTTAAAAAATTTGTCTGACTTTGCTTCTGTATGGAATTGCCTTGTAAAGAACTAGGAATAGTGGCAGATTCTGCAGAGTGCATAGTGAATCCGAATCTAAATGAACTGCTGACAAATATCCAAGGAAATATTGATTTTTTTTTTTTCCCCCTTTCAGTTATTTTATGTTGTTATGGTAATACGAGGTATGGTATTTCCAGGGAGATTTGTTGACAAATCATAGACCTTTGTCTACAGAAAAACTGGGAAAGGGCTCTTTTTCAGGCATTGCAGGGATAGGATGAGGGGGAATCATAAAATGGTTTGGGTTGGAAGGAACCTTACAGATCATCCAGTTCCAGCCCCCTTGCCATGGACAGGGAAATCCCTAGATCAGGCTGCCCAAGGCACCTTGAGAGTAATATGAGAGTAATAGATGGTGAATTGTCGGGAAGACCATTACCATTATACATCCGTCACATCAAAATGTGCCTTGAGCTCCTCCAGAATTTTTGCTTTCTGTCAGACATAAAATATTTTGATGGATAAATTTCCCCCAAATGTTGGACCTGGCAGCAATGCTTATAATCTGAGAAGGTAAAAGGTCAGAATGCTCCAGATGCTGGTAAGACTGAAAGCTGAGCATCAGAGGAGCATATGGTTGTACTTCCGCTCTTAATTTTATGAGAACCTGTTGTGTTTGGTACTTCTGGAAGTTCATTTCTGTAGGTGAGTGTGTTGTTATGATCTGTGCAACAGTTTGGTGTTTTTCAACCTTCGATTTACTCCATTAATTGAAATAAATTCATTCTGTGGTAAACCATCTCTTGCCTTGTGGGTGTTTTTAGTGAAGTATTCATCTTAGCACCTTGTTATCTTAACACCACCACAGAATTAGGATGATCATCTGATGTTAGTATTTCCATGCCATCAGATAAAATTTGGTTTAGGAAATAGTGATTGAATCTTGGTTGTTGTAACTGTCTGAACAGTCTCTCTAACACCACTGGTCTGCTTATATGAATTGGCTGAGCAGCCTGTCTCTTGAAGAGTTTATTTGTGGATGATTATGATTGTTGAACCTAGGAACCACAGTGAAGAGGCCTTTTCTCTGTGTTAGCATGTGGAGAGTCTGTGTTTAGGATTTGTGACCTGACTGTGAACTCCTGGTCTGTGGAGCGGGAAGAAGGTGCATTGTCTGGAACGCAGTGCAGGACCTAAAGCACAACTCTCGGAATATCAGACTGTCTCCTGCTCTTTCTCCAGACCCAAGTCTTTTGTTGACCCAAATTATTTCCCCTTCGCTAGTTTTGATGCATTATTCATGTTATTTCAATGCGGTTTTTCTTTTTGATGATTTTACTGTAAACATTGTGAGAAGAAGCTATTAAGATGTTATTCTGGTCCTACTTTAACTGTACCTAGATAAGTATAAAAATATTAGGCCTAGCCCTGCCATTAGAGATTGAGGGAAAGCATTATGAGGAAGTAGGACTATGCTTCATTTGTGTGCTACGTATGATACAGAAGCTTCATCTAATTATTTGTGCTTTACTCCTTCAAGAATGTAAGATGCTTGTTATACATAGCAACATTAAAAACTCCACAAAATCTTGTAGTACAGAGGAGTTTTAATGTGCAAGAGACCAGGTGGGAATTGATGCTGGAACATAAGTGAATATGTACATTTACTGAGGGGATCTGTGACATATAGAACATAACACTATTTCCTTGCATTTTTTTCCATTTGATGGCACTAATATTTTTATAATTAAGAGCGATGGAAGTATTTAGAGGAAAACCATATACTGTTATAAACCATTCTTTTTTTAATTGAGCAGCTGTAATTTCTACCAATGGAACAAGCAATATTATAAGAAAATTATTATTAGTTTAAAATGCAAAGTTAAATGAATGCAAAATTAACAAACAGATGGTGATGAATTATTACATTTTATTTTACTCCTGGGTAAAAGGGCTCATGCATGATTGTAAAAATGTCATCACACTTCGTAAACCTGAAAGCAAACAGGATTTGCAGTTGTGCACATCTGTTTCGGGACACTGCTAAAGGGTTAGAAGAATCAATGTTGTTTTGAAATAAGGGTATTCATCAAAAGGATATCATTTACTTAACAGTTATGGCTTCTGCTAAACATCAGACTTAATGTTCTGTGGAATTCATTACAAAATTTGGCAGCTTTCTTCTTCACAAGCTACTGAGGCAGCTTGCTGCAAAATGAAACGAACAGCCCCTTCTTATCCTCCCCTCCCTGAAGGCCCTCAACAGCAGCTGAATTACCTGCTAAATGTTTGACCAGTCATTTCAGAATTTTAAATTCCAGGTCAAGTTGTCACACTTTACACTGCTGGTCCAAGGAATGCCTGTGATGGAATGGGATGGAAAGATAAAGGGCTTATTTATGTCAACAGCCAGTGAATTAAAAAAAAGATTATGTAATGTTTGGGGATACCATGTTTTGGGAGGAGGAATGGGAGAAATCTGTGTAAGTGACTAATTTAGTCAAATTGAAAAAACGCTAAAAGCCCCAGCCAGATAAAACATGGGAAGCTTTTATTAGAAAAGAAATTATATTAATGTTTCAAGCTGGTAGTTTCAAAGTACACCATCTAATTGCTTTACTTGAGCTCAATTTACAAAATTAGTGAACTGAAGATGTAGGATTTTGTTTACGATGACTCTGTGCCATTTGGAGAGCGCAATTTAGGAACAGCCAAGGAAATAGGAATTATGAACAATAAGGTACTGATTGCAGTCAGTGGGGAAGGAATACTAAGGAGGTGCTCACTAATGAGGAAGGTATTAAAGGCAGGAAATTCTTGTGCTTTTTTTGTGTCTGTACATAATCCAGAGTTCCTGGTCACCCCATCCCTACTATATTACCTTATAAATTAAGAGTATCATTGGATATATATAGTGACTTTTGTTGACGTGAACTTTCTGTTAAACTGAACTAATGTATCTACAAAGTATTTGTTAAAAGAGCGCATTATTAAGACTATAAAATCAAGCACAAAATTAGGCCATGCCAGAAGACAGGTTGTCTGCACACAATATCCTTTGCACACCATTAATAGCTGCTGTGCCTATGCCTGATTCTATAGTCTTTTATTGCATAGAATCATAGAATCACCAGATTGGAAGAGACCCACTGGATCATCGAGTCCAACCATTCCATTCAAACACTAAACCATGTCCCTCAGGACCTCGTCTACCCGTGCCTGATTCACCAGGGAAGGTGAATCAACCACCTCCCTGGGCAGCCTGTTCCAATGCCCAATGACCCTTTGTGTGAAAAACTTCCTCCTAATGTGTAGCCTAAATCTCCCCTGACGGAGCTTGAGGCCATTCCCTCTTGTCCTGTCCCTGTCCCTTGGGAGAAGAGCCCAGCACCCTCCTCTCTACTACCTCCTTTCAGGTAGTTGTAGAGAGTAATGAGGTCTCCTCTCAGCCTCCTCTTCTCCAGGATAAACAACCCCAGCTCTCTCAGCCGTTCCTCATAAGGCCTGTTCTCCAGACCCTTCACCAGCCTTGTTGCTCTTCTCTGGACTCGCTCCAGAGCCTCAACATCCTTCTTGTGGTGAGGGGCCCACAACTGAACACAGGATTCAAGGAGCAGTCTCACCAGTGAGGAGTACAGAGGGAGAATAACCTCCCTGGACCTGCTGGTCACACCGTTTCTGATCCAAGCCAGGATGCCATTGGCCTTCTTGGCCACCTGGGCACACTACTGGCTCATGTTCAATCGGCTGTCAACCAACACGCCCAGGTCCCTCTCCTCCAGGCAGCTTTCTAGACAGACTTCTCCCAGTCTGTAGCTCTGCATAGGGTTGTTGTGCCCCAAGTGCAGGACCCGGCATTTGGCCTTGTTAAACCTCATGCCATTGGACTAGGCCCAGCGGTCCAGCCTGTTTAGGTCCCTTTGCAGAGCCTCGCTACCCTCCAGCAGATTGACACTTCTACCCAGTTTAGTGTCATCTGCAGACTTGCTAAGGGTACACTCAATGCCTTCATCCAGGTCGTTGATGAAGACATTGAACAAGGCTGGACCCAACCCTGAGCCCTGGGGAACCCCACTTGGAACTGGCCTCCACCTGGATTTAACACCATTTCTCACCACTCCCTGGGCCTGGCCAGCCAACCAGTTTTCTACCCAGGAGAGTGTGTGCCTGTCCAGGCCAGAGGCTGACAGTTTCCGTAGCAGAATGCTGTGAGAAACTGTGTCAAAGGCTTTGCTGAAGTCCAGAAAGACCACATCCACAGTCTTTCCCTCATCCAGCAGCCGAGCTACTTGTCATAGAAGGCGATCAGGTTAGTTTGGCAAGACCTGCCTTTCGTGAACCCAATGCATGATGACCTGCAAAACAGCCAGTGCCTAGTTCAGCCCATAGGATGGGCATTGCTATCTTAGCAAAAACCTCTTCAAAATTACATTTTTTCATTGTTGTTCAGTGTGTAGGCATGTTATGACTATTTAAGTACAGCAGAAATGAAAGAATTGTTCATTTCTTCACAAGTTTTTCCTGTGATGTTTCTAGTATAATAAACATGTGAATAACTAACTTATAAATATTTTGGCAAATAGCAGATTTATGTGGCCTTTTTATGCATCTTTGGCTCTGTTTTCCCCAAGAGAAGACATTTGTTTGGGTTTTTTAACTTAAAATAGCTACTAATTTGGTTGGCAAATTGAAAGACTTTCCAAAATACTCAGATGTACTTAAAAAATTGTGCTGATACTGCCTTTCTTTCTTCATTTGGTTGCAGTTGTGAGTGCATAGTATGTAGAAGTCAAGACAGTATTTTTAGGAGTAAGATCCCCAAGCTTGTAATGGTAAGGTTAAGGGCTGAAAAACCTAAAAAAAATTTTACGTAGTGCCCTGCCCAATATTGTAAAAGAGCTCCATGAAAGAAGTGAAACTAGAACTGTTTTGCAGGTCATGATTCAGTTACTGTAACTAAGTGGGTTTTTTTATCCCACAAGAAAACCACAGTTATTTAAATACGATTCTTTTCCCCCCTATACAAATTAAGCACAGCCCTAGGACTAATGAGTTTCTTTAATCCAGAGTCTGCTTTTAAAATTTCTGTTTCATGCACTAAATTCATGTGTGATTAACCTTCAGTACTTTTTGGTGTATATACATAGTTACAGTTGTTGGTACATGTATTTGTTCACTCCATCAGTTTGTCTGTTGCCTTGTAAGTGTCTGACTAAATCACTTCAGAGGAGAAACAAGACCTTCCAAACTGCAGTTTTAAGATCTTTATGGCTACATCCAGACCTCTGCAATTTGAGTTGGCTGAGGGATAGCAATGTAGCACTAGGAGTTGGAGGGCAGTGTATTTTTTTCTTGCAGTCTTCATCCAGTTTCAGTTGCCTGAGACTTCTGGCTAATTGTTCAAGTTGATTTTTTAGCTCCTTCCACTCTTCCTTGTTCTTCCTGCATCCCCTCTCCTTAACCTTTCTATTCCACTTTCTTATGTACCTTTTGAGATCTGTCCCTTCACCCTTTACAATGTCTTAGCTAATCAGTTCCCTCAACTCTATCCAATTTTAGTGCTAAGTTTTAGTTAATTGGTCCTTGAAGCATCATCCCTGCCACTCCTCAGCCTCCATCTCCATCCCTGGGTTCTCCTCCTAGCCTCATCAGACTCATTCACAGTGTGGGTGGTCCCTTTTGTCTCTGTCCCATATTTGTCTATCTTCCTGTGCACTAGACACTCCTATTCCCCAGGCAATTTCATTGACAGTGATATCAAGAACCTTAGAGATGTCTCTTTTCCATTCCAGTGCCATGTTGTGCTTAGGCTTCGCATGTTTATTACACACTTCCATTCTCTAATCCCTGTCAGAAGCAATCCTTGCAGAAGGAATCTCTAGTACCATCAGTGCCAGAAATTGGAGGCAGTCAGTCATGTTCAATGAGAGTAGATTGTTGTGTTATTTTTCACTGACAAACTTTTGGATGTGTTCGACGTTAAAAAAATAGTTTTCTCAAGTTGGTCACATATGGATAGATTGACAGGGTAAGGTCAAAAGTTGAATCCTATACAGTAAAATTCCTGCCACAACACAAGTCCTGGGAGTGAGGTTGTTTTTAAGATGAGGATAATGTTTTTGTTACTGACTTAACTCTCCAGCCATTTCTGAGAATAGTATTCACAATGTGTTCCAGAAGTATTTGAGAGAATGTAGGCGTGTGTTGTGTGAAGCTTTAGCCCAACTTTTTATCGTTGAGAAAGCTTACATGGATGTAACAGGGTTTATGTGGAAGTCTTTTCAAGTAGTACCCATTCACACCCCCTTATGGTTATCACCACACTGGCAGAACCTTTGATGTGGACTTAGTTGTATTTAAATTGTAGGCAGTGGTCATCTGGCTGGTGATGTCATGGAGCCTGGAAATGGACGTACACAATTTAGTTAACTGAACTGCAGTGAATTAAACTCCTTAAAATGACTAAGTAATGGGAGCTTAAACATTTGCCTTGCATATATACACAAAATTTAGAGCCTTAAGTTTTGATGTCCTCGTTTCAAGCTGTGTGTTGTTTTGAAACACAGTGTGACTGAATTGGCAGTGAAGTCTCCTTTTATTGGATTTCTATTAAATGCCAGCCTGTCTGTAGCTGCAGAGAGTCTATAGCATAGGCATCACCTACGGAAGGTATAAGCCACCTGAGAATCCTTGTATGTGATTTAGGAATGTAGGAGCTGTGCTGGATTAGACAGAAAGTTGACTTCATCCCAGTATCTTCTGCGATGACCAGTAGCAGGTGGCTAGAGAAGATCATTAAACAAGAAGCATGTAGCAATGTTTCCCCCAGTTATTATTTTTTTCAGACCTTCAACGATTTGTGCCTTAGTCCATGCTCTGCCAACAAAAAGAGATGTCTACACATACTTCTTAAGACCTTCTGAGCGTGAATCAAATGGAACTGGCACGACATCATGTTTTCTGAGCCTGCCAAAAAAGCAGCCTTAAACCAGAGCTGATGATTTTGGTTCTTACTTTTTTTGTCCTGAAGTTGCTAATGTTAAAGCCTAATAAGCATAATTTAAATTACATTAAGTGTTATTGACCTTCTTGCTGTTGACAAGCAGCTAAACAACAGGCCAATGTGCCCTTCTGATGTTCTGGATCTTAGATGAGAATCAGGGAGTAGTTGGTTGTTAGCTGTGGGGGACTTGCTCAACATTTACATTTTCTGAAATCATTGAACCATTAAGTTGGAAAAGACCTTAGAGATCATCAGCTCCAACCATACCTATCTACTAGTTAGATCTTGTCCTCAGGCACTTCATCTTACCCGCCTTTCAAACACCTCCAGGGATGGTGAATCAACCACCTCCCTGGGCAGTCTTTTCCAGTGCCTGACAACCTTTTCTGTGAAGAAAATTTTTCTAATGTCTGATTTAAACTTCCCCTGATGCAGCTTGAGGCCATTCCCTCTTGTCCTGTCACCCATCACTTGGGAGGGGAGATGAGCACCCACCTCTCTGCAACCTCCTTTTATATAGTTGTAGAGAGCAATAAGGTCTCCCCTCTGCCTACTCTCTTCAGGCTAATCAACCCCAATTCTCTCAGCTGCTCCTCATAACACTTGTTTTCCAACCCCTTCACCAGCTTCATTGCTCTTCTCTGGACTTGCTCCAGGACTTCAATGCCTTTCTTGTAGTGAAGGGCTCAAAACTGTACATAGTTTTCAAGGTGTAACCTCAGCAGTGAAGAGATAGAAAGCAACAAGTTGAATAATAAAGTAAAATTCTTCACAGAAAGGGTCGTTAGGCACTGGAACAGGCTGCTGTGGTTGTATGATTCTACTTATGAAAGTGTGAAAAAGCAGCAAAGGCAGAGTCTGTGGAG
Organism: Coccyzus lansbergi; assembly: GCA_033558105.1. Classification (NCBI taxonomy): domain Eukaryota; kingdom Metazoa; phylum Chordata; class Aves; order Cuculiformes; family Coccyzidae; genus Coccyzus; species Coccyzus lansbergi. The sequence continues at coordinate 429,934 of JAUMJK010000529.1, read as the reverse complement.
GAAATCATGTGCATGCAGTTATTCCACTGGCTTATGTGATGATGGAGTGAATGCAAATTCAAGGCAGACAAAACTTAGGTTTGGACTGGGTATTAGGAAAAATGTCTTTACTGGAAGAGTGGAGAGGCACTGAGGCAGGCTGTCCAAGGCATTAGAGAATCTCCATCCCTAGAGGTGTTCAAAAATATGTAGACATGGCACTTAATTCAGAACATGGTTTAATAGGCACAGTGGTGTTGGGGTGATGGCTGGATTTGTTCTTAATGGTCCTTTTTAACCTTAATGATTCCTTGACTCCATGAAACCCTTCTGTAGAGCTTCTGAATAGAGAGAATTTGGGAACATTTCAGGTTATATGGGGAAGGATTTGTGCACCATAATGTTTGCATGTTTACCTCAACACATTTCATGTATCAAATAGAAAAATATTATCTCCCTTTGCAAACTTGCTTCCCACAAGTTACTAACCTGTCACAACTGTGGCCAAAAGCACCCCTGCAAACCAGGAATTTTTAGATGCCTTGATATCAACACCATTTATTTAATGTGATTTTTTTTATAAAGGTGACAAAAGGAGGCAACTGGTGCATCTCCAGTTGTCCAGGGATTTTCATAGTTTTAGAAGCAACACTTGATAGTTTGTTTCTACTATTGTGATTTATTTTTTTTTCACACTTACTTCACAGTACACAGGGTGTGAAGTGGGCACCACAGTAAAATTGTAATATATCTATCTCTTTTAAGAGCTTTTTAGGTTTAAATTACAGTTGTAAGACCTGGGTTTTAATTTTTCCAGTTTTGGTGTGTACTAAAGATTGAGGAACAAAAATAACTGATCTTTGATTGAATTGTGTGTTATAAATTTAAGTAACTGCCAGATTTGTGACATGATTAATCCAAAACTAAAAAATCAGAATGGGATCAGTAGTTCACCATTAATTCTCAAGATATTGCCATCTTACTGCATTGTGTTTGTAAATGCTTTATGGTATTTAAACCAATGTATTTGACATCAGAAATACTGTAAGTGATTAGTGGCTATTATTATTATCTATAGTGATTAATGGCTGTAAGCAATATAATGCTTTTTCTAGATGGTGGAGTAATCAGTTAAGATTAACAGAACTACCAGGGAACCTATTTTGTTGATCACTGTTTCTACTAAGATTTCTTTGCAGTCTTGTTAATGACAGAATGTTCAGGTCCAGTTCTCCTTAGTTACAGGTTTGTGTGAGAGCAGTTTCCAGTAGCTAAACAGACTGAAATTTGTTCTTAAAGGTAATAGCTTATGTTGTTTAACTAAGGACAGATGGCTTGTGTGCATTTTTGGGTACACTACCATAAAATTAAAATTGCTTGTTATTATGTTTTGTTGGCTAACCTTTTTAAAGCTAAATAAGTTCATAATCACTGAAACTCTTATGTCATTTTGCTTATAAGGCATTTAGCAATACCTCATACTAACATTTAACTTGATTGTAACCTGATTAGCTCAGTATAGTATTTATTCAAAGTCTGTGTTTTAGCCTATCTTTAATGTTTGCCTACTAAGTGTTGTTACTTGCCCAGTTGCCGAGACAGTAATGCTACAAAGAAATTCTTAGGGCAGTGAAATCAATATGAAATAGGACCTCTGATTCTTGGTATCATCTGGATAAGATCTTATGTTATCATAAATACAGGTATCTTTGCATTATTTGAAGTTGCACTGGGCTTTGCAGGTAAGGTATGAAGCAGCAGAGAGGTTGATGTAAAGCTGGACTATATCTTTTGTAATTTTTACAATTTAATCATGTAGGAAGGTTAGAGGATGTGAGCAGAAACTTTCTCTTGTCACCATTTCACAATTTCACAACAGCTGTTTCCATTAAAGCCAGTACCATTTGTGATGTTCAGCTGAGCTTCTAAGCCAGTGGCAGAACTCATCTTTTTTGTTTAGTTGATTCTGGTGCAGTTACAATTTCAGCATGGCACTACAAATTGTCTTCCCAGAAACTTTGTGTGGCTTCTACTGCTCTGTTTCATGGAGGATATAGGCAAAAAAGGAGGAGTTGATCACTTTTCCTTACGATTTCTGCTAACTCACTTAGTTCTTCCTCTTTCACTGTAGTTATGTAACGATGCTATATTTGTGCCATTTTGTTTGAGTAAAGGGAATTCTAAAATGAAATTTGAAAGAGTGCATAGCCATTTGCTTTTAAAAATGAGATCCTTCTCTGTCCATGTGAAAGAAGTCAGATATGAAAGAAAGACATGAAAAGGACCAAGCGGATGAGGTTGAGACAGTTTTAAACGATGGAAATTCCAATAGTAAGAAGGAGCAGAAATATGGATGGGATCAGAACTCTATTGCCAGGGGTGCAACTACTAGGAGTTTGCTGAAGGAAACAGTTGGTAACCAATGAAGGACATTTTTAGTAGGTACATTGAGGTGCCCCGGGGTGTGTCCAGAGGAAGAACAATTCTGGTGAAGAAGCTGGAGAACAGGTCTTATAAGGAAAGTCTGAGGGAACCAAGGTTATTTAGCCTAGAGAGAAGGAGGCTGAAGAGAGACCTTATCACTGTCTACAACTACCTGAAAGGATGTTTAATGCCAGGGAAGATTCAAATCAGACATCAGGAAAAATTTCTTCACTGAAAGGGTTATTGGGCACTGGAACAGGCCTGTCAAGGATGTGGTTGAGTCACCTGGGGAGATGATTGCCCAGGGAGATGGTTGAGTCACCAGCCCTGAAGGTGTTTTGGAAGACAGGTAGATGAAGTACTTGGGGATATGGTGGTGTAGTGGACCAGTATGGTTGGATTCTATGATTGCATGATTCTATGGACTTGGTCTGCTGACTCTGCTGTTTTGATGTTTATTCTATTGAATGTACTATGAATAAGAAATGAACCCTCTAGCTTTCTGACACCTTGTAAGGGGTTTTTTCTTCTGTAGAACAAGAGTGTAAAATTATTTGATTGATGAGCAAAACTGTGTTTGGCTTGCTTTGACAGCTTACCATTTTCCTATACCTATACTTTACATACTTGGATTCAGCTTCCACTCCCTTCACATAATGCCTTATTTTGTGTTTGTGCTAAGAAAACTGAAAACTCCGTACTGTCCTCACACAGTGGGGTAAAGACACTTGGATTTCACGCGCAGTGTGATTTATTCCTTCCCTCTACCTCCTACTGTCCTGATGCCATGTTTTAGCAATGGAGTAGTGAAGTAGAATTTGTTACTGCGTTTATTTAGCAGAGCTTTGATTATTTTTAAAAAGTTAGTTTGCTTTTGCTGTTCACATCCTTACTTTCTTCATGGAGATCAGTTAATTGTAATAGCTGCATGTTTGTTGTTCTGGGGTCATAGCACGTGGCCTGGTTTCAGAGAAGCATTGACTTCTACTGCTGGAAAAGTTACTCTTCTCATCAACAGCTGTTGCCAAAAAAAAAAAAATTCCCTTTGGGCATTTGTTTCCTCGGACTGCTTTATATCTCTTATAAATTCAGCAAATATTGATATTCCATGCTTTTTTTTGCTTCAGATGATATATACCACATTGGGTTTAGTGTGTGTTTTACTTGGCTACCAAATGCTTTTCATTGCCAGTGCAGTTTAGAAGATGGGTTTGAAGGGTTCAATTAAATGTAATTTGGGCTTCCATTTTTCCTCCAGCATCATTAGATGAGTCCTTAAATCAACATTAATATTTTTCAAGGCTTTGCAGTAATCCTGTAGTTTGCTTATTTCTAATAATTTTATCGCTTGATCATATAGCATTTGGAAAAAAGATATATTTGGATTTTGCATTTCTTATGTACCATTGCAGATTGGTGGTTTTGGAAACCAAATCTGATATTCAAAAGTGTCATTACTGTTTCTGTTTTAATCCTTTATTTCCATTTTTTGGTGTATGTTGAATTCTTAGATTGCTTTGCAGTACTTCTACAATTTTCTTTCCCAGTTAGATAATCCCTAAGTGTTAATTATGGGATCCAACAAAGTCTCTGTGGAATACTTACTTGAGACATGAGGTATAGACTGTGGTGCTTCTCAAATTCACATTCCTAATGTTTCTTACTAAGGAATATACAGCTTTCCAGTACTTCAAAGCAGTCTGAGAGAAACCTGGGGAGGGAGTCTGTATCAGGGAATGCAGGACTAGGATGAAGGGATAACATTTTTAAGCTGAAAGTGGGGAGATTTAGATTAGAAATTAGGAAGAATTTTTTCTGAGAGTGGTGAGGCACTGGCACAGGTTGCCCAGAAAATTCATGGATGCCCTGGAAGCATTTGATGCCAGGCTAGATGGATTTTGAGCAATCTAGTGGGCGATATTCCTGTCCATGGCAGGGGGATTGGAGCTGGATGATCTTTAAGGTCCCTTCTGGCCCAAACCATTCTATGATTCTGTGAGTATCTTTGAAAAATGTGTGACCTGTCTGTAAGAGACCATCTCTGCCTTAGCTGTAATCCAGACCGTCTCAGTGGGATGTAGGAGTGACAAGTACCCAACAATAGAGTGGATTGTGCACTGTTTAATGTGCTGCTGCAGTGCATGGAGTTGGAGACTTTGGGCGTATTCACACAATTTCATGTCTAAGTTCAGAATTTACCTTTTCACCACTCTCAGTGAAAGTTTACTGAATATGCTGTTTCCTAAAACCATTTTCCTGCATGACTTGGGTTTTGCTGACGGTCCTTAACCATAACTACTACTGCTGCCTTCTTTCCATGCTTCAGGAGCTCCGTGTAACTGTTTACTTGTCTTGTCCCCCTCTTCTCTGCATTTCATATGGGAAACTAACAGAACACATCTTTTCCATGTCTTTAGTTGGTGTTAGAGACATGGGTTAAGGTGAGATGTCTTGCAGATCTGAAGACCAGATGAGGCATTGTAGCACAGAAACATGGCAACAGACATCCTTAGGCATCCACCTTAATTTCTGTGCTGGAGCATTTTATCTTTTTTACAGTACAACTCTGTGTAGCATAAACTGATATTTATTATTTCTTTTCCTTGTCCATGAGTTGTGGTGCAGGCAGCTATTTTATTTCATCTGGTTTTAAGAATGTCAGTGTATCTCTTAGCACAGGCAAGTTTGTGATTTGTATTTTGTGGTTTGTATTTTGTGTGGGCTGGCTTTGTTATCTGTGGACTTCGAGTAGCACTGTTTTGTGCCTCATTTCATGCCAGGCTTTGAAACACAGAAGATTTATGGCAATAAATATTGTCTGTATTCTAAGAATGAAACAGATGCAGTGACTTTTCCTTGATGTGGTGTATGTTCACGTTTGGATGTTAGTTGACACTTGAGACAGTAATCAAACATACCAGTGGTAGTATTAAAAAATTAGTATAGAAAAAGGAGAGTTGCTGAGCTCAGTTGTTGCTGTATGTTGTGGATACCCTTGTGTGGCCTGTTCTTTGACACTGACCTGTTCTTTCCTAAGTTCATTCCAGATTTTACAGAGCTGTGCCCTAGCCTTAAAAAGTATTGTTACCTTGGTGAAAAAGTACAAAAGCACGTTGCAATGCTTCAGGGATTGTAATGAATCCCAGAAAGAAGAAAGGCTGAATCAGAAAGACGTGGGTGATGTTTTACAAGCAGGCTGGTGGGATCTCTTCCCTCTTGACTGGAGAACTGGAGGGTTTTTGGGTAGCTCTTTCTGAAAGATTATTTCTTTATGGATATTTGTGTGGCCTTGAAAAGAGAGGTGAGAAGAAAGTGCTAGATTTATGTAGTCCATTGTCAGCCCCGAGGGAGTTGTGTCATGTCAGTACGATTTGTGGAAGAACATGGTATTTCCTTTCCATTTGCATTTCTGAGTACAGTGTCTACAGCTTTATACTACAGTATACAGAGCTGTGTGGTTTTTAGTTATAACCTATTGACAGAGTGCTGTGGTCTGCCTTTACGACTCGATAACTCCAGACTTCTTTACTGATGGCACAGCTCAAGTTAGATAACTTGTAGAAGAAAAATGCTTTTCTAGTGTGTTTCATTAAACATTTTAAATTGTAAAGATCTGAGAATGCCACTGAAAGACACAATCCCAGCCACCAGTTTCCTTTTGCTCATTATTCACTCCCTTCTGTCTATAAGAGCTGGACTTTAGCTATAATGCACCTCTACTCCTCTCTCGTGAGACCCCATTTGGAGTCCAGCGTTCAGTTCTGAAGTCCCCAGCATATGAAGGATCTGTTGTACAGGTCCAGAAGAGGGCCACAAAAGTTATCATAGGGCTGATACCTGTGTTACCGCAGGGCCTACTCTGTGAAGACAAGCTGAGAGAGTAGAGGTTGTTCAGCCTGGAGAAGAGAAGGCTCTGGGGAGACCTTATAGCAGCCTTCCAGTACTTAAAGGGAGCTTACAGGAAAGCTGGGGAGAGGCTTTTTACATGGGCATGTAGTGGTAGGAGAAAGGGTAATGGTTTTAAACTGAAAAAAGGGGAGATATAGATTTGGAGTTAGGAAGAAATTCTCCACAGTGAGAGTGGTGGGGCACTGGCACAAGTTGCCCAGAGATGTTATGGAAGCCCCATCCCTGGAGGTGTTCAGGGCCAGGTTGGATAAGGCTGAGCAGCTTTGTCTAGTGGGAGGTTTCCGTGCCTGTGTCAGCGGAATTGGAACTGGATGATCTTTAAAGTCCTTTCTAACTCAAACCATTCTAGGATTTTCCTGTCCGAGGTGTTTGTTAAATGAGGCTAGGGGAAAGATCTGGCTGAAAAATAACAAGTAAAAATAGTTTTTGAACAATTTGGTTTGCTTGTTTTTCAGCGATGTGCATATTGTAAGCACCTTGGAGCCACTATCAAATGCTGTGAAGAGAAATGTACCCAGATGTACCATTACCCCTGTGCTGCTGGAGCAGGCACATTTCAGGATTTCAGTAACTTGTCCCTCCTTTGTCCAGACCACATTGACCAGGCTCCTGAGAGATGTAAGTACACTACATTCAAATGATAAGATTACCACCAGTTTTTATGAAAACTGCTTCACAGTAGGATCATCTTTAAAATCCGTTTGTTTAGACTTAATTTCCTAGTTCATGTACCCATTCATGTATGTTCGGGTGTGAAAAAGATGCAAGTTATGATCTTCTGTTTTCAAATACTGACAGTGATGCACAGCGAAGTTAGCGTTTTCTTTCTTTTAGTGGCAGAACATGGAAAGGGTTAACTCAAGGCTTGTCTTCCATCAGTTTTTAGTTCAAAAATGTAAAAGAATCACTTGAGTCACTAAAAAGTGATTCAAGTTGCATCACAAGAACAGCTGAGAGAACTGTGACTGTTTGACCTAGAGAAGAGAAGGCTGAAGGAAGCCCTTATTGCTTTCTACTCCCTAAAACCAAGGTTGTAGCAAGGTGTGCATTTGTCTCTTCTCCCAGGTAATAAGGGACAGGACAAGAGGAAATGGCTTCAAGCTGCACCAGGGGAGGTCTTGATTGCATATTATGAAAAATTTCATCACTAGGAGTAATGAAGCATTGGAACAAGGTGCTCAGGGAAGTGGTGGAGTCTCCATCCCTGGGGCTGTTCAGAAACATCTAGGTGGGGCACTTCAGTTTATGGTTTAGTAGGCACAGTGTTGTTGGACTGGAAGTTGAAGTTGATGATCTTAAAGGTCTTTTCCAGCCTCAGTGATTCTGTGAAATTGGCAGACTTGCTTGCTTGCCCTAATTCAAGTTAAAGCAACCATATTGCAAGCAATTCAGCTAAATCATATGTTTAGATCTGTTAGTAGCTTTGTTTGTGCTTCTTCCAAAGAAGAGTTGGTCCTGCAGCTCAGTTTTATCTTGAGGGGAATAAAACTTTATTATGGTAAGACTTTTTTAAGGTTTGGAATTAATGTACTTCTGTTATGAAAAGATTAATTGAGTATATCAGAAATCCAAATGATAGGAGTAGTTATTAGGTACATTAATTAAATTTGAATTTCATAAGAATGATGAAGTTTTGTATGCATGAGAACTGCTGCAGATTTTCTTGGCTTCATTGGCATTCAATTGTTCATAATTTTGAATGAAATAATAATTGAAAAAATTATTTCTTTGTAGCAAAGGAAGAAGCAAATTGTGCAGTGTGCGACAGCCCTGGAGACCTTTTGGATCAGCTTTTTTGTACTACCTGTGGCCAGCACTACCATGGGATGTGCCTGGACATACAAGTGACACCATTAAAAAGAGCAGGTTGGCAGTGTCCTGATTGCAAAGTGTGCCAGAACTGCAAGTAAGTGAGATTTAAAGGCTGAGGAGGAAGTCAGCTTGAGATTTATGTGCTGTGATTTTTCAACATCCATTGTATTAACTGTTCTTTGTTCCAAAAATTATAGATTATTTGTCCAGATATATCTGTTATGACGTTACATTGAGTAGCTGATGAAATCCTTGTGCTGGGAACTTCGTTCCGGAGCAGCTGAACTGCAACTCCTGCACATTACACCCCCAGAGTTATCATTATCTTGGGAGGTTCTGGACAGCCACAAAATCTTTTTCCTCTTGTTATATAGGAGGATGTTTATGAGATTTACCAAATTAACAAATGAGTTTAATGTATTGTACCTTTACAGTCTGGGAACCTCTGCTCTTCGTCAGCTGACGTTTCAGCTGTGCATGTACCACATACTGGGGAGTTCCCCTGTGTTAGGCTTTCTCTTCTATTTCGTAATATATTGCAGAGCCAGTTAAGGAATCACTAGGAAAGCAAAAACATGTAGTCGAGCAAAGAAAGAAGAGGTACCATGAGTGCCCGTAAATCAGTTGTTACAGCAAACAAATATTGAGACAATGAAACATAATTGTTGAAATGTTACAAGAATGCACTTTGAAACCTCCGACTGCTTTTACACTTGTTTTAATGTAATGCAATTTGGTGGGTACTGCAGGGTTGTTTTGGTTGCTTGTTTTTTTACTAGAAAAACTAGAAAAGAAATGTTTTGTTCAGCTTTAGTCACAGTAGCTAGGACAGCTTGAAGGAAAAAAGATACTTCAGTACTGCCCTGTGTACCTGATCAGTCAGTGCTCTGCTGTTTTCCAAGCAGAATACTCGCTGCTTGCCAGCATTCAGATTCACCCACTTTGAAGCAGATTGCCCCCTGATCACACACAGTGGATAGCAGATGCCAACAATGAAGTTGTAATAGTGAAGCGCAATCTAAAAAACATCCCTAAAGATGCCATATTGACTAATAAAGATATTTGCTAACACACCTTCCTCTTTAGTGGAAAAACCGAAGAAAATGGGATGTTTTCACACTTACTCCTATATGCAGTACGGTAGGTTTGTGGCAGTGTCAAAGAACAGCATTTTTAGTGCATGTCCATGCAGAGAGAGCATTTACTGTTTTTTAAAATACTAGGTCTCCCAGATAATGAAGTAGTATCTCATATGCCATGTATTGTAAAGCTTTATCCAGGCAGGTCTTGTTACATACTTATTTATTGAATTAATTTATTTAAACTAAGGCAGAACATGATACCTTTAGATATTGCCAAACTATTTGTTTTATTCTCTGCAAATTTATTTCACCACTGAATTTGTGGTGGAGCTCTGTAAAACATGGTTGTAGGAAAATGGCAATCTTTAGTGTTTGTTTTGCTCTTGCAGTCATAGTGATTGACATTGTAGGAGCTTAGGTAGTCAGAGGTGTAGGCTTGTTTTGTTCTTTGGAAAGAGTGTTTGTAGGAAAAAGTACAATTACATGTTCTTTTCAGAAAGAAATAAAGTATATATTTCAGATTTTGAACTGATTTCAGTACAGAATGGCCATTAAATCTGCTTACGCGTGTAAATGAAAGTGGGCCAGTTTCTAGAAGTCGGAATGGTTGTACAGGTGCTGTATTTGTTAAAGTAAGCATAGTGGTCTTGATTCATGCTTAAATATGAATTTGAGGGCCTTATATTTTGCACTGTTTATAAGTCGTAATCTTATATTTTCATGTACTCAGCTGTGTGTTTTCCTGTTTATACCTCTCATTAAATTTTTTTTTATTATTTGTTACAATAATTTTTTAACCACTTGTTACTTCTCTTAGACATTCTGGGGAAGATAACAAGATGCTGGTGTGTGATACATGTGACAAAGGCTACCATACTTTCTGTCTACAACCAGTTATGGACGCTGTACCAACAAATGGTTGGAAATGCAAAGTAAGTTGAAAGGTTTCAGAATAATTCCTTGTCATTATAGGGGCCCAACTTTTGTTACCCACATTATGCTGTTGTAGTTGTATCACGGATTGCTGTTGCTATGTAATGTAGTTTCTGAAGGAATCCTGTTTGTATTTAATCATGTGGCTCTACAGCTGCTCTGTGAGGGCAGCTGTCAATGTGTTTGAAGTGACCTATGTGGGACAGTAAATCAACCCCCACAAAGGAAAGGAGAAGAGTAGGATCCAGGTGGAGTGGATAACTAGCACTTAACACTAGCTGCTCTCATGATCTAGACTAAGCTAAAATGTAAACTAAAACCTCTGCACTAGGGTATGTAATCTGTGTTCAACTGCTTCTTAGTAGAAGAGCAGCTCTGCAGCTCAAGGATTCCTTTGCATTTCAGGAGAGCAGGATAGATTTGTTGTTTTATCAGTAACTTTGTGAATAAGCGGAAGTAATGATCAAAATACAATTTCAACATAACAAGGGAAGACCCTGTACATGAAGTGTATGTAATTTCATAGGCAACTTGTGGCAGTCATAAAATGACTGAAGTTAGGAAAGAAAAGTTTGGTCTCTTAAGAAATATTCCTTTCAAGTCAACAAGTAGTGCAGGGAAGCTCTTCTTGCTGTTGCAAAGGCTGTATTATCACATCTTAGGTAGTTGATTGCTGTTATCAAGGAGAGAAACTTTCTTTAAATCAAACCAGGAAAATGTCAGTTAATGGCAGTACTACCACATTGTGAAATACCATAATTAACAACTCAATTCTTGTGATCTCTAGAACTGTAGAGTATGTGCTGAGTGTGGCACACGAACAAGTTGTCAGTGGCACCATAATTGTTTGGTATGTGACAGTTGTTACCAACAGCAAGACAACTTATCTTGTCCTTTCTGTGAAAAACTGTGCCTCCAAGACTTCCAGAAAGATATGTTGCATTGTCACATGTGCAAAAGGTAAGAACCCTACATTTTGTTAAAATGTACAAAAATACCTAAAGCTTGTGGTGAACTGTATGACAGTGACTCATTTCTGTGAAGGCTGTGTTTGATGTACAGAGTTGGAGTAAGTTGTGCAACATCTTGATCCTTCATCCCTAAATACAGTGAACGATAGAAGCTAGTCTTAATTTAATCTTAGCAAATATGTATTAATTGGCAGTTACCTACGGTGTACAGAGAAATAAGTTCTTGCATTGCTTCTTGCATTGCATCTGTTTTGTGACTAAGCAGGCCAGAAGAGCTATCCTCCTAACTTCTAACGATTGTTGTATAAACAGAGTTGTTTGCAGTGGGCTGTTTGGTTATATTTTCAAGTAGATGTTCTTTACTTCATTTTATGTCGTTTGCTATGCCAATAACTTTAAAAACAAGCACTGTTGAGAATATTTCAAGAACGTAGACTTTTTCATATTCATTGCTGTTGAATCTTGCTGTGAAATCTCTTAATATCACTGTACGTGTTGTGGTGTCTAGTTGGCTTTAGTGACAGTTTAGGTCATCATGTTTATATTTGTTCACTGCTTGACATACTGATGTGTCATGTCTATTTCTCCTTAATAAAGCATTAGTTGCAAGTTTTTACTTCCCCATAGGAGTGGAAAATAGTGCTATTTTAAATTAATTTTTACTAGGATACTTTTATATTTTTATTATTAAAATCATAGTCACACTAAATTAATCTCCCCAGGTGGATTCACATAGAATGTGACAGATCTCCAGGCAGTGAATTGGAGTCTCAGTTGAAAGACTACATCTGTGCTCTTTGTAAACAAGGAGAAGGGGATCAGGCTCAGTCATGTGTTGTAATGGACACTTCTGAACTCATTCCTGAACCTGACAGTATAACAGGTAATCAAATGTGATCTTTGTATTTCCAAAATGCTAACATCACTTATAAATACCTACAGCTGTCTCACTAAGTCTTTTGTGAACCCAGCACTCATTCTGCTCTGTGGAGTTTATGTATTCCTCTATTTAGCGGCAACTTATCAAACAATCCACTGGTGAGCCGTCTTCTCATTAAGTTTTCTGGTTTTCAGGCTTAAGGATCTTGTTTTAGGTGCAAGTAAGCACCTTAATGGTGGCTCTTTACCTTCCAGCTCCAGCTTCCCAGCCTGTAACTGTAAACCTGTCAGATGTTCTTTGAGGGGATACAATTCATAAATGTATTATTTTGACAGCTAGACTGTTGTATTTCTGCACAAGGCAGTTTCTGGTAGATGTTCCTAGAGACATCCAACTCTCCTGCTTCTTCCCTCTTGCTACTTGTCAGTCTCACAGTGCCTGTTCTCGCCATGCCTAGGTGGGACATGGCAGTGGGAGTTGGACTGTGTTCAAGGACAGTTATATTTAATGAAACAGCTTTTAATCAAGTGCCCTTTTTCATGACAGTGTATGATTATTCATTTTGTTTCTGAGAAATTCTTGTCTAAATGGATGAAGGAAGTAAAAGGTGGAAAGGGAGGATGCAGGACAGTGTGAAGGGGCCTACAGGAAAGCTAGGGAGGGGCTCTTTATCAGCAAGTGCAGGAATAGGATGAGGGGTAACAGTTTTAAGCTGAAAGAGCGGAGATTTAGATTACACATTGGGAAGAAATGTGTTCCTGTGAGGGTGGTGAGGCACTGGCACGGGTTATCTAGAGAACTTGTGGATGTCTCATCCTTGGAGGTGCTCAAGGCTAGGTTGGATGAGGCTTTGAGCAACCTAGTCCAGTGGAAGGCATCTTTGCCATGGCAGGGCAGTTGGAACTGGATGATCTTTATGGTCCCTTCTAACCCAAACCATTCTATGTTTTGTTTGTTTTTTTCTTTTTTTTAAATTGCTCAGTAACATTAAGGAAAACTCAGAGAGACCTTGCCTCTGTTGGTCAAGTCCAGTGGGTCATCACATGACCTGTGTAATGAACTGGTAACTGAACACCTTCGTGTATTTCACACCACCTGCTCTGGTGGACAGCACCCACTGTCATGCAGGCTGAATTTCCAGAGAGAAGTACAATTGTGGTTAAATTTGGAAGCAAAGTAAATCTAATAGATGGAGGTGACTGTCCCACTCTGTATGCTCTGGTGCAGCCCCAACTCGAAAGCTGTCTGCAATGTTGGATGCCTCAGTTTAAGGGGGACATCAGACTGTTAGAGTGTGTCCAGAGGAAGGTGACCAAGATGGAAAGATCAAGACTTATGAGGAGTGGCTGAGGTCACTTGGTTTGTTCACCTTGGAGAAGAGAAGAATGAGGGGTGACTGCATCGCAGCCTACGCCTTTCTTATGAGGGACAACAGAGTGGGGGGTGTTGATCCCTCTGGTGTCCAGCAGTAGGACATGAGAGAACAGGATGAGGCTGCGTCAGGGGAATTTCATATGGGGCATTAAAAAAAGACTCTTCACTAGTGCAGCACCCCCAGGGAAGCAGTCAGCACACCAAGCCTGTCAGAGCTCAGGAGGCATCTGAGTGACGCTTTTAGATGTGTGGTTTAGTTTTAGGTGGTTTTGTGAGGAGCAGGGAGTTGGACTGATCCTTATGGGTCCCTTCCAACCTGAGATGTTCTGTGATTCTGTGAACTGCACTACTGCTGCCACATGCATGTCTGATGCCTAAAACAACATTGCTTGTGCTTTACTCTTTTGTTATAAGGATTACATGGTTAAGTGAATAAGTATCTGTGTCCTCAAAAGCCCTGTAATTTTTTACTGGAAAGGAGAAGTATTGGACTCTAATTTTTATGTGTTCAAACAGACATTTTCTGTAAACAAGTTGTTCTCTTTGATGTTAGCCTGTTATTGTGGTTTAACTCCAACTGGCTACTAAGTATCATGCAGCTGTTCACTCCTTCTTTCCTCCCAGGCTGGTGGGATGGGGAAGAGAATCACAAGAAAAGGTAAAACTCATTGGCTGAGATAAAGACATTTAGTAGGACAGCAAAGTAAGAGATAATGGTGAAGATAAGAATAATAATAGACTGTACAAACAAGTGATGAACAGTGCAATTGCTAACCGTCCAGTGTCCAATGCCCTTCAGTGTGTTACCAACCTTGTTCTCTTCCTAAATTCAAAACACAGCACAATACCACCTACTAGGAAGAAAAATTAACTGTCCCAGTTGATACCAAGACACCTGCATGCATCAGTGCATACCTTTCATGAACAGTAAAGAAATGGTGACAAAGGTGATCCTGGTGGAAGAGCAGTGGCAGTGGGTAAATGTCTGTAAATGAGCAGAACTCTTGTTAGTGACCATGTGCACTGCACTGAATTAGGAGACTTCAACCTTTGAAGATCACGTCCCTTCTGAAAGGTTGTTAGAGGCTGGTGGACCCCTGGACAATGTATTTAGAACACTTAGGAAGATGTCCAATTAATATCCCAAACTTGCACTGGAAAACCTGCTGCTGAAACCCCTTTTGAGTAAGTAACAAGTTTATTTAAAAGGCTAAAGTTTTAGTTCTGTTAGGATTTCTAGCTCGTAGAAGTGCTGACAAGCATATTTTTCTCCCCAAGGAAGAACAAGACTGTCATCTCAGCTAGTAGGAATAATCTGGAGCTATTACATAGTACAATTACACAGTGTCTTACACCCAGGAGAGCACTTTTATACATTAAAACCAGGTTTGGAGCCAATCTAAATGATTATTTCCTCAAAGCTAAAATATCATTTTAAAGTGTGCGTCTGAGAAAAGTTTTAAGGTGCTAAAAGTAGAATTACCTAATAGTTTCTGGTTTTTGAATTTTAAAGAGATTTTCTTGAACAGAAGGCTATGTTCATTTGACTTTTCTTGTGCTAGCATCCAAGGGGGATCATTCCTCTTGAGTTAATTCTTACTGTATAGTCTGTTTATCCTGCTCCTACTTTATCTAGTGCATTTTAATGCACTTCTTTAACTGGAAAAGCTTGTATGTGAGGGGAAAAAAAGGAAATATTTCCCGTTGCTGTGGTCTATAATGCTATTGCCAGCCAAAGAAGCTCAATTTACCTTTTCAATGCAAATTCCTTTATTTAATATGAAGAGTTCACAGGTTAAAGTATCCTAGTTGTAAAGTGCCAAACCGAAATTTTAATGTTGTTGAACAGGTAGGTTGAAAACCAGTGTTCCAAGTAGATGGAGACTCACAGCTATACTGTAACCCACTGTAGTGTTTGTATAAACATTTGAAGCCTTCATGCTACAAGTTCTGCTGAATTGAGCAGACTGGAGTTTGAGAGAAGACCTTTTGTATTACTCAGGTGATGCAAAAGTCTGTGACTGTATACAAATTAAATTTTTACAATTAGATGTATGTGATAGCTTTACAGGTATTTTTCACTGTGTGAGAGGTATAAACCAGCTTCAGTGTTACTGAGAAAAAGGCTTTTAATCTTTAAAGAGTACTCTGTTCTCTCTAACCTTCTCATTGCCCTGATTTGTCCTAACTCCTGTCATAACGTTAAAAAATGAGTTAGCCAAAAGGTCAAACAGTGATAGCAACTACTGATGCTCAAGTAACAGAATAAATGGCATTTTTTCATAACTTCTTTGCCTCTCTTCAAGCTTGTACAAATGAAATGGAATTGGGAAGTGGAGGAGAGGATGTGACATTTCAGGAACAACCCATTACTGGTGATGGCGCTGGTCAAGAATCAGCTATTGCATGTGTCGCAGACGGTAAGAAAGAGTTTTGCAGTCTTCTAAGAAAATGCCAGTACAGAACCCTTCCTTCAGTAAGGTTTACGATTCTTCATGGTTTGAGGAAAAAGATGCCTGGAAAGCAGGATGAGACAAATTGCATCATTTCTACTATCTGAACTCTTAAGAGTACTGACTTCTTTGCTGAAGAAGTATTTTATTGAAGGCAAAGAGTCTTTGGAATATTGTTTAGGAGAAAGTGGTTTTACTTGTTTGGTGGGATTTGCCTTCTCCAAAGGCTGAAAATACACTTAAAACCTTTTGTACACTGTTGGTTTATAGTAAAACCCACTATTTGCTGCTATTTAAATACAGTTGTTCACGCTTTCTCTCCAGGCTTTTTTGTTTATAGCTGCAAATAACTGGATTGGATTAATTTCCCCTGATGTGTTTTGGGGCACATTGTGGAACTCCTTTCCAGTCTGTGCTTCATGGTTGTGACTCAACAAGTTTCTTTGGTTAAGGATTTCTTCTTTTCTTTCTCCTCTTTGCAAAGACTAGATATTTCGTTTAATAAACAGATGTACTCATACAGACGGATTGTGCTGTTGCAGCTGATCATTTGTGTTCTGGGAATAAATACATCTTATCATTCACATGTGAGGTACTAGCCAAAGAAAAGAATAAAAATAGAATTGTTTCTGGGTCAAGTCCTCTAAATATGTTAGTGACAATGGAAATATATACAAAAAAACCCATTGACTACTATGGACTTAGGTGCCAAGAAAGATATTTATGAAGTATATTTTAAGGTATGCATTAAATTTACTTAAGTAAGGTTATACATACTTGCTGCACTTGATGTGTATGAAGTGTATTTGTTGACTGGTACGCCTGTGTGAGTTTCTCTTTTTTGTACTGAGCCTTTAAGATTGCTATATTTAGTTCCAGGCATATCACAAGAAGAAAAGACCATGGAACTGGAAACAGATGTCTCTGTTGAAATTAATTCAGCTGAAATGGAAACGTCTCCTAAAAAGACACCAGCATTAGGTGACAGCCAGGCTGAGAAAATTATGGGTGTGATGGAAGGTGTTCAAGCTGTAACACAGAAGGAGTTAGACAAACAAGTGGAAGAGGCACAGCTGCCGCAAGGTAGTGTGGAGGTATTGGAGGTATCCACAGTAGACTCTCGGTCTCTGTCTTCAGTACCTGAGACCGTAACTGTGACGCCAGAAATACAGGAAACTGACAGTAAAGGAGATGCTTGTATCCCTGCAGAGCAACAACTGGAAATAATAAAAGTGCAAAAAGATGTAGAAAAAGGAGAAACCCATGAAAAGACTGAAACACCAGCTCTTCTAGAAGCAGAAACTACTTCTGCCAGTGAAGGTGTTGCAAGTGTTTTACAAGTTGGAGACAAACCCATAAAATCACCAGCTGAGACTTACCCCTTACTTCCCCCATCAGTTAATATAAACAAGACAAATGTGTCGTCTTCGCTAGATATTTCATTAGACTTGCATTCTGCACGAGATGTCCAGCACAGCCAGCCTCCAGCATTGCCTTCCACTGCTGGAAGTGCTCTCCCAACGACTTACATATCAGTCACTCCAAAAATTGGCATGGGAAAACCAGCCATCACCAAACGCAAGTTTTCTCCTGGAAGACCTAGATCAAGACAGGTAAGCATGTGGAATATTTCGTTGTGTATTTATGAAGCACTTAGTTTAAATTTCACTACAATGCATTAAATTCACCTATTTTTTTAGATTGTAGTATACTTTTATTCTCCTAAGTGAAAGTTCAGTTTATTTCTTCCAGAAAGTATTTTCATGTTAAATAATTGAAAGATCAGACATCATAAAGGTTCTCTAGCAAGAATTAGTTTCTTGCAGCTTGTGCTTAGAGTGAAATAAAAGAAAATTTGTGACATCTTTATATAATACAAATGCAGATATAGATCATGCTGTGACTTTTAACTTGCAACTTGATCTTTTTCGTATATGCATTTATTTTGGCTAGTATTTCAAAGGATGTTAACATTTCTTAAACTGGCTTTATAGAAAAACCTGTAACCCTCCTATTCCCGTCATACTGCCAGATGTTTTGTCAATTTCTTTTTAATGGTGTTGCAAAGAATTTGATGGCTTTGTTACATTAGCAAATACCATTTAAGAGCTGTCTAAGTACAAATCATTGTGCTTTGACTGGGATTAAATTTGATAAATGAAAAGAATCCTCATCTGTCGCCTTCTGCAACGTTGTGCTTTCTATTCAAGTCATGTTGTTGTGAGGAAAATGGTTCATCAATCTATAAAATTTATTTTGTGTTTGCAAAGTTCTACACAAGAGGTATATCAGTGTGACAAATTATTGTTTTGTTTCTGTTCTCACAATTTATTTTTAGTCTTCAGGACTTCTAGGTTGATGATTTTGTGCTTTTCTGAAGTTAGTCTTAAAAAAAGCCTTGTATATATTGCACAATTCTTTCTGTTTTTATGTGTTACCTAGGGGTTCAAAATTCCTGGTTCTTAAGAACTGTGTTCTGAGAGTTTTAGAAGTGTATAATAAAGGCAACAAACATAATGTAAGATTTAGATTTGTTTTAAGAGTATCTCTGGGTTGTTTTTTTTACCCTCATATACAAGCACGTATAAAAATAATTTTCCTTAATACTTCATACTGTATTCTTATGTGGCCCCACCATCAGTACTGGCTGTAGTTTTGGATGCCACAGTATAAAAAGGATACAAAGCTGCTGGAGAGTGTCCAGAGGAGGCCACAAAGTTGGTGAAGGGTTTAGAGGAGAGATCATATGAGGAACAGCTGAAGTCACTGTTCAGCCTGGAGAAGAGGAAACTGAGGAGAGACCTTATCGCAGTTTACTGCTTCCTCACAAGGGGAAACAGGTGGAACAGATGCTGATCTCTTCTGTCTGGCAACCAATGATGGGAGTCAAGGGAACGGCAGGAGGATGTGCCGGGAGAGATTTAGGTTGGATATTATGAAAAAGTTCTTCACCCAGGGGTGGTGGAGCAGTGGAACAGCTCCCCAGTGAAGCAGTCATGGTACCAAGCCTGGTAATGTTCCAGAAGCATTTGAACAACACCCTCAAATGCATGGTGTGAATGCTGGGATTGTCCTATGTGGGAACAGGAGTTGGACTTGATGATCTTTGTAGTTCCCTTCCAACTCAGGGCGTTCTGTGATTCTGTCTTAGAAATTAAATTGCTTTTCTCAGTTTATCATGCAAATTGAAAAAAGGGCAGAGTTCTCAGGCAGTCTAAAATTAATTCAGCTTTTCTGTTGGAGAAGTTTATTTTCCTCTTTTGTATTCCAGCAAGGGCTGTATTGATTTTTCTATGCAATTTGCCCTTGCTCTGCATTGGAGCCAGCATTGTGATACTAGTAATAAGATTGGTTACCTGCTACAGAACCCGCTGAGGAAAACATGAAGGCTGACTCGAACTGTCAGTACCTTTAGCAGAATAGATACGTGTGTTAAAAAACAAAGCAAAAGCCCAGTTGTAAAAGTAGCAGTTTGTCTATTCCATGTAGAATAGAGTATACGCATTAACTTTGTAATATATGGTGTGAGTAATGCAAATAAATCTGAGTTCAATTATGGTCCAGAATTCAGGTGTAACAGAAAATCCTAGCTGTGAAGCTAAATCAGTGCAATCTGTTCAGCCCTTTGCAGAATATATTTTAAAATGAAGAGGTACTTAGCAACTTTGCAGTGCCTGTTTTAGAACCGGACAAGTTACTTTTAAAATTCCTGATCTGTCTTGTAAAAGTATATTGGAAGTCTGTGAAGGTTTCTCTTGATTCCAATTATCTTTGTCTTGCACTTTAAAAACCTATTAAGATGGGGTGGAACCTCTGTGAAGTGAATAGCAATTTTCTGGTAAGAAGAGCGGCGGTGTGCTTCATCCCAGTACACTTACTTACTTTCCATTGATTGTTCAGTTCTAGCACAGATCCAAAGTCAGTGAAAAATTGTGTGGAGCAACTACTGAAAAAAAAGTGAGAACCGTGTGGATACTTGATTAGTGAAAAGTAGACGCTATTTTCCTCTCTTCCTACCAGTAACATAAACTGAGTTTAATGAGCTGTAGAGATTTGGGCTTGAGGATTTTCCTCAGACTCCTTATCAGTGAGTTTTTACTTTTGTTCATCTTGAGTTTCCACATTTGACATGAAACTCATACCTGTAGATAACATGTATTTTGGAAAAAAAAACGGAAAAGCTTGTATATAGTAGGTGTTTTCTAAATCCAACTTTATTATTAGAACCTTACTTCCATTCCCAACGAGTTTAGGAATTCTGCATTTATTTTGCTGCTGTTAGATTTTTCTAGGTCACTGTGCATTAAGGTATTGATGATATTGTAAAGCCCTGAGGAGAAGGACCTGGGGGTGCTGGTGGGTGAGCAGCTCAACGTGACCTGGCAGTGTGTGCATACAGCCCAGAAAGCCAACCATATACCTGGGCTGCACCACAAAAATTGTGATGGTTGAGGGAGAGGATTCTCCTGCTCCACTCTGCTCTCATGAGACCTCACCTAGAGTACAGCGTTCAGTTCTGGAGTCCCTGGCACAGGAAGGACATGGATCTATTTGAGTGAGTCCAGAGGAGGTGATAAGGAGGCTGGAGCACTTCCCAGATGAGAACAGGCTGAAAGTTGGGCTTGTCCAGCCTGGAAAAGAGAAGGCTCCAGGGAAACCTTAGAGAAGCTTCCAGTACTCAAAAGAAGACCTACGGAAAAGCCAGTGAGGTGCTCTTTACCAGGAAGTGTGGTGACAGGACTAGAAGCAAAAATTCTACCCTGAAAGGGGAGATTTCAATTAGAAGAAAGTTTTGCCTGTTAGGGTGATGAGGCACTGGCACTGGTTGCCCAGAGAAGTCATGGATGCTCCATCCCTGATGGTATTCAAGACCAGCTTCAATGAGGCTTTGCGCAACCTGATGCATTGGAAGGTGTCCCTGCCTATGGCAGTGATTTGGAGCTGGATGATCTTTAAGGTTCTTTCCAGCCGAAACCATTCCACGATCATATTGGGCAGGTGCTGGCAGCTTAGGAAAATGCTTCCTTCTGATGTTCCATCTCATGTTCCATACCAAGTGTGACCTCACCACTGAAGAAGGGACATAATCTTAATTGAAAACATTTTAACCTAATACTGTTTCAGTGCTTCCCTGTCTGAAGATGGTTACATTGATGAAAACAATTCTGGAGATAAAAAAAGCTTCTATGACTTTAGAGGTATAGATTTTTGTAGTATATCAGGTGATGTGTGGTTCTTCTCTGGGTGTCACTAACAAGGATTTTCGCCTTCCTTAAAGCAGGTTGGCTTTATGAGTTTGAGGCCTGCTTCTTCCTGTTTTGAAAATAACACATGATGCTGTTGTGTTGCTTTGTGTCAAGACTTAGGTTATGTAGTACAAGTGTTGTCTTGCAACTGGAGGAATTCATAGCTACCTGTCTTAGATGGTAGCAAAATAAAGAGAAGAATTACACAGAAGAGCATTGGGTTGTTTTTATTCATTGAAGGGGTTGTGTCTCCTGTACGTACTGAACTAAGATTGGCTCCACAGCTGCTGGTTTTCCTTGCACAAAGGAGCTGTCAGTGCAGAGGTGGTTATTTGCCCAGGACTGTACAGGTTTGGAATAGATACTTCATAAAGAGTCTGTGGGGACCCCACAGACAAGCCAACATCAGCCAGTCTCCACAGGTGGCAATATTCTCCCCACTTTCTCCTGGATTTAAATTTTTTCTTGTGTAGTTCACCTTGTTGGTATGTCCTGTTCCTGTTTAAAACGAACAAACCAACCAACTTATTGCAATGGGTAGATGAAATTTCATAGGAAGAAGAATAGGAAAAAGAAATTCTCTGAATCCTGAATGCATTGCTGCACAATCTTATTGTATACATGGCTCACTGGAGTTGGGAATCCATGTGAAGAAATAGTTTCAGATTTGGATTTGTTCTCATTAAATTTAATGTATTGTGCCAAGCAGTAAGATGAATGTGGTTATCTCTTTCTTCAAAATTTATTAATCCAATTGCTAATAAAATATATTTGACTACTTATTCAGTTTTGTTATTGAATACAGAGTTACACATTACCTGACGTGATTTCTTATGTTGGATCTTTATAGTCTATACTTGTGATAGGCTTTAGTAATGTGTCTGCCACACTACTGCATTACTCCTATTTTGGAAGGACTAAAACCTATCTCTCAAACTGTGAAGATAACATTCAACATGAAAAGGCTTCAGGAGGCCCTTCCAGGGCTCTATCAGTGATGTTGTCGTCACCACCTCTTTCCCAGCTCATGCTTTTGCAGACATCACTACTTTGGTTAGAAGCAACAGGAGAAAATCCATCTTCTAAACACAAGGAGCTGCGTATAAATCAACATGTAGGTTGATTAGATTTGCTCTTGCTGGTACAGTCTTTATCCCACTTTGGAGAATGGAGTTGTTCTGTGTCAGTGTACTATCAAGAAGGTGCACTTCTGCTGTCAGTGTGTGTTAGGGTCATAGAATCATGAAATAGTTTGGGTTGGAAGGGACCTTAAAGATCATCCAGTTCCAGCCCCCTGCCATGAGGGGTGTTCAGGCTGCCCAAGATGAGTCTGTGCAAGGCCCCGTCCAACCCACTTCCGGGGATGGGGCAGCCACAACTCTCCTGGGCAACCTGTTCCAGTGCCTCACCACTCTCATCGTAAATAAGTTCCTCCTTATGTCTAGTCTTAATCTTCCTGTCTCCAATTTATAGCCATTCCCCCTCATCCTATCATTACAAGCCTTTGTAAAAAGTCCCTCCCCAGCTTTCTTGTAGGCCCCCTTCGGATACTGGAAGGACAGCACAGTATTCATGCCTTCAGCTGCAGGTGAGCTTTAGATCTGCATCCAGCCTGGCTAGAGGACCCTCTGTCTGCCCGGCTTGCCATCTCACCTACTGTTCATGAGTTTTGGTCCATGAGCTGGCTGTATTCTATTCCAGTTATCCTTCTCCACAGTGGAGCCAAATTGGTTCTTACGTAAGTCTGAAATGTAGTTGTTTGCAGATCAGAGCTACTCACTAGTAGCTGCTGGCATGATAAAATTTTTGCTGTGCTGTCCTCAGAGTTCTGTCTGTACAGTGTCTTCTCCATGGAATATGCAGATTCTCCATCCTTGCCTGTAAACTGCAAATCGATGCCAGGATCAGGATCTCTGATCTTTTTCATGTTTCTTGTTTCTGAAGTAGTAGTCTTAAAAGAAATTATCATGTAAGTCTATTAATGGCTAATTATGACGTATATCTGGTTTGAAATAAGTCTTTACAAGGAAGATGGGTATTTTTCCTGTGGAGGTAAACAATGTAAGATGTTCCTGCTATTGCAGGTGGGTCAGATTAGATGACCTGTAAAAGTCCCTTCCAACCCAAAGCATTCTATGATTCTGCACTTTATATATCGGGTATATTCTGTGTCTCTGAATTGAATACATTTGTAACAGTTCTTGCTCCAGCACTGTGTACTAGAAAGCATAATATGAAGTCAGTAAATGGAGGGCATTACAACGTGTGCAGCATAGTAAAGCTGAATGATAAAGAGTTGAGCAAGTTCTTATAATAATATTGAAGAGAAAATAATAATCTTCTGGCTTTGTTACACCATAGGTATTATTTTAGAATGCATTCCATGGAAAAGACTATGATTAGAGGTATTTAATTTTCATTTTGAAGATACTGGTCATCATTACTGTATGGCTCAATACATGTGTCTGTGTAGTTTAAGCGATTTTCTAAAATGACACTAAAAAATGCAGTGAAGGGTTTCCATGTCTATTCTTTTTTGGATATTATGGCTTTTTTTTGCTGTCCTCAGTTACATGGTACCACAAAGTATGTTTTCGTAGTGGTAGATTTTGAAAAAAGATCAAAAAAGAGTTAGTTTTTATTACAGTTTTAATGTGGTTCTTTTATGAAGCGTAGTCTATTTCGAACATATTAAGTTTTGCTCACAACCCTAAAATTATGTTGAATATTAAAATGCAAATCCACATTTGTGCATTGGCGATTGCGGTA
Organism: Coccyzus lansbergi; assembly: GCA_033558105.1. NCBI lineage: Eukaryota > Metazoa > Chordata > Aves > Cuculiformes > Coccyzidae > Coccyzus > Coccyzus lansbergi. The sequence continues at coordinate 406,102 of JAUMJK010000529.1, read as the reverse complement.
GATTTCCTGAAGCATTAAGCAGCTGAACACAGCTGGTAGCAATTTAGTGAGATCTTCTGACCTTCACTGACACTGGGTTTCCTTTTGCTATCATTTACTTGAAGCTGTGTTGTTCTCGAGGACTTGGGAATATGATAGAGAATTAGAGTTTCCTTTTTCTGTCATCGCACATAATTATTGCGGTGGTGCTGAACAGAACTTTCTCTTCAGTGTTGGGTGGTAATAGACATTAATTAAAAGCCAAAATATAATTAATGCATCTCTTTGATGTAACTCATTTGTTCATAGTATTGTGGAACTGTGTGTTTTTAATTAAGTTTATCTGACCAAGAATTCAAATGTTTCTGATCTACAGTAAAACTTGGATTAAATTTCCAATTTAATTCTTGACAATATGGTTCATGAATCCTATACAATTCATTTTGTTTTGCAAGACCGACTGAGTATTTCACACTCAGATTTAATATTCTATTAGCTTTTTAATCTTTTGAATATACTTAATCACTGGAGAAGTGAATCACCTTACAAGCAAAATAATTTTGTGTAACCAAAATAAGTAGGTAGTTTGAGGTGTTGATTAAGTATTTTCAGCACGTTTGATATCTTGAATTCTGACCCTTAGCCAGCATGTTGCCTCCCTTATAAACTAAAGATTGTTTCTACGATACACAGACTTTCTTTGTGTTACTGTACAGGTTTTCTTTGAGTTGCCTTATAAGAACATTACTTACTGTGCATTATGAATTTTAGAAATATAGGGAAACTGTAACTAAAATTCAATGAAAGTTTTAACTTTATCTTGCTAAAATGGAATGTTGTGTGATATTAAAAATATGGACGGCATAGTAAAAGTAAATTTCCTTTTGCTGCAGACCTTGATGCAGTTGCTAACTGATATGACAGTGCTTAGGAAAAACATGAGGTTTTTACAGAGAACTGATGAATAAACTACACTGCTTTTGGTATGACAAAATCAGCCTTGCCATATCTGCCCAGTGGAAGTTGCTAGAAGCTTGAGTAGGATTTACCCAACCGTGGGTATTTATGATGTTGCAGAACTGCTGTAGTCATTTGGACAGAAGTTTACATCAGAGTTGATGGAGAGAAGTAGAGTGAGACTTGTCCAACACTCTCCATTTCATGCAGCAGTTTGCCCTCTGCAAGCACCCATTTGCCTTTGGTGACCATGCAGGGACCCCAGGGTGGTTCAGCAATGGTAGAGCAATGTGTGTTTCAGAAGAGTCACCCCAGGAATGTGCTGGGATAGGTGAACCAAACCTCTCTGTGGAAGGAAGTTTGCTTGATTTTTTTTGCCCCTGTTTTTGACTTGGTGTGGTTGCACCCATATTGTGTCAGGAATATTATGCCCTTATGGCCTGGATGTGCACGAGGAGATACATCCATCTGTGGGCTGGCAGGTACAGAAGGTTTCTGCTTAGCCCTGTTACCCCATTAGAGTTTGTTAATCCTTTTGGTTTGCTGAGTTGTCCATCTAACTAAAGTCAAGCAAAAAAACTGGAAGAGCAAACTGTCACCCTGTAAGCTGTTTATTGCAGCATTATTTACTTTAACCCAAGTGCAGAGATGTTGCTGGCAAGAGCAGTTCAGCTAGAGTATTTTTTTGGAAGCACCTTTCCCAAAAGAGGACAATGATAGGACTTTAAAATTACATTTGTCTATGTTCCCTTTCCCATGCATGTGTAGCTAAACTCCTAGAAAGCAGATTTATGCTGAGCACCAGTGTGTCCATGCTGTGGGTTGTACCACTTGGACAATGTTGACATTTTAAAAACACAACAGTTATGTATAATTAGGCTTTTAGGTCACTGACGATCTTTTTCCTTTGGATCTATTGTGCCAGCTTGAATACTGAGCTGTGTGGAGGCTACTGCCTCCACAACTCTGCAAGCAGAAGGTGTCATATGAGCTTTGCTTCATCTGCTTGAGGATGGGCAAGGTGTAGCTCATCCTCACCTTCATCAGCAGATTGAGCTAACCTGGCTGAGCCTTACAGGGATTAGGGAGATCTTGCCCGTGATCCTTCTAGCCTGAAATCAGTTGAGGGTAGTCGTGTTTTCAGTCAGTGCAGTGTTAGCAAAATTCCTATTTATAGTCTGAAGTGAATATACTACTGATGAGTTTTTGATTCCAAAGAAACTGTTTCCCACATATTCTTGATGGAAAAACATATCATTTCAGAAAAAATCTCACATTTTCCAAAGCTTTCTCATCTATTTTAGTGCTTATTATTGTATAGACCAGTATTCAAAAGTGTAAGTGTGTTTAGGCTTGCCTTTGTGAACGGTTATGCACGTGTGAATAGTTGGGATTATTACTATGCATGAGGTTATTCTTCATCATCTGTGTAATTCTACTATGGAATGTCATTCTTGAGAAGGTAAACCTGTACTTTTCATCTGTTTCTTCTCATCCTGGTGGTCACTGTTTCTTACTCTTAGAAACTTGGGATTAGGAAAATGCATTATCCTTTCAGTATTCAAATTTGTAAATTGAAAATGAAGTTATTTATTTTGATGGCTGTCTCTTACACAGGGTTTGAGGAAGTCTTCCACAGATTTTTTAAGTGTATTAGGAACTTCAGCAGGTGTTTTTCTTGTCCATCCTAACATTTCCTTCTTGTTTTGTAATGTTTCTTGTGACAGAGTTGTACAATATCTGACCATAATGGGAGCTATATAAATAGGGGTAATAGTTTAAAATAGCCTGTAGGTACTCCATATGGGTGTATATTATTACATGTATACAAAAAATACTAACATTTGATACCACAGTATAACGTGAGAACACCCGTGTGAAGAACCAGTGGGGTTTTATAATTGTTTATTTGTGACAGACTTGCAGGAAAGAGATACCTTTTTTAATACCATGGCTGTTGTTTTCTCTCTCTTTTTTTAAATGGTTTATTTATATTCCTTTTGTTTCACGCACTTCTCAGACTGGTTGCTGCTGTGATTGTCAGGAGTTCAGACTCAAAAATCAACTAAGGCCATCGGTTCTTTCCAAATGTGATTTGAAGTGTGAAAAAGGATGTTGCTTTCTCAAACTACTGTCTTCATTTGGTGCAATAAAATTTAGGGATATAACTTGTTCTGATTGCTTGCTTTCAGCTTGTGTTATGCTTTGTTCATAAATCTCATTTTGTCGTACTTAACCATCACTTTGAGGTTAATAATTGTTTTAGTGTGTCTTTCAATGAGAACCTAAAAATTTCCCACCTTCCTCTCACTTGGTGAACTAATTGACTCCTTACGTTAACATAGAAATGCCTATGCCTGCATGTGCTTTGCATTTCAGATATTTCTTTTGTTGCTTGCTTTTTTTTTTGCCTTTTTTTCTTTTTTTGCCTTTTTTCCCTTTTATGTTGCGAAGTTTTATACATCTATTTTCTCACCTACCGTATCCTAGGGGGCTTGGAGTTCCAATAATACAGTCAGCCCACCTTCCTGGTCCCCAGACATTTCAGAAGGTCGGGACATTTTTAAACCCAGACAGCTTCCTGGCAGTGCCATTTGGAGCATCAAAGTGGTAAATAATTTGAATTTATTTTCATGTATCCATGCTATCTTTCTGCTGTAGAGACTAGTGATGAAATTCTGTATCTCACAACTGAATTAATCTTCCATTCTGTTCCTGTTTAAAGCCCCTAAAAAATCTTGAAACTCTGGAGCTTTCAGGTTAAAATATGTATCCTTTCCAGAGTGTACAGTGTGATGGCATTACCCTGATTTTCAGTGGCAAAGAACAGCTTGTATTACCAATTTTTTGTGTGTGTTTAGTACTTCACTTATTGTGGTTGACTTTATGTAGCTGTCAGAATAAATTACCTGAGAACAAAAATGTCGTTAAGCCTGGCAGTAAGGTAAACCAGGCATGGAAAGGAGCAGAGGCCTGAAGGGTGGCTCAAATTTGTTGCTGTGGAGAAATCTTGCGGAGTAGATTCAAAGTGACATCATTTTTAGCTTATGGGGGAATGAGTAACAACTTTCCTACCTGATTAGATGGACCAAAGCTTGGATCCACAGTGACGTTTACCATTAAACACCTGAAGAAACTAAAAGGAATTACTGTTTTTAAATAAAGGAAGAAAAGCTAAATGATGAAAATCTGACAAATAGTTGTAACTTCCCAATGATTTATTTTCATCTCACATTAACTGTCATGCTACTTTTATTTTAATTTGACATTAGCTTAGCTTTTGCTGCTTCAGGCATTAATTTTCAGCTTAATATTCAGCATTAACATTGATACAAGTATGTGCTTATTCCTGTTACTAGTTTTGTGAAAATAACATTACTGATACCTGGTCTGAAACAGACAAAGTAAGAAATGTGTCAGAAGAGTTTACATTTTAAGAAAAAATTGATGCTTGTATGTCCTTTGTGTGCCTATGCATTGACTCCTTGTATATGTAAGAACAACATTTTTTGTTTCACCTTAGTATATACAAATACTTCACCCATCAATAGCATCCCTCTTTGCTTTCAGTTCCTAAAACAGCATTGTCTTACATTACTTCGTTGTGTACTAGTAAATTGAGTGAGTTTAATTTCTCTTTCTGCTAATATATGGATGTTAATAAAATTTTAATATTGGATCCTCCCATTAATTATGACCATGAACCTTTATATCTTCTTTAAAACAGGATATTTGGCATATTTGAAAAATACTGTTGGTAGCACTGAGCCCATAGTGCTTCTTTCCATCCAGGGAACTCCTGTCCCCATCAGCAGAGACTTTTCGTGTCTGTTGGTGTCTCCGTCCCCAAGGAGATTTGTGGTTCTGTCAACATTGTTTTATTGAGTAAATGTTTTGTCTTGGTATTAAAAGTAGTTTCCAACAAATGTTTGGCCACAGACACAGTATCTAGATACTCTCTGTATGGAGTTGGGCTGTATTAGGAGCCAAGATTATTCACAAATTTGAAATGCAATGAAAATTTCATTGCTTATTTCTTAGTAGGAAAGGTGCTTATTTGAATATATACCATAATCCTCATCATTTATATAGATCATTGGCTCTGAAACATGTTTTAGAGGTGTCTAATACACCAAAACTTGGGGGCATTGACGGTATGTTCTTTTACTCTCTGCAAAAGTATTAAGGATCCTCTTCATGTTTAGTCCATTTTGAAATTTAAAAAAATTAATAAATCACGAAATACAAACTAAGTCACAATATTAATAATAAGTAGTTATTATTAAAAACATACTTGTTTTTCCGCAGTTACTTGTAGTTGAACATACTGTGAATACTCCAGAGCACACAACACTGCAACTGTATGCCTGCATCTAAAATCAGGAAGGGGGGAAAGAAACTGCCTATAAATAAGTGGATATTTTGTAAGAAAAACATTGTATTCTAGGAATTGTTGGTCTGAGCATAATTGACATAATTGATACAAAAGGCTCTCTCTGTATCTGCTGAATTAAGAGAGTTTGGTGGAGCCAGCTCCTGCCTTGCTTTGGGAGCAGGATTGAGTCCTAATAAATTCCAGTGTTTGCCTGATTATTCATAGTGTAACAAAAGCAACTGTGATTGCAAGTAATCAAGTGTCCAGACCCTATTCAGAAATCCCACAACTGTCTGAGCTGACTGTTCAAAAAGAAAAGAAAAATGAATCATAGAATAGAGGATATTTATTTTGGGTAATTTGCAACTGTGGGAAAAAAACCATTTCTATACTTCCTGTTTTTCCTGAGCAGAAAATAAACATTTCTGGGTTTGGCTGCTTTCTCGCTAATGGTAAAAGTGGTCATATAATGTCATGTAAGTGGATAAAGGTATTTCACAATGACTTGTGCAGTGACTTAATGACTATGGCCTACTTTGCTTATATGCACTTGAAATCGTAGGATATTTTGCTGCTTAGGTTTTTCCCTAGATGCATTGAACAACTTCGGGTTGCATTTAAATTGTTGTCTTGTTTTGAACAGGGCCGTGGATCAGGATTTCCAGGGAAGCGGAGGCCACGTGGTGCAGGTCTTTCAGGAAGAGGTGGTAGAGGTAGATCAAAACTGAAAAATGGAGTTGGGACTGTAGTCATTCCAGGGGTAAGAACATTTATTTTTGAGTTGTATTGTAGTCTGTTAATGTAACATGATTTATTCAACTATAATTCTTGTATTTAAGTACTGTGTAAAAGCAAAGAGCATTAAAAAGTGGAGGTATTTGATAAAGCCTGGCTATTATTAAATGTTTATAATGAAGAACCAGAACACCGTAACTTAATGATCCTGAAGCAGTTTTATGCTGTTCTTGCTGCTTGAAAGGCCAACTCTTGGGTGTTCTAGAATATTTCCAGTTCCTTTGTTGAAAACATACCGAGTACAGGCAACACTCACTGGAACAGCAGAAAAGGAGAGAATGGGGATTGTTCATAAGAATATAACAGCAAACGTAGCAGAATGGATCCGAAGTTTTTTTTCCCCTGGGCATCTAGCTTTGGTCCTCTGGGTAAGGGTACGGAAACAGAAAAGGCCTTGAGAAGGAGACACTTCTGCCATTTGTGTCTTGGGAACTTGCTGAACAGGAGGTTGAATCCTGTCTTGGTGAGCCTGTGATGGAACTTTCTTTCATGGATTTGTCTCTGTTCACTTTGAAAAACTTCTGGAAACCATGTTAGCTTTGTTCAGTTCTACACCTGATCAGCCTATTGGTTTAAATTGGTGTCTGCTTGTTCCTGCTCCTTGGTGCTTTTACAGAAGAGGCGGAGGAAAGTTGTTTTCTGTTCACCTCCTCCATTCATCCCACCCAGTTTTCCTAGATCTCCGTCATTTTTCTTCCTTTTCCTTCTACTCTTTCCTTGCTAGTCTGGAGAATCCCCGTAATTTGAGTTGTTCCTTATATGGAAGCTATTCCATATTGTTGATGTTCCTTTTTTCACTTTTTGGACTTTCAGCTGCCTTTTTATAGCCCAGCACTCAACTTTATGAAGTTTATACAGTTCTTCACAGTTGCCTTTCATTTTTTATTACTCTGAATATCTTGATATTGCTGGCAAGCTTTGTCACTATTGTTCTCACTGGGTTTTTCAGACAGCACATGGGTGCATTGAACGTCACGGCCTGTCAGCAGACATCCTCTGTCAGATTGCCACTAGTGCTGTTCACCCACATAGAAAACTGATGATGTATTTTACTCTTTATTTTGTCTTGTGTCAATATAGGGACCATTCCTCTAAATCTCTGTTAGTTTACCTTCTATTAAGGAGCAGTGGTCAAGGACTTTTGCTCATTAGAAAGCCCTGATGAATTGTAATTTACCTTAATTAAAGCTTCCTGTACTTTTCAGCAAAATATTTCATCAATGTGGCTGTGAGTTCTCTGTAGTGATCCAGTTAGATATTCTGTTGGGTGGCACACAGCTTCTCTCCAGAAGCGTTTGAGAAAACAATGGTTACATTTGCTGTCTCCTGTGCAGCACCAAAGTGATTCTGAGCAAGTTGGTGCTCACTGCAATTGATAGTTAAGCTATTTCATACTTGAAGTCCTTTTAAAACTCTTAGATACTCCTTGGTCTGCTCTTTGTAAGAAGAGGGTTTTTGATATGAAAAACTGTTGGAAATCTGGTCTACAAGACATCCATAGGAGTTTTCTTTCTGCTATGGGCTTGGCTTCTTTGAACATTCTTTTTAAAGTCTAATTAGCAATCAGCCCTGCAGATTTTGATCCAGTTCCTCATGTTCAAAGAAGGACTTGCTAATTTTTATGTCTTTATGAAGTAATTCTTCAGACTCTTTAGAGCTGTTGTTTTGTGTTCTTACTTACAATCTGTTTGAGTCTATACAGCATCGCATCGCTTTTTCTTGTTGCCTGTGTAGTAATTTCTTTGAACATTCTGGTATTTGTCATCTGTTTTTTGTATAGCAAACTCTTAAATCTCTCTGTAACTGAACAGCAAATACTGGTTTAGGTAAACTGCTACAAATACAGAATGAACATTTCAGGGGCAGGTTAGACAAGGCTCTGAGGAACCTACTTTAGCAGAAGGTGTCCCTTCTCATGGCAGGGGTGTTGAAACTGGATGATCTTTAAGGTCCCTTCCAACCCATACTCTTCTGTGATTCTGTCATACTGCACAATTTCCCATAGAAATTGGATCCTTTGACACATCAGGTAAATGGCAGCTTGAGAGTTCTAGAGCAGAGATGTGGCTGTCCTGTGATAGAGCAGATGGAGGCAACAGTACCAGTCTGGCCTTTTGCCAGATAAGTATTTGAAATGGAGTATTTTCATCCCTTTTGCACAAACTGATTCTTACTCAGCGTGGGATCATGACCAGTGGACTACTACACAAATTTGGAGATACCTTGGTATATGTTGGGAATGGGGAAGAAGATGGCTCCAGGTTAACCCAGCCTGGGTCACAGCTGGTGTTAAGAAAGCATCAAAATTGCCATGATTCAGTCCTTCAAATCCTGCTCTTTCATTTACACAAGCAATTCCAAGAACTTTGTAGAACCTGTAGAAACCCATGTAAGGGAAGAGCTCTCCCTGAACTTATCAAGAGGTGTTTTGGTGTTTTTTGTTTAATTAGTTTAGTTACAGCTGCAGTGTTCTCATCCATACAGTAATTAGAATGGACTAACAATTTACTCCCTTCTTAGCTGTTTCTTGGTAAACACTGTTTTTCAGCAACAGTGCATCAGGAGAATTCCTGTAGTTGTTGTAATGGTATTTACATTTGTCTCTGAAGTGTTGTTTGGATTTGTAAAATATTTAAATTACTGTTTACAAAAACCTATCTGTGCAAGACCTAAACTGTATTTAAAGTAATCCACATTTAAAAAATTAAATCAGCTGGTGAAATGCAGTTACGTTTCTCTATCATGCCTTTGTTCTTTTATATAGAACTGTGTGCTCTTCTTGTCCAGACTTCCATGGTTGCGACTGGTTCAGAGAGTGAATAGTTAGGCCTGTTAATTTAAATTCATGGGTTGCACATTCTGCAGAGCAAGACTTGCATGAAAATCAGAACACAGTTGAAGTCCTTTTTCTTCTTTTGCTTCCTGAGAAGCTGTATGTCCATGTATACACTGAACTGATAAAGGGCCTGTCAGAGAAACAATCTCTTCATCAAAGGGTTATCAACTGTCTGCTGTGCGACCTCATGGATTGAGATCAAAACAGCTGTTGTAAGATTTTGTGGGCAGGCTAGATAAGATTCATAAACAGAGAGTGTCTTAACTATTGGAACTTTAGAACTCCTTGCTTGTTTCTCTGGTATACTTGGAACATTAGCTAAACCACATTTTAGGCAATATGAGACAAATTACATGTCTGCAATTACTCTTTGAATTAATACTCAGAAGTACATTGATAAAATTAAGTTTCTGATTAGAGCAACTTCAGTGTTTGTAGGGAACAGAGCAAACAAGTCACAGTGTTCCAATTTTTGCTTAATGATTCTTTTTCCTTCCATTTCCATTTTAAAGTGCAATGGGGTAATGTGTAAAGGTGAATAAAGAAGAGGAAGAGAATGTGCATATAAAAATGAATTAGTGATGATGCCTGTGCTGATGTGAAAATGTGAATTTATATAGTAATTTCTGATTAGGGCAGCTTTCTGTGTAAGTTCATACTGAATGAATAAGTATTTGCAATATTTGTATTCTCTCACAATATTAAAATTAACATATTAAGAAAATAAGTGTCATCTTGTCTCATGCCTTAGAAAATGCAATGTGCTTGGTGTTTATATGGTGTGGTTTGTTTAATAGGTCACAACTATGGATATTTCAGCTAACAAAGATGAGGAAGAAAACTCAATGCATAATACAGTCGTCCTCTTCTCTAACAGTGACAAGTTCACTCTCCATCAGGTTAGGATCACTGTTAATGTGTTTTCATTTTTTTTTTCTCTGCTTTTAATAAGAAAAAATAACTGAATGTCCCTGTTTGGAGTTAAATTAAACAGCAAGCTAGTTGGATTTTACAGTTACATGTTTTCAGAATTTTATGTCTGGCATATGTTGAAAAATCTGCTGTTTTCTGTCATTTCAGGATATGTGCGTAGTTTGTGGGAGTTTTGGCCAGGGTGCTGAGGGCAGGTTGCTTGCCTGTTCTCAATGTGGTCAGTGTTACCATCCATACTGTGTCAGTATTAAGGTGAGTGCTGTTGTTACATCAAAAAAACCTACTCGATCACACTTTTTTTCATATTGTATTTTAATAGCACTATGCTGCCTTTGGTTTTGTGGTAATTAGGGGAGTCATTAACGTGTTAGATATTCATCAGCTAATGTGACCATTATTTGTATGCAACTTGTGAAGACTTTAATTAAATGTCATTTTATAGTGTGCATTGCCTCAAGAGAAATTAACCTTTTTGTAATTTCACAACCATAAATAGCACTGATTATCCAGCAGTTGGTTAAAATAACAGTTGGAGACAGGAGCTTAAAACCTAAGTATAAGCAGAATTAAAAACAAAGAAAAAAAATTATACCGCATCTTCATTTACTGGTGGTACAAGGTTTAGTTGATTCAATTTGTCTGTTGGCTGTCAGAATTGACGGCAGTTGGAGTGGTTAATTAATACATTTTACATTCATTAGTCTAGGAGTGAATGTGTGAAAATTAAATTTGAATAGTATGCGATGACTTACCAAGCACATCATAAGCTATTTACTGCAATATATACACCAGACACACTCTATTATTTAAATACATCTATGTAAAAATGGGATGTTTTTAAATACATCACAAAACTTTGTTTTAAATGTACTTTACTACATAACGTATGCATATTTCATGCAAATATAACTTGGCTCTGTGTTTATGTACTACTCTTATATTATATTTTAGTTACAATAAATTAGTTGTTTGTTTCAGATGAATTAAGCCCCTGCACTGGATAATGCAGATAATTTAGAAAAGATAAAGGATTGGTAATGACTTTGAATCCTGGCTTTACTGCATAGCTGATAAAAAGCAGCTGTGTGTTCTCCTTCATCCCTACAGGACCAGCTACTCCTGTAAGGAGTAAACTGTCCTACATGTAGATCCAGTGCTGTATATATTTCCTGGTATGCTAGTTTATTTGAAGAAATAATATTCTGGATTAATATCAGATGTCAGTAATTACAGTTTCTTTCTGTTCAATTCATTCCTATGTATTGAAGCTTCAGAAGTTCTTAACTGTTAAACACCTACTTGTGATGTGGATAGTGTGCACAGTAGAGTATCCTACGCTCTGCCAGCCAGACTTTCATTTATACAATGATCACACTGCATAAAGCAGTTTTCAAATCATTTTCACCGTGCTGTTCGCAGATTACGAAAGTGGTGCTTAGCAAAGGTTGGAGGTGCCTGGAGTGCACAGTGTGTGAAGCCTGTGGGAAGGCGACGGATCCAGGAAGACTGCTTCTCTGTGATGACTGCGACATCAGCTACCACACATACTGCTTGGATCCACCGCTGCAGACAGTCCCAAAGGGAGGCTGGAAGTGCAAATGGTGTGTTTGGTTCTAGGGTTGGAAATACTGACTGCTGGCTTCTTTTGTTTCTTTTTGTCACTCCGTATTTTCATTGTCAATTGAACTGTAATGATGATTTAATTGTACTTGAGTCAGATGTATTCAACAGAACAAGCAAAATACTTTTGAATTGTTTCATTGAATTAACAATTTAATAGGGAAATTGTTATCTCCTCTTAATATTGTTTGTTCATGCCAAAACCCAAGAAATTAGAGGTGGACAACATTTTTCCTTTGAAACTCTTAGCCAATAAAAATCAAATTCACGATCATTGAAACATTCATTCCAATGTTCATTCTGCTTCACCAGATTGTTATCAAAATAAACCCCCCTGAAACCCACTTGTTTTACGTGGGCGAAACACTAACAGACTTGACCTCTCACATGATTAAGTCTCCTTATCTCAAAGTGAATGGCATCTGGAAGCAGTGGCTCCTGTTGAGCTGTTACAAACACTCATCTGCCTGATTTTGCAGGTTGAAGAAAATTCTTACTTGGGAACTTCCCTTAAGCAGTATAAAAAATATTGGCAGTGTTCGAAATCTAAATGTCATTTGACCTGAAATGAATTCTACCTCCCAGAATGGCTAGTGGTGTAAAATTTAATTACTCACCCGGTTTTAAGTAGGAGGGTTTTAAGCCACAAGACAATTTTCCTGTCAACTGAAAGTAACAGATGATTTTGTCTGTTCTGCAGGTGTGTTTGGTGCAGACATTGTGGAGCAACTTCTCCAGGTTTAAGATGTGAATGGCAAAATAACTACACACAGTGTGCACCCTGTGCAAGTCTGTCTACCTGCCCAATCTGCTATCGCACTTACAGGGATGAAGAGCTTATAATTCAGTGTAGACAATGTGATCGGTAAGGATTTCTTGTATTTTAAAAGATTTTCCTGTTAAGGCTTATGTTAATAATCTGGCCTTTCCCTCCCCAGTGTAAAAGCATAAAGGTGAATACAGTGGTCTTATGGTGAAGAACACTGGGTTGAGTCTGAGAAGTCTTTTATTAGTTCTTTCCTAATTGTACCACAGAGTCAACTGTATGACTCTGGGCAAACTGATTAATCACTCTGTGCCTTGTTTTCCCTCCCACCCCTGTCAAAATAAAACTAATTTACCTTGCAATACTATTGTTGTGAGGCTAAATTTACATCCTATCAAGTAGTTCAAATTATTGCAATATAGGGAGAAAATTATAATGCTAAGATATATTTGCATCCAGGACATTGCTTCATAGAGATTTCCTTCCTGTGAAGGGAAGTGGGTGATCTGATACTGCATATACAGTATTTAACACACACCACTGTAGAGGAGCACTGTGTTCAGAGAACCTGATAAGTCATTTCTCCCTAAAAGAATATAAACTAAACAAGTATTTCACATTGTCTTGGACCATATACTGATACTTGAGTGTCCTAAAACACCACATATTTCCTTTAAATTGTATTTTTTCCCCCACTTAATTTCTAGATGGATGCATGCAATCTGTCAGAACTTAAACACAGAGGAGGAAGTGGAAAGCATAGCTGATATGGGTTTTGACTGTACCATTTGTAGGCCATACATACCATCAACAAACGGTAAGAAGAAAATTGCAACCAATGGCAGGACTGCACACTGCAATAAATAGGTTTGGGAATGTGTTATGGTTCTTTTCTCTGTTGGAGGTTGGGCTTGTGGTAGAAGCAAGATTTTTCGTATTTATTTTAAGGGCCTTCTGGAAGTGTCCTCAGCTTTATTTGCCCCCAGTAATTTGCTGCAAGGGCAAAGAAAACCCAGCAAGGGGAATTCCAGGTGGATTTATTGAAGATAATTTGAATAAATGACTAAAACCGCTTGGTATTGTAAAAGACATCTCACTTTGCCAAGTGGAAGGAAGAAAGCCCAGTTCTCTGAAGTTATTAAGTGCAGAAGAATCTGCAAATCAAGTCCAAGCAGAAAAACTTTCTGTATCTCAATACTTTGAGGCTGTTTGAAGCAGTAGGAGCTGTAACAACAGTCTGTATAAGCATTTTACCCACTCTTCCCTCATGTTTTATTAATGCCACCCCCTCAGCTCTCCCTGTATTTCAGACCAGTGCTTCCCTCCCTGGCTGCAGTCTTTAAAAGAATTTGCTGTACATTCCTGCTTGAGTTGCCACTTTCTTGTTAGTTAAAATGTGCAGTTCTTTGCTCTTCTTTGTATGTGTTATTGATGTACCATGTACCAACTCCTCATTAGTCTGTGTTACACTGCTCTATGGCAGTGGCATTTCAGGAGCTGAGGTTACTGCCACTTTCTCTTTAAGCACAGCAACAGCTTCTGGTTCAGTGGGTTGCTACTGGTTAACATTATTGTGAGTGTCCTGTCAGCAATTAGAGTGGCCTGTTATATGATTTATGGTCTTACTATAAGGCTGGTATCCCAGGTCTGTTTTCTCTGTGTGTCAGCTCAGGGTAGTTCCTTCTCCAGCCTGCTACTTTAACAAAGCGTTGACACCTGCTTCTATTTATTAGTGTAATGGCATGTTAAAGTGTTCACACAAACCCTTTGTGGGAGTATCATGAGATTGTGGTAGGAGGAAGGTACAAAGATTATGCAAATACTTCATGAAATATTCATACTCCCCATGAAGATGCCAGTAAGATTGGCTTTCCTGGTCAAGGTTGAAGATACCATGATGCATGTGTTCCATAGGTGTGCCAAGATAAGTTCAATAGAGCACCTTAATGTCCCTTTGCACTGGCACATCCTTGTAACAGCATGGTAGTAATTATAGCTTTCTGAGATGACTTTGGAGGTTTATATATTCCTGTGCAATTACATGCAGTTGTGGAACACTTCCAGGTATCCCTCTTTTATTCCTCTAAGAAGTAAGAATGACTTAGGCTTATGTATTTCTACAAATCACTTTTTTTTGAGATCTGCTTTCACAAATTCTGAGAGAAAGAGGTTTTGCAAGTGGAAAAAACAAGAAGCTTTACAGATATGACAGAGATTTTTGTTCAGTTTGATATTGAGCTTTGGACACTTAAACAAAAAGTCCAAGTAAAATACTGCCTCTTCTTTTCTCTTCTGAGCTGGCAGAGCTACATTTTAGAGATAATTGAAGCCCATACTATGTGAGACTGAACACCTTCACAAGCTGACATCAGAGTTGTTTCACTGCCAGTCATGAGCTGGTCCCTGAGGTAGTCCTTCCTCCGCACCTTTGTGAAGCTGTGCTGCTTAGCTTTGTCTTCCGAGGAGTAGGAACCAGTCCTGCAAGACCTGTTAGGGAATTCCCAAGCTTTCTTTGCAGGGTGTTTTCACCTTTTTTTTTATAAGACAAGTTTCTTTGCCGCTTCTTTCATGTTTTGACTCAGTACATATAAAACCTCTTTAAGATGTGTACGTTTGCACAGTTGCATGTCTGAGTGTGTCATTTGATGCATGTTCATGGAAATACTTGCATGTACTTTATATGAAATGTTTCATTAATTCTACTACACCTCCTTGGATAATTCTCTGTAATTTTTTTGTTTCAAAGCAAGAACAATTAGCTTGAGATCAACTTCGAGAAACAAATGATAGTTAGCAGTAGAAAGCTTCTTAAAATGTAGTATTTTGTGGGTTTCTTCCTGGGGCGATCCTTGCTTTTTCCATGCG
This sequence comes from Coccyzus lansbergi, assembly GCA_033558105.1. Classification (NCBI taxonomy): domain Eukaryota; kingdom Metazoa; phylum Chordata; class Aves; order Cuculiformes; family Coccyzidae; genus Coccyzus; species Coccyzus lansbergi. Next base: position 390,976 of record JAUMJK010000529.1, on the reverse strand, counting down.
ATATCTCACAGAGAATATTAATGTGTTGTAAGAATTATTACAAGCTATTTTAACTACTGTCTCTAGAAAAAGCAAGAGGTCCTCAGCAAAGTAAGTCATCAACATATTTCAGGTTTACTGTTGGTAAAGAGTAAATAATTCCAACATGTAGGTATTGAGAAAAAGCTTCCATTTTTCTTGCTTCTGGAAGTGGGAACACTTACCTTTATAACAACTGTTCTGTAGCTCATCTTAAGAACAGCAGATGGGTAGCTGATAATCTTACAAAGTTATCTTCTTCAGGAAACAGAAATAGAAGATAAATAGGTTTAGGGGTTTTTTACTTCTGGAATGTGCATAAATATTTGCTCCAAAGGAGTAGACTATAAACCTTAATTGCTGGGTTCTTGTTAAATAATCGCTTCTGATCAGTCTTAAGTTATCACACATGTCCCCAGCATAATCCTGTACTTGGTAGAAACATTTTTTCTGCTGTAGATGGCTTGGGTATTGCCATGACTGGGTACTGGCAGCTGCTTCAGGTAGTAGCAGCTTTTCCTTTGTACTGTAATTCCTGCAGATGCAGGACAGGTGCGTACATCTTTCATCTCCATTCACCCCTAGATAAGCAATTCTCAACCATCTACCCATCACGTCTGCCTCTCTGTTGTTGTCCTTTTGTTTCAGATGTTTTATCTACAAATTTCATCCCTTCCTCACTCCCATGCTTTCTCCATTAGCACACTTCAGCTTCTTTCTCCCTCATTGCCACTTCTCTTTCTCCAAAGGGACCAGCTCTGCATGATTTTCTTTACCCAGTTACAACTGAGCTGGTGACAGTTTCTGGTCAGTGTCTGTGAGACTGTATTACTCCTGGGGCTCACGTATGCGTGCCCAGAGAGGGAGCAAGGAGTTCCTGTCACAAACTCAGAGATGCTCGGTACTGTCACTGTTGCGCTTGTTGTGGCTGGGAGCCTTTGTGGTGCAATTTTCATGAAACTGAAATAAATTTTTTGTCATTATGAAACTCTATTCTGTGTACTTTACAAATCCAGAGTACAAAAGCAACATAATGCTGTATGTTAAAAAATTAACTTTGCAATTTTTTTTATTATTTGGCACATTTATTATGTAGACTGTTCTGTTCTTGTTAGTAAATGTGTTGACAAAGAAATCCCTGTGTCGTGCACACAGTTGTGCAGGCATCCCATGGTGCTCTGCTAGTGGTGTGTCTCTACATCAACCATTTCATTTCATCCCTTATGCTGATTTCATTTCTTCCTAGAATTGTTCTATGCTCTCACACACTTAAAAATGGCATACGCTTTTCTTTTTGAAACTGTGACTTCTCATTGTATTATGTTCCATGCAATTACTTATTTTCAAATGAAGCTACTAAATGCTGTGCAATATTCAGCATGGTTAAACCCTTCTGCTATAACAATTAAGTCCTATAACTGCAATAATTTTGGTTCAGCTTCAGCTAAGTGCCTCAGAAGGCATTGTCCTTTGTTCAGTTCTTCCCCCCACACCCCAACTTAAACAATCTCTCTCTGTCAGCACTCTGCTTCTCTGTTATCCATTTTATTGATTTTAATCCCTAATCTACACTCCAATGAGCTCCTTTTCTAGCAGTCTGTTTGAGACTGTCTTCAAACACTGTTTATGCAGCTTTTGTGAGTTGGTCTCTGAAGGCCTTACCTCTGTCCCCATCAGCTTGTTTATTTGAGTGTTCCAACTCTATGCAGTCTCCAAAGCTAAAATTGTTCACAGTCTGACCTGGACTGGAAGAACACTCCATGTTGTTTGAGTTTTAAGTAAGGATTTCAAATTCACATTCACAACTGAATTTTTTGTTTACCTTAGATTCCAATTCAATAATTTTTGTCTTAAAACAACTTCTGAATTATAACCAATTAAATGATCACATGACGTCTCCTTCCACTTTGCGTAGTTCTTACAATCTGCCTTATTTCTATTGTTTCACTTCAGTGCTTTTGCATTTCTTCCATTCTGCAGCTTGTCTCATTTTTTTTGTTTTCCTCCATCTCAGCGTCTCTTTCAATATCTAGTCTTCAGTTTCTTTTCTTCATCTTCTCCTTCCACTCCTGTGCACCACTTTTTCAGTAATTTTCATGAGCTGCTTTAATTTACTCATTGCACAGAAGATTGGTTTTCTGTAGGCTGCATAGTGCACTTTTGTTACACATTTCATAAGACTTGTAAAGGCCTATAGTATTTAAGTACAGTTTTTCAGTTCATTTTTTAATATTCTTAGGAAGCATTCTCTAGATCCCATACTCATTATTGTATTTAGCAAAGAATTCAGGTGTTACTTGGAGGCTTTTGTGCTTATCCGATAAAGTTTTGCCCCTGACTCCCATGTTGCGTGTGAGATGATCAGCAGCAGCACATGTGCAATGGTCTTACGTGTCTGGGAAGCACCAAACCTCCCACGCATGGTTTGCCTCAGTGATCTCATCATGTGTGGCAGATGCAAAGTAAATACTCCAGATGTTTGCCTTTAGTCTTAAATTCAGCGCAGATAAGGTTTCTAAGGCAAAAAAGAAGTGTGGATGAACTTGCCTGTATGGTAATGCTAACCGTGCCAAACTAACAGGTTTTCTGATTCTGTTGCTAAGTGTTTGTGAGACAGAAGCTTCTAATTTTCACTTTACTTACCCTATCTACGTAATCTCTGTAAAATCACTACTAATATTAAAAGTCTGCCAATAAGAGATTAGTGACGCACAATTATGATTATTGTCATTAAGGCAGATAGGAAGAACATTTCTACCCTAATCACGAATAGCTTAGTATTGTAGGACATTTTAGTCATTATTTGTTTAATCATACCATTCCATGCTTCCCCAAAGTGCACAAGCATAGTTTTTTAAATTGAGTTTCTGCTGTTCCATTTGTTGATACTCTTATCTTGATTCTAACTTCAACAAGTCATGTATCATCTGTTCTCAGATGAATCAGACTTGTTTTGTTTCTTATACGTGTTGTATTAGAGACCTGAGAGCACAGACACAGCTGGAATCTTCTGTGTGAAGCTGTTGGACTGTGCCTGCCCCTCCACGGGGAAATTCAACAGTGATCAATAGCTAGTTCACAAGGCCTTCCCATTTTTCACACTTGGCTCAGCACAGCCTGGACATCATGACCAGTGCAGAGGTTACTATCCAATCCAGTAGATCCACTGTATAGATTTGCTCTTGGCCCAGTAGGAGGAGAGCATTTACTATCAAGTTCAGTGCCGTTCCAGTGCCATTCTTGGCTCTAGGAAGCTGGAGAAGTTCAGTTTGTATCAGGCTTGTTTTGTAGTCATATCTTCCGTGGCACTGAAAAGCACTTTATTTTAAAGGTGCTGGTGGATGTTGCAAATACTATCAATTAGGGAGTTTAATGGAACTATTTGAAAGAGAACTAATTGATAGTTTCAGTTTAAGTCAAGTCACCAGTTTTAAAAGTTGAAATTATTTTCCTTATATTTTTCAGTGCCTTCTTTGGACTGTTGTGATTCATCAGTTGGAGCTCAGATTATTTCAAAATCAAAAGAACTAGGTAAAGAATATAAGTGCTTAATCTTTGATCATTTAGCACATTCTAAGGGTATATTTTTACGTGAGACAAAACCTCCTTTTTCTATGATTTTGTAACCCACAGCATTAACTATCCTTCAGTAACCACAGCATGCTTCTTATTTTTTTTCCTCATTCTCTCTTTCTTTTTTTTTTTTTTTTTTTGCCTGCCATACCTGCACTATAACAATTACTTTAATTGACACTTTGATCCTGCAGACTTAGTTGCTTGCCTTAATATTAGCAATGATGACATAGTGGGACTGAGTCAAGCACGTACACAACTCTTTACAGGCTGGAGCTGTAGGAGGACACAACTTTTCTGTGTTTGTCTGGTTTGTGCTAGGAATTTATGATCTTGACAAGCCCACTCACAAAGTCACTTTTTATAATGATAATACCTACCAGGAGAGCCTCCATCATGTCAGAATGTTTTTTCCATTTGATACTAGATAAAAGTAGTTCTGAGAGAAAGGTCTCCCCTTAAATCTTCAATCTGAAAAACAGCATGTGATTTGTTTAAAGCAAATGGTCTTTATTTACTTCAACTTAAGAAAACAGCCACCTGGGAAGAACTGTGTTCAGAACCAGCTGTGTTTTGAGGTGTGGGATGTTACAGAAGAAAATATTTTTGGTTGAAGGGAACAAATGTTAAGTTTTTACATGTTTTCAAAAACTGTGTTATCAAATCACTGTTTAATTGGCTCCATAGAATAGAAACATCACTGCAGCTGGTTCATTATTTGGTAATTCTCTGAAAGTTCTCAAAGCTTCACCTGCAGGGCCTAGCACAGGTGGCAGCGTCTTTCTCTATGGTGCATTAAGGAATGTTAGAGTTTATCAGTAGACTCAACTGTCATGTAACAGCATGAGGACAAAATAATCTTGCAGGTCAAGGGAGGCTTGGGTCCTACCATTGATTTCCAGTTCGATTTTGAGCAGCTCACTTGAAAAAAACTTGGTTTTTTCACTGCCTAAAAGTAGGGCTGATAACTTGCCTGAATTACCAAGAGTTCTAGGAAACTTAAAGCCATTAACAGAGATGAAGGTACAGTGCTGAGGGCTGGATGAGGGCCTTGGCTGATAATCAACAGGAATCCAAACTAAGAGTTGCGTGGTTTTCAGTGAGTGTCAGGGATACAGAAATACCTCGCAAGGCACCAGTTTTCATAAACAAACCTTTCTTCCTAATGGCTCCTTGATGTCAGTTGTTTCATAGCAGTATGATGGATTGTTGCTGGATTTGACATCAGACTCTAAATTATAAAGTTACAACTGTAATATGTAAGACAGTATCAGATAGCTCTGTTTCATTTTTAACCAATCTCCTCACTCATGATTCAGCTCCATACATGTGGACTATTAACTCTTAAAAGTGCTTTTCCTAAAAATCTAAGACTTGTAAATGAAAGAGTTTTATATTGCTGTTATGATTCATTTAACTTTTATAGACCCACCGAAGACATACACCCAGGATGGAGTCTGCTTGACAGAATCCGGCATGTCTCAGTTACAGAGCCTAACTGTTACAGTACCGAGAAGAAAACGGATGAAACCAAAGCTTAAATTGAAGATTATAAATCAGAACAGTGTGGCTGTGCTTCAGACACCCCCAGATGCCCAGTCAGAACACTCAAGAGATGGGGAGATGGATGACAGTAGAGGTAGCGGTCTGCTTTTGGCATGTCTTATACCTGGAGTGTTGTAGTACGTGTGTATATTGCAGATATCCCTTGGAATTTTTATTACCCCAATACTCTTATGTTCTGTATAGAATGCTTTATGGAAATGACTTGGACAACAGTCATGGCCCAGTTTTGTCTGTTAGAGGGATTTTTCTTGTTCTTCTGGTTATGGGTCATCCATCCTATAGGAAACACCTTTCTAAAGATGGCAACAATGGAAATAGGAGTTTCCTTTTTGTCTAATTCTTGGGTTACCTGTGGGGAATACTTTGCATTCACTGAGTACATGTGTATTTTGAGGCTCTTGAATTTAATGCAAACATTGTTTGGAAGTAGCTCAGCAAAGCAGCATCGAGATCACTGTAAAGCTGGTATTTAAAATGAAAAAGAAAGTGGAGTAGAAAAGCTCTTTGCTGACAGTATTTCTTTTTTTTCTGAAAAAAATGAGGTAGGGTGACCTGAGAGTCCAAGGGAAACAGTAATTTTCTTGTATTTACCTAGGTGAGATGTACATTTTGTTTGTCCTCATCTCCAGGGTGGAATTTGAGTTTGGAATTGAATTCTGGTGTTGTTGTGGTTCAAGTAGATGACACTGTGTGCAGAACCCTCCCAACAGATTTCAGGTTCCAAGATAGGGTGTCAGTGTAGTATGGAGGGAAAAGAAGAGCAGTGCTTTTGTGGCCCCCGAGGCTGATGAGAGATGAAGGGATCTTGGCTAATGCTTGCCTTCCCAAGCATATCCCTGAGTATGGGGATGACATCTCTGTCAATAGTAGAAGTCCTCAGTAGAGCTCTTTCCACTGAGAGTCTAGATGTGGAGCAAAGATCCACACATCCCAGGGCCAACAGTACTTGGTTCATCTGTTCCATTACGCTTGGCTCATCTGTTTCCATTACAGCTGGGTAAGCACAGCAGCCAGCATGGTGCAGTACCATTCTCCTGTCCTCTTTGCCATGGTCTGGCTATGCATCCTGACAAATATGTTGGTAGAATAGGTGTTAATCCATGGCCTGGGGAAGGGCTTACTGAAATGGCAGGTGTGAAAGTCATTGCTTTAGTCAGGCAGGTGTCTGTTGGGAGAGGAACACAGGCACCCACCTCACCACAATCTAAAGTGCTTTCTGTTTATGCAACAGTGCCTTGTTGTTAATCAGATTAAATGTCATAAGAAGCTTTTTTTAGATACATAGAGTGTACTTGAGATAACTGGTAGTTTAACCATCAGTGCAGTCTCAGTGTTAACTTGTTGATATAAGTATTGCTCATGGTGTTTGATTAGGACATCCTTACCAATCTGCTGTTGACTGGAAGTGTATTTATTTATAATAGCTTCCGTTTATTTGCTTATAAACGGTTCACTGGTTGTTTTTTCTTTCATTTCCTTCAGTATACACAGGGTTTAGTACATTATCCTAGCATTACACTGACTCTTAAATTTCATCTTGTACCTTTATATAGTCTATCAGGTGAGTTGCTGAAAGCAAGAAAACTTTTGATTTTGGTTTGATGGCATTAAGATAGAGAATTAACCACTTCCCTTGTTTTTCTTACTCAGTGGTAAATCATCTTTACTTTTGCAAATGTGTGCTTGTTTTCTAATCCACATCTCACTTCATTATCTACTTGTTGGCTTTTATAAGTGTCCCGTTTCAATAGATGACAAGACATATAAATGTAGTAGAAAAGTATGAAAGAGAGAGACAAAGTTTTGATGGACTTCTGAGAATTAGAGCACATTCATGTATTTGGCACTGGTAGCACAGCACAGACATGGTAAATGGGCTGAATTTCCTAGAAGTTCTGCTTGTGCTCTGTTGAGTAGATCAGTACCTGTTCTCTGAACATCTGAGATTTTTTATGAGTATCAGGATGAATAAAGTGGTGCCATGGCTTTAATTGGAGCGGAGTAGTGTAGTAATTCCAGGTAAAGAGGAATAACACTTCCACTATAAAGTTCCAGGTGGAAAAAAAGAGGCTGTATGGGAGGAAATTTTGCTGGTGGTAATTTTGTTACCACCTGATCTGTAGGCTTTCATCTTCTTCCACATCTGGTCAGGTGTTCCGCATTTTAAAGTCTACTTGAAAGTTCAGCTTGCGTTGGGAGCTTCAGCTTTGGTAGAATTCATGTGACTCTTCTGTGGTTGTTGGTAGTGCTACTCCCCTTCAGTAAGTGGGAAGGACCACCATGAGGGTTAGCATTTGGCATACTGCTTTGTGTAGCAGGATGAGCTGGCACTCAAGCAAGTTTCTCTTCTGCCAGAAGCAGACACATTGCAAAGAGGTTCACCAGTGCTCTGAAGGGGAGGAGGGAATTGGCTGTGGTGGTCGGTAGGAACAGCCTTTGCCAGGCCACCAGCACTGTTGGTAGAACTCAGAAAGGTCTTCATAAATGGGGAAAGTCTGGTGTATGACCCAGCCTGTGGAAGAACAAGGGTTGGAGTTCTGCCATGGTGGAAGTAGTGTGAGTCCAGCTCTGTCTCATTATGACAGTATTTCTGCCTCTTGCAGCTAGCTTTATGTGGGTTTGGACCATATAGAATTATATATCTAAATCCAAAACAGGAAATCAGATTTCCAGTATCTTTTCAGAGATGAGAACACATTTAACATGTTTCTGAAGCTTTTCAATAAAATTAAGATGTGAGGTCATTATTATATTGATATTTTGGAACATCAGAAACAGAGTTAATTCACTCTCTCTCCAACACAAAGGCTTTTAAATGCCATCATACTTTACATCTGTTTCTACCCTGCTTTCACATGGAATGTAAACTCTAGCTCAAAATTACAGTCTTCATCTTCAAGGCTGAGTAATTTTCTTTGGGCTGAATTTTCTACTGTGTGAGTTAAACTACTCTGCATAGGCAAGCCTGCTTTCAGCCAGTCACACAGCTTCAAGTCAAGAACCTTCCAAATTGAGTGTCCTTACATATTGCCTTCCAAGGGCAGGCTGCAGTTTTTCAGTCTGTCTTCTCAATTAAAAAAAAAAAAACAAATAAAAACCCCCAAACCAAACATCCAAAACAAAACTTAGGACAGTAAACAAAACGAGTTTTATCTCACCTAGTAAATAGTATCCATATTCCGTGATGTATGGCTAGGAGTTCCTCAGATGCTTAGAAGGTGTGATAGCACAGGCTTCTGAAAGAAGCACCAAGAAATATTTCTGAGATTCACATATAGTAACAATAATATTTATTCTCCAGTTTTGTGTAGACACCATTGAGCAGGAACTCTTATTTGTAATATAGTGACAGGATGAGGAGAAATAGTTTTAAGCTGAAAGATGGGAGATTTGGATTAGATATAAGGGAGAAATGTTTTACTGTAAGGATGGTGAGACACTGGATGAGGTTGCCCTGTGAAGTCATGGATGCCCCATCTAATGGAGATGTACAAGGCCAGGCTGGATGAGGCTTTGGGCAGCCTGATCCAGTAAAAGGTGTCTATGGCCAGGGCGTGGAACTGTATGATCTTTGAGGTCTCTTCCATCCCAAACGGTTCTATGATTCTATACAGGGTGTTTGTGTATCAATAGGATGGGTTTCCCAAAAGCATTTAGAGTTGTGGGGGTGTCTGTCACCCTTTGGAAAAATCTGTCACTCTCAATCAGTTTCTCATAAACCACTCAGATGCAGAAGTTCTGGAAAAGTATCTTCTTTGCTTTTTCCGGTTAAAATTACCATTGTTTCTTTTCTGCAGAAGGTGATCTCATGGATTGTGATGGAAAATCAGATTCCAGCCCAGAACGGGAAGCTGTGGATGATGATACCAAAGTAGCAGAAGGAACTGATGGGATTAAAAAAAGGAAGCGAAAACCTTATAGACCTGGTAGGATACATAATTTGTATGGTTCTGTGTCCCTTCTTGTTTTTGAAAACAATGTGAAATTCTGAATTATTCTACAGCTGCCTGGTGATTTTGGAATTATTTTCCCCTGTTTAAAATAATTTTTAGTCCTCTTATGGAAATACTTTTCCTTATCAATGAGCCTCTTCTTAGCATGCTGTCAGTTATTGGTTAATAGTTCAAATTTATGCCTTACATTGATTATTAACTTGATAGGAAACGTACTGTGTTTATATAATTGTTGCAGCCAGTTTGTGTGCATGTATCTGGCAATATCTGAGCTTCAGAGAACTTTTTGCAGGTATCTTATTTGTTTTCTGAAATATTTGCTAAAAGTAGTTTACTGAATATTAGCAGATGACTTCTTTTAGTTAGTTCAATTATTGGATGAATTCATTTATTTTAATTTATTAGTGCAATCAACTCTTAATTATCTTGACTGCGGACTGGCTGTCTGTCTTGGACACAGAAACACGTGAGCAGTCTCCAGGCAGAAAAAGCTAGAGGTACTTAAGTGACTTTAGGAAGTAGCTCTAATTCATTAGGAATAAAACTAAAACCAAGATAGTAAGCTCTGCTGAGGCACTGCTTGGGTGTTTGAGGAGTCCCTGTGTCACATATCTCTGTAGTCTCAGAGTCTTTGTTAACTTGGTGGGTTTGTATTTCATTATGCAGCCTCTCACTACTCTGGATGATAAGTTGATTGTAGTCCTTGCAGTCACAAATTCTGTTTTTGGCAGTTGCACTCATCCTCCTTGCTGTAATGTGCTGTATCCTCTGATTATGACGATAGTAGGGGGAGAGAATAGGCACAAGGAAACGATTGAGGGAGTTGATGTGCGGGCATAAATCGCAAAACAGAGTGAAAGCAGGGAACACGGTGAAGGAAGGAAAGGCAGCAGGAGTTAAAATATGGTCAAATTTCTCTTTTTTCTCTATCAGTAGCTAAGCAGATCTCTACCACCTTTTACCTTCCCCATGTCATTTAGTAGAATCATAGAATGGTTTCAATTGGAAGGGACCTTAAAGATCATCTAGTTCCAACCCCCCCTGCCATGAGCAGGGACACCTTCCTCCGGATCAGGTTGCTCAAAGCCCCATCCAAGCTGACCTTGAACATTTCCAGGGATGGGCAGCTACCACTTCTCTGGGCAACTTGTGCCAGACAAGTTTGTGTGAGCACAAACCCACATTACTTAATAGATATTTACTTTTTTCCTACAAGTAATGTACCTCAAAAGAACATTTATTTCTGTTGCTGGGTCCTCAAGAGAAAAGAGTTTCATTTGTTCAGACTAGTTTTGGATCATGAGTTGAGCAGCTGTCTACTGGTTTTCTGCAGCCAGCAATTTCACTGAAAAATGAAACAAATCAATCTGATGCATGCGCACACACCAACTGTAACGGTTCGGGGCACAGCAGTCAATCTCCAGTGAAAGATTCTGGAGTTTCGGGCAGATTAATTATCTTTATTTTGTGATTTGTCCTCCTCTAGTAGCCTTGTTTGTAGTGTCAGGCTCTCTAGGGGAATTTGTAAAGGGCTTTTTTTTTATCCTTTAAGGTTCTTTAGTAGTTTTTATTTGATAAATTAACTTCTAATTCTAACAATTCATCAGCTTGCAAAGTGAAGAAAAGATCTGCAATGTACCATATTTGGTGATTTGAACTTACTATGCACGTTTTACAGTCCTAAAATTTGGATCCTTTTTGATAATTATGTATATACCCACCGAGACATTAAAATTCGGAAATATTTCATATAACTAGAAATGAAAACTCAGCAAGTATATCAGATTCATTCTTAGTCCACTATGGAGGCAATAAGTCCCCTTTACCTGCAGAATAATCTTGACTCTTATTCTTACTGTGAAACAGTTTTAATCAACATACTTAATTTTACATCCTTGTTAGGTATTGGTGGATTTATGGTACGTCAAAGAAGTCGTACGGGGCAGGGGAAGACTAAAAGATCTCTCTCCAGGAAAGATTCTTCTGGATCTGTTTCTGAGCAGTTGCCTGGCAGAGATGAAGGTAAGAGCAGAAGCTTTAAGTTTCTGTTCATGTTTAATGCAATAAAAATCATGCAACTCAACAACATAGAATTCTTCCCAGAGATGTACTGCAAAGAGAAAAGTTTTTGTGTTTGTCAGTGATGGCTTTATTAACACAACTGAAAGTACTACTTCCTACATGCTTAAAATTTCAACAGAGCCCATGATTTGCAAAGAAACTGAAGCACTGAATTGCAGACTGTTGTGGGAGAGAAATAGCAAGGATGATAAGGACTGCTGAATTGTTTCAGAGCTCTGTTTAGCCTAGCTTTGCCCAGTAAAAGACAGAAAAATATGTAAGAAATGAGGTAGGTTTAGAGCAATCTTTTTCTCATGGACCTTCCTCCAGAGGTAGTGCTGGTCCAGTTTTAATATTCATCCATGTTCCATGCTTAATCATAGAATCACTTGTTTGGAAAAGACCTTTGAGATCATCAAGTCCAACCATACCTGTCCACTACTAAACCATATCCCTGAGCACCTCATCTACCTGTCTTCTAAACACCTCCAGGGATGGTGACTCCACCACCTTCCCTGGGCAGCCTGTTCAGTGCCCAATAACCCTTTTGGTGAAGAAATTTTTACTGATGTCCAATCTGAACCTTCCCTGGTTCATCTTGAGGCCATCCCCTCTTGTCCTGTCACCTATCACTTGGGAGAAGAGACCAACACCCACCTCGCTACAGCCTCTCTTCAGGCAGGTGTAGGCAGCGATAAGGTCTCCTCTCAGCCTCATCTTCTCCAGGCTAAAAATTCCCGTTTCCCTCAGCCACCTCTCAAGGCTTGTTCTCCTGCCCCTTCTCTAGATTTGTTGCCCTTCTCTGGAAGAGCTTCAGCACCTCAATGTCTTTCTTTTAGTGAGAAACCCAAATGTATCTGGATATTTTTAGGTATCTGTTTTTTCTGGAGAATTTTGTATCAGTGAGTTCAACAGTACACTTATTGTTGGATGAAGAAATAAGTCCTTTTCATTTTAAACTGGATATTTGACAGTGATTTTCTAAATGTGTGTTGTATTCCCCCATCAGCTGCTGTCTTGATTTCAGGACTAAGGAACCCTCCTCTTCTTGTAGCAAAGCTGTTTTCATGGCTCTGACACTGTAGTACTCAGTAGATTGGGCACCTAACAAGAAGTCAGACTTTGTTTATGGTCCTTGTTCTCATTTGCTGTGTATGACTAGACTATATTATTCATCCATCTGTATTTGTTCACAGTATCTAATCTAGAAAATATTGAGGTACTGTTAAGGTGAGATATGGAATTTGTTTACTTCAGAGCTTGTTTCCTGTAACAGTAGGTAGAAGGAGGTAGCTGCTTCTAAAGTTTGGCTGATATCATCTCAGTTAGGAGAAATCAAAGGCCAGAGTCTTATGTTATTTTCTCCTGTCTGTTTAGCTGTTGTGTTTCTTACTTTTCTAGAGCCAGATCAGTCCCTTGCTTATGTATTTGTACAACTGTGGTGGACACTTGATGCTTACTATGGCATCCAGGCCACATTAAAAAACAAGTAGTTAAATCTTATCCTTGCTTGCATTTGTACAACTATTTGATTAAACCAATGAATGTTTCTTTTACCAGTGCAACCCAGTATTCTAGTTAGGTCCCCTATTCAGATACAGTGGTTGCTCTCTCTTTAATATTAGTGTGAAAGCTATGTTTTTCTGCTTTGTGAATGTTATTTCAGTTTAGTACACTACATGTTATAAGTAGTGCTGAAAATTTTGCTTTAAAGTTTTTCATTTCTATAGGGATCTTCTCCTTTAAATTAAAAAAAAATGGCTGGGAAGTTAATTCCCCATTCTGAGTAACAGTACAATGCATATTGTTAAAAAGCGGTGTTCTTAAACAAGTATTCTTCAGTTGAAAGTTTGAGCTTCTTTGTGTCTGCTCAAGCATAATTGCTTGTTAAGAAAAAAATAACTAAGAAAATCTGTGTGTGTATTAAGTCATCACTGCTTGCTGAGAGCCTGCTTCTCAGCTGCCGGTACTCATCAGCCTCACCAAGTTCTTTGGTCCTCTTGGCACATTCTACCCCCTTTCTCTGCAAAAGCTCTCTCAGACAATGCAGAGGTCACAGTGTTGGTGAGCCTCATTCTACTCACCATCCTCTGAATACAGTGTGAGAGATCACTACAGCTCAAAACATGGCTGATTTTAGTACCACAATAATGCAGTTTCTTAAATAACTTTCCAGGGTCATTAACTTCATGTATTTCATTTTGGAAAGACAGAAGTAGCAGGACTTAAACAGTTCTGCTTTTACCTGCAGTGTTTCCCCTGCTTTGATGAATTAAAATAAAATACTGAATGATTGATGAGCACTGTGTGCTTTTGTGTTTATTAGAAAAAGCAGTGCCACTTCGGAATATAATCGCTGAATAAATGTGTAATTTTTCTTCAAGGGCTTCTTTATAGATTTCTTTTTCTAGCCTCTTCATTATTTATATGACAGTCTCTTCTCTGATTTAAAAAAAGACTATTTTGCTTTTAATTTGAGAAAAGTTAATGTGTAAAATGAGATGTGATTAATGTGTAACTCAAAATTGATGATTTTGAAGTTACTACTTCAGTGGAATTTTTTTTCACATATCTCGTTGAATGGTACCTGTAATTTCTCTCAAATTACCATATTCCTTGGTGGCTTGATGATACAAAAAGTAAAGGTCTGGCTTCAACCAGTGGGATACAAGGTAGCAATGTGAATGGTATCACCAGAGGCAGGTGATCAGGTGGCACATCACAGCTGACTGGTTAAAAGCCACCTTTAGACTATGTCTAGAGTGATGTTCGGTGAACCCATACACCCGGAGAGGTAATGAGATACGTTAGGTGTGATGCTACCAGACTTTCAGAGCAAGATACCAAGAATTTATTTATTTGTACCTGAATGTTACTTTTGTAGGTTGGACAGAACAGCTGCCAGACACACCAGTTGAGGAGTCTGTCCCAGCTTCTGAAAGCACTGAGAAAATAAAAAAGCGTTACAGAAAAAAGAAAAATAAACTTGAAGAAACCTTTCCTGCCTACTTGCAGGTAAAGCTGTTGGTATCCTTCTTGTGTTTGTTTAAACCATTAATGCTTATTTTTAGATTCCCATTTTATCACTGAAATGAGATGGATTTTTCAGTAAAGAACATTAGTAAGTTTGTACAGAAAGCTGCATATTGTTACATATCCAGTCCCCTGGTGTTGTTTCTCAGTGTGTTGGATCTCTGTTCTGAGATGGAGTGGGGAAAGCCTATCTTGTCTCTCTGGACTAGCTCTGTAGAATGCCTTAGCCTGGTCATGCTGTTTTCTCAAGTTGCTAATTTTTTTTTTTTTTTCAGAAGATTATAGAATGTGATGTGATAGGAGAAACTTGTTTCCTACAGTTCTGTGATTTTGTGTGCCCTGCGTCTCCCTGCCACAATAATCTCTGATCTTTCCCCTCCATTAATTCTGTGATGTCCCCAGCAGGCAAGAGGTAGCACTCACAGATAATAACCAGGATAAAAATCATGATTCAGCAATTTACCTATGTTCAACTGGTGGATAAACTGGTTCTGATATATATATATATCTCACTGAGAACATTTTTTACCTTGCTGCTCTTCTCAGCCACATTTTTCATGATAACTGTTGTCTTGCAGATGATCACCAAGCTTCATGACATAGACACTGAAAGCAAGGAATTGACAGAGAGGCAGAACACCCTCTGTCTAAAAATAATTTGTATTTTGTAAGTGGGGTAGCGAGTAGGAAAGAAAATAAGAATGAATATTTTTTTCTTAATACACTTTTTACATCTTGTAATGCATAGAATACTTCTTAGATTCTTCTTTAGCTCATGCAGGAATAACTGGTGCTGAAAAATCCATCTCTAGCCTTATTTTTAGCAGCTGTGTCCTAAATCAAGATTTTAAAGACTGCATGAAAAAAATAAAGTTCTTAGATAATGAATAAAGATTGGCTTGAAAGTTTGATATGGTGTTGTCAAATGATGGAGTACTCAGGCTTAGGTGAGTAATAGCTGCTGTATTTTAAAAGATACTGATGTAAGTTAAACAGCTTTGGGTGTTCTGTTACTCCGGTTCAATACTGGAATGATTTTGAGTGAAGGGAAACGCAGTGTCTAAATGTTCTAGAATTGGGACCACAGTATACTTGCATGTTTTTGATAAACTTGTTGTGTGTCCTCAATCTAAGCCCCCTGCCTACCTGTTCTTTTTGTGCTAGGAGAAATGCTTTGAATATTGCAAAACTTGTGATGTGTAACAGCAGTGTATTTGTACCTTGACTGTGCCGCATCTATATCAGACTATATTTTTTCTATATAATTTAAGGTGCAAATTTAATTATAAAATGTTAATAATGCTACTACCTCAGGTAAGTTTTATCCACGTCTTATAGCCTGGAATAGATACTAGCATACTGGAAGGCATGTGAGACTGAGACTATGCTTTTATATTTCTAGTAATCATTGGCTTTTAATTTTAGCTTTGCTATTTACGCAACTATTTTAATAGACACAGTGTTATTCCTACACTGAATCATTTTGTCTTCTTTGCAGGAAGCTTTCTTTGGGAAAGACCTACTAGATACCAGTAGACAAAACAAGATGAGCCTAGAAAATTTACCTGAAGAATCACTTCCACTCTCCTGTAAACCAAATCTGACTACCAATTTCCTAGATCCTTCATCTGACCCCCTTCTCAGCTCAACCTCTGCTCCAGCTCAGGCAAAACTGGGACCTCAAGGTATACAAAGTTCAAGTTGGTGATAATTCAGTGGTCTGATTTTGTTGTTGCAACCAGGGCTTTTCCAGTCTTTTTTTTCCCACACTGTTTACGTGATGGATTTTTCAACATTCTCTACATTAACTGTCCTTGTGGGGTCAAGTTTCATTGATGATCATGTGATATTCACCTCCAGGGATTCAACTGTTTCAGAAAGAGCACTGTATGGCACAACAATTGGCACTTCATGCAATCCTGAAACTACTTGACTGTAACGTCCATGTGTATAAAATTCATGAAAATTAATTCTGTGTTGAAAGAAGCATACTGAACCATCATAGACTGCAACAAGAATACTCTAATTTAAAAACATTTTATGTAGTTAAGTGAATAGTAGTTGGATGTAAGTTATCCAACTTTATTTTCTTCAGTGGTTTAGATTAGGTTAGGTTGCCAGTCTCCTTGGAATTTTTGGTTCACCGTGTCCTTTCTGAACATGAGTGCCCTTTCCAAGTACAGTTTGTAGCCCCTAGGCAATCTTTTGCTATTGCAAAATCTTACTGAAGGTACTGCTGAGAGTTTCGCAAATAGCCTGAGGGTTGCAAAGTGCTGCTGAAAGAGCAGCTTCACGCAAAAGAGCAATTAAAAGTGGAACCCTTATTGCCCCTCTGAATTGGTTATTTTTGTGTGTCTTGTAGTATATGCTGTTACCTAGAGGTGTTCTTACCCTTCTATATTTTTTAAAAAGCACTACTGTTTCCTGTCTGTTTGAATTCATTTGTGAGTTGTGTTTCAGCTTATCCTTACAAGTCCTTCCATCTAAAATTGTTCACACACACTGAGATAGGTTCCTGTGTCCCGAGTCATTTGAAGAGAGGTCCCTTAGTTGTCATTGTTACTTAGTGAAAATCTGCTAGATGAAGAGCAAAAGGCTATATTTTAATTAAACATTGATTGTGATATAGTAAGTGATAGAGAATGCAGAAGTAAACTTCCCTGAAGGGGAAACTGCAGCAGATGGAATGTTTCAAGGTCTGTATTTCATTGGTTCCAACACCACAAGAAAATACACTCATGTAGTCTTTTTTTCAGCCAAGCACTCCTTTAAAGCCAGGAATACAGATTCAGAAGTCTTTGCTGGCCTACCCAGCTGCAGGATTGAAGTCATTAATGTTCATGTAATATGGTAGTATAAGTTTTTAGAAATTCATGGACTCGATGTCAATTTGAGGTTCTGTTTTTAAAGTTTGGAAGGATTTTTTTTAAAAAAACTGTTCTTTATAAATCACAAAGTTGTAGAATTTGACAATTCCTTTTCTTTTTATTCTAAACCAAATCATAATAAGGTGACTATTAACAAATAAATCACTAGCCGCAGTTTTAGTAGATAATGTACTGTCTTGCCTGTTTTATATACAAGAGACTCAAAGGACAGGGCTTTATGACCGTAGGAATGTTTTTGACAATTGTTTCTCAGATGCTCAGATATCCAGTCAAAATTGTGTCCAGACAGAGCTGTTTATTGTACTTGGCACACCAGTGGGTAAAGTCATCTGCCAGTATTGATCAGTTCGAGTGCAGTTTTACTTAACTCTCTCTCTGACTCTGTGGGAGACAGTTCTCTCCGCACAGCCTCCACACACGTGAGAGCACCAGATTCATTTTGGGTGGTGGAGACCCTCGTAAACTGGCAAAACCTCTGAGCTAGCAGCAGTCCCATCTTCCTTTCTTCTTGGTGTTCCAGAGCAGCTGGAGGCCAAGGCAGTGTCCAGGAGTACCTGCAATGTTTTCTTCATTTTAGCACAGACCTGGCTTTGACACAGGAACACAAACTGCTTCATTCAATGCACTGGGAGGCTGTAGGACTGTGCTGTTACTCATGGTGTTATTTACCTACAGTGCTATTTCTCACAAGTACTGCTGACTCCTGAGGGAGTCCCCACCTAACGGGGTCTACTTTTGGAAGCTCCACTTGTTTAATCCCAGGATTAAGGGTTACATATACTTGTTCATCTCCCAAGTTGCTATCAAGCATCTAGAGAGGAAGTTATTCTCTCTCTGCTTTGCTTTTCAGAATGTGCATAGGACTGCTTGTTCTTGGATCCTCAGTTAAGGGTAGCTGGAGCCTTTGTCAGACAAGATTGCAGCAGTCATGAGCATTGGCAGAGTTAGCAAGAAGGGTTGTTTTGGAGTTATAGAATCATAGAAGGATTTGGGTTGGAAGGAACTTTAAAGATCATTCAGTTCCAACAAGCCTTCCATGGGCAGAGACACCTCTCACTGGATCAGGTTGCTCAAAGCCTCATCCAGCCTAGTCTTGAACGTCTCCAGGGATGGAACAGCTACGATTTCTCTGGGCAGCACATGACAGTGCCTCATCACCATCACAGTTCATAGAATCTCCTGGTTGGAAAAGACCTCCAGGATCATCAAGTCCAGCCATTCCTATCTGCCACTAAAACATGTCCCTCAGCATCTCATCCACCCGTGCCGTAAACACCTCCAGGGAAGAAGACTCAACCACCTCCCTGGGCAGCCTTTGCCAGTGCCTGATGACAATTTCTGTGAAAATTTTTTTTCTGATATTCAGTCTGAACCTCCCCTGACATAGCTTGAAGCCATTCCCTCTTGTCCTGTCCCCTGTCACTTGGGAGAAGAGGCCAGCTCCCTCCTCTCTACAGCTTCCTGTCAGGTAGTTGTAGAGGGCACTAAGATCTCCACTCAGCCTCCTCTTCTCCACGCTAAACAACCCCAGATCCTCAGCCGCTCCTTGTAAGACTTTTAAGTATTTCTTCTTAATAGCTAATCTAAATATCTCCTCTTTCAGCTTAAACATCTCCCTTTATCCCAACCCTGCAGTCCCTGATATAGAGCCCCTGGCCTGGTTTCTTGTAGACCTCCTTAAAATACTGGAAGGCTGCTGTAAGGTCTCCCTGGAGTCTTCTCCAAGCTCAACAAGCCAAATTCTGTCAGTCCTCATCTGGGAGATGCTCCAGTCCTTGGATTATCTTCGTGGCCTCCTCTGGACTCGCTGAGGACTCCAGGAGTCCTTTTGTTTGCTATTAAGACTTAAGAGTCCTCTGTTTATTAATAATCACCAGTACCTGACTGAAGTGAGCTTCAGGCTTCCTGTCCTGATTTCAGTCTGGAAAAGAGGTTGCAATTTTTGTTCTCGGTGGCAACACTTGCCTTCTCTGTGGTTCTGTGTGGAACACTGCGCATTGTTTGTTGCATGGGTCAACCCTTCAAATAATTTCCAGGACAGTGCTAGAGCAGTGGGCAAAGTCTTCCTCCCTGGGAACACAGAGCACCAGATCTCCAGGGTCTCCTTGGCTGTTCATGGGTAAAGTTGAAGGTGATTTGAACCTGTTTATCCTGAGGCCTGTCCAAGTCTCTCCCGAGTTTCTTGACCAGGGTGTCTCTGATGAAGAAGAGGCTACTAGGTGAGGTGTGTTCTGTGCAGGCTCAGGCAATGTGATCTTTCCTTTAGTTTCAAATAGCTTGCATTCAATGTGTTTTTTTCTAGGGATGCTGAAGAAGTCATCTGTTTGTTTAGGGCCTCCAGGGAACACTAAAGAAATTACTCCGAGACAAAAGGAGTGGCTGGGTCTTTGCAACTGATTTAAATGCTGTTGGGACATTTTATAACTAGATACGTTATTGTGTGATTAAACATCTTAGGGTGGCTGCAGCCTCAGGAGAGGCATTTTTATTCTTTTAGAGCTTGATAAATAAAAGTGAATGCATTAGAGGCATCAAGATCATGAGATTACAGTAAAACTGTGCATTACAGCATTACAAGCAAATTATTTTCCTTTTTCCTTTGTCTTGGTTTTCATCTCCGTTCTGCAAGAGTCAAATTAATGAGCAGTATTGAGCTATTTGTTTGGCAGCAGATGTCAACCAGCTATTGATTCTGATCTGAAGCAGCTGACTGAAGTGATTTACTTATTTCCAAGATAATATTTAGCACATACGAAATTAAAATGAAGGAAAAAAATAGAAGAAAAATAAAAATATGCTTTAGATTAAACATCTTATATGAGATTTATAGATCATAGAGTCTAGCCCTTTGCTGTCACTAACAGCCTTTTTATAGACTTAACCAGCTCCATTTTGAAAGCAGGTAGATTTTTTCCAACCTACTAATCTTGTTGGAAGGCCATTACAGAATCTGATTGCCTTAATGGTTAGGAGCCCTCTAATTTGAAGCCTGAATTTATTCACAACCAGTTTGTAGCTATGGGTGGTAAACTCTTCAATTATATCTTTCCACCTGAGCACTTTCTAGCTACTTATTCCATATATTTGTATTCAAATTAGAAGTTGCATTTTCAGGTTCTGTTCTGGAGCACATTACTAAGGGCTGTGAACTAAAACACCATAATATAAAATACTACAAAAGAATTAAGGCTGTTAATACAGTCCCAGTGCTTCCTTCATAAAGACTTTTTTTGTCTCCTTGATACTCACCTACCTTCAAGTAGGAATCCAGGGAAGTTAAACAACAGCTCAAGTAAGTCCCTTGCCTTCCTGACAGCTTAAGTCATTAATATCACCTTGTAGGTGCCTGGTTCTAGTTACTTGCATAATCAGACCAAATTCCAAGAAGGAAAAGAAGCTTCTCAAAAAAAAAACCCAAAAAACAACTGGAGAAAAGAAAAATAAAACAAAGTAGTGCACCAAACCCCGTTAACTAGGTTCTGTTTGAAACCTTCCATGCCATAGTACTTTTATACACAAAATAACTATATCCACAGGGAGATGTGATTTTGATGCACTTTTTATTGCTTCTGGTAACAATAGGAACTGTTTTCTTTATGTATGTGTAAAAAGATCGGTCTGCGCTTGTCTGTGAGTTTCAATAGTTTGGATCGGAAGGGACCTTAAAGATCATCCAGTTCCAAACCCTGTTCCATGGGCAGGGACACTAGATCAGGTTGCTCAAAGCCTTGTCCAGGCTGACCTCGAACACCTACAGGGATGGGTCACCCACTGCATCTTTAGACAACCTCTGACAGTGCCTCACTACCTTCACAGTTAAAAATCTCTTCCTAATATCCAATCTCTAATCTAAATCTCCCCTCTTTCAGATTAAAACTGTTACCCCTTCACCCTGTCTCTTCACTCCCTGATATAAATCCCCTCCTCAGCTTTGCTGTAGGCATTGATCCACCCAGTTGAGTGGCAGACAGAAACATGATTTAGTTAGGATGATGTAGTCTTGTGTGCAATACAAAGAATAAAAACAAAGAATGAAAACAGTAAAGTGACGAAAAATAATTTTCATTTTGACTTTCAGTAATAGTAGGAGGGAAAAGAGTTGTCTGTGAAGAACTTCTCATTCATGATAAAAGTTAGCAGCTTGGAAAGTAGCCTTGTGAATAAATCATTGGTACCAGGCTTCTGAGTTAAGCTGGAAATTCTTCCCTGGGCAATTGAGTTGCAACAGTAGGAATGATACCCATATATGGGTGAAATTTGTTTGTTCTATGACTTTCTGGTCCCTCTTCAACCCACCCATATTTGTTCTCCCCATTGTACTTTTTATGATTTATATTAATCCATTTTCTTCATTTAGTTATATCCATATTCACCATCTGTTTATGTTTTATTGGTCTGGCAATGATGCTCATGCAATCATCAGTGTACAGCTTTTCTGAAAAATATTTTTCTCAACTTTTATTTGTTAAACATTTTTTTTCAAATGTTGCACATCTGTAAGAGGTCTAAAAAATAGTCAATAAGACCAGATGGGCCATTTGGAGTCATTTTTCTCTAGTGAAGTGGATGTTAAGAAGTTAATCATATCCAGACCTTATTTAATATTCAATATTTTATTGCTAGGACCAGGCCAGTTTTTTCCAGATGGCAAACAAACAGGACATTTCTCCTTTTGTCTGTTCTCACTTCTTCAAGATTTCTTCTGAACTTAAAAATAGCATCTCTGAATTCCATTTACTTACCATTGCTCCTTACTCTTAATGTCTTACTTCCGTATCAGGGTGTAGTAACTGGTTGCTTTGTATTTTCAGGAAAGATAGTGATGTTAAGAGAAGTAACTGATAAGTTCCTTACCTTTATTTTATTAAAATATTCCCTCTTGATTTGCTGTGAGCTGTGTTCTTTATAAAACCTAATTGCTGACTTTTACGTGCATATGCCTTTGTGCCCAAGAGGCTACAAGTTCTTATGAGGTCTTGGGGTTTTCCCCCTAAAATTATCTGGTCTTTCTTCCACATGATTGATTACATTATCATTTTTACTGTATCAGAGAAAAAAAATGAACACTGTAAGGGTTGACGATGGCTGGGAGGGGATGCTGGTCAGCCTTTCACCTTGGAGTGACTTGCAGTATGTAATGCACTATAGAAGGTCTGTAGCCTGTTAAATCTGTGTTTGAGTTTATCACTCAAGCTGTAGTACATCACCAGAACCAAGTATAAATGCCACAGCTGGTTGATTTTATTTATTGCATCTTATACAGGTAGCACTGATGATCCATTAGCCGATCTTTCTGAGGTCTTAAATACTGATGACGATATTCTTGGAATACTTTCTGATGATTTGGTAAAGTCTGGAGATCATTCGGGTAAGTATGTTTATAGGTTCTCTCCAGTATTTGTTTTATTTTTTTCTCTCTAATATAGATGTATTTGTTGTATCTGTAGGTTATGCCCTAGCTGATTTCAGATACAGTTTTCATATCTTAGAATTCCTTGGTTTGAGATGATTTTGTTGTCTTGTACCAAAAAGATCCGCAGCCTTTTCAACATTTGTTTTACTTGGCTCTTTGCTTTGCTGCTTAAGAGAGAATAAAATGTAGCTGCCGTTGTCTATCATACCTGCATAGCTTTTTTCAGCATGCAGCTTTTTCTTTACCTTTTTTTTTGTTTTCGTGTTATAATCATCCATTTTATCTGGTTTGGGTCCTGTAGGTCTTGATTTATGCACTTTCCAGGTTGAGAACTCACCCTCCCCATTTGGTAAGAAACTAAACAATGGATGATCCATGGTTAGAAGTAGTCATCTTTCCTAGTGGTTTTAGCTGTAAGAACTGCATGTGTAGAAACTAGCACTCCTTTACTCTGTCACTGATCAGTGCTTTCATCTTCCACTCTTTCTGTGATGTTTGAGTCTAACACAACCTATGAACTCTGCACTCTGCATCTGAGAGTACTGCATAGTTTTGCTTACAGCTTTTAAAAACCTTCTTGGTTTTGTGTCTCATGATACAAAACCTTGCATTTTCTTGCTATTACTGTTGATTTTAGTCTTACTTATTGTAGCAGTGTGTGGTTTTTACCATAGTGGTATCTTGTGTAGATAAAAAGTATTTTAACAATGTGAATATGGAAAAGCATGAATAAAGCAGTCGGCATCAATCTTTTTGTTTCCACTGGATGATACATGATTCATCAGTTTATGTAAAACACAGGTTGACAATAAGTAGAACAGCATGTTTCATTATTTTAAAATTGTTTTTATTTGGTATCAAATACAGAAGTATATATAAAATACTGAAGTGTGTAGTTCTTTTTTCCAAAGATCTTTCTTATTTGAGAGATTTATTGACTTGTAAAGCATGTTAGGAGTTTTATGTATGAATTTTCCTCAATGCCAAGAAATCACTTTGTCTTGTGAAATTCAGAACATTCAGTAGCTGGTTTTGAAACAGAAACTGCTGTAAGTTCTTTGATATTGAATACAGTTCAACAGCACTTCAGTAGACACTTAATGTAATTGTATACAAACATTTGGGGTGAACTTCAAGGAACGTATGGATGAAACCACTGATGTGATTGTTTTGAAATGTGCGAAATAGTTACAGTGAAACCTATTTACCGAAAACTGTATGCTGAAAACATGCTGTACCTAAACACAGTAGACTTATTTCAACAAAAATGTCCCATTCTTCCAGCTGTATTCCAGGCAATTAAAATTCCTCAAACAATACAGTGAGCTGGAGGTAAATAGGGGATGGTTTTGTTTATTTTTTCCTAATGAGTGTCTTACTTAGCCTTGCCTTTCAGTCTTAGAAAGTCTCAGTTTAGTTGATAGCTCAGATTTATGGGAAAAAAAGTTTTATTTTTTTATTCTGTACTGATAAATTGTACCTTTTATGTCTAACTTAATATTCTTTCTTTCTTCCTTCAGCTGGCTTGGATATTGGTCCTATCTCTGATGATCCTTCTTCTCTGCCTCAACCGAATGTCAACCAGAGTTCACGGCCATTGAGTGAAGAGCAGTTGGATGGGATCCTGAGTCCAGAACTAGACAAAATGGTCACAGATGGTAAATTTTTTGTCCTTGATCTTGATCTTCTAGAAAAATTAAGTAGAGTAAGTCCAGAAGAAGACTACAAAGATAATCTAAGGGCTAGAACATCTCCCATATGAGGACAGGCTGCAAGTGTTGGGGTTTTTCAGCCTAGAGAGGAGAAGGCTCTGAGGAGACCTTACAATAGCCTTCCAGTACTTAAAGGGAGCCTACAGGAAAGCTGGTCAGGAGCTCTTTATCAGAGCGCAGGGGTAGGATGAGGGGTAACAGATCTTAGATCTTGGGAAGAAATATTTTCCTGTGGTAAGGCACTGGCACAGGTTGCTCAGAGAAGTCATTGATGCCCCGTCTCTGGAGGTGTTCAAGGCCAGGTTGGTTGAGGCCTTGAGCAACCTGACACAGCAGAAGGTGTCTCTGCCCATGGCAGGGAGGTTGGAACCAGTTGACCTTTAAGGTCTCTTCTGACCCTATGGAGACGTTTTGCAGAGAAGGACTTGATGCTATGGGCCTAGTTGATACAAAGCAATTCTAACAAGGCCTTGAAACAGAGAACTGAAAGAAAAACCAAGGCCAGTTCAGTGAGAACAAGAGACAGCCTTCTGATAAACAGAGACCAGCTGAAAGAAATACAAGAGGTAGTTTGGTGGGTACAAGTACCACTGAAAGAAAAACAACAGAAGAGAACTATCAACATAGATAATTTTAGTATAACTTGGTTTTTTAGCATGCATGATAGTTTAACCAATAATATGTTAGTAATAACTTTATGGACAGTTACCTTTAGCCAATAATACACTGTAGATAACCTCATGGGCACCCAGTTATGTAACTAAAAAGGGTATATAAAGAAACAGCTATCTCAATAAAGTGTCATTGATCCATCGGATTGAAGTCCATGCATTTAATCCCCTCATGACCCAAACCATTTATGATTCCATAAATAACCTCTTTTTTACTCAAATTGCTGTCTTAGTGTAGAACTGTAACCTATTTGGACTTTTCAGAATAAATTTTATTGCATCCTTTGATGGTTACTCATTCTGTGTTGTCTTTACTTTATCTAGGTGCTATTCTTGGCAAATTGTTCAAAATCCCAGGTATGTACTTTAATCTTTTATAAAATATTCTTTATTAACAATGCCAGCCAACTGATGCACAGTGTTTTTGCAGAGCTAGGAGGAAAGGATGTTGAAGATTTGTTCACAGCAGTTTTAAGTCCAGCAACAACGCAGCCAGCTCCTTTGCCGCAGCCTCCACCGCAGCTTATGTCTCTGCACAGTCAAGGTAGGTTCCTTTATTACTTTTCAAAAGAGCAAACAGATCAGGGGAGTAATTATAAATACTGGTGTTAAAGTCAGACATGCCTGACTTTCTGCTGTCATTAATTTGTGAAATCTACCATTGTTAAATTATGAATTATTATTCTAGAACTGCTGTGAAGGGTGTGTGTAATTAACACATGTGTAAATATTGCTAGTAGGAATGGACCATTATTTTAGATTTTTCTGTCATATTGATTTTTTTTGACGCTTTTATATTTATGAAATTTGTATGTGATAATTCATGTGTTCTTTTCTGACTTTACTCTTCAATTTGAGTACCTCCACAAGGGTAAGGAAGGAAGCATTATAAAGGCAATTTACTGTGTTTTAATTTCCTTTAACAATTTAGTTTAACATGTTAACTAGTCCCATCCAAATAATAGGCTATGTAATTTTGAAATGTATTTGGAAGTTGATAATTTATTTTCTTTGTTACTACTAAAATTATCATGGCTTGATACAGCAGGCTCTTGCTCTTATATTGAAAGAAGGGACGGATTGATTGAAAGTAGAGCTTTCTCTTTTTTTAGCAGTCTGTATAAGCATAGTTAAATACACTCTTTTCTCACCAGACATCACCTCTAGTAGATTTTCCCTGAGCTCGCATAACGAGTGCCCATTCTGTTATACCGGTACTGCAAAAAGTAGCATGCAAATGGATTTCACCAGGGAATTAATCATAAGAAGAAAAGTGATTGGTTTCCCAGTTGGATGAATTTCCATAAAAAGGAAAGTCTTCAAAAAGTCTTAGAAAGGAGAGAGTTTAAAGCAAATAATGAGGTGATTTAAAGCAGAAGATAATACAGATGTTATTGCCTGTTCTGAGTTACTTGAGTACTTGGAGATAACTTCAGCAGTCGAGCTCTATACAATTGCTTAACTTTTCCCTCTGAGAAGTGCCACAATTACTAAGTTTTAGATTTATAATTTGTATAATGATCCACATGTTTCTCTGAGATAAACATTGTAGTAATGGGGAAACTTCCATCAAGTTTCAGCATTTTTGAATCAAAGTAGTGCTCTCTCCTCCTGAAGATGTGATCCTACAGTGCAAACCAGAGGTGCCTGACTCCCCATCCTGTTTGTTTGCCAGGTCCCCACAGTTACCGTATCTATTACTGTTACAGTACCCTTTCAGTAGCTGTAATAAAGCACCTTCTCTTACATCTTGAGTAACTTTCATCTTAGCTTTCTGTGTGGTTTGTGCAACCTGTAGATCAGAAGATAGTCTCCTAGAGCCTAAGAGTGATACAGTGGCGTCCTACAGATGCATTTAATTTCAAAGCTACTTCTGTGCTTCTAAGGAAATACTGGGGCAACAGTTGTAATTGCACTTAAGTGGAAGGGATTCAAAGGCCAGTGTTAATGCTGTGTAGGAACATCTGCAAAGACCATCTGCTGGAATCAATCTGCCTGTGCCACATTTGCCTAATATTGTAATCAAATAAATAAAATGTTCTGCCTTTGTACTGCTAGGCTGGACATTTAATTAGAAAATGCTGATGCTCGTTTGACTAGATTTGTTTGTTTCACTGGTTACAAATTAGGGAGTTAGGAGATAATGAGGCTCACTTTGATACACTGCTGAGGAGTCTCAGAAGAGGAGATGTTTAATTTGGGTTGGTTAATGATAATTCTGCAAGGAGCAACCTTGTCTGTGCTCACTGCTTGGATCTGGGTATGACAAGGATGACAGACTGTTGGCCCTTAAGAATGTTTCTCAGTGTATAGTGCAGTATGGGCTACTGCAAAAGTTTTGGAAATGCATTTTAATAAACCTGATTTTTTAGACAAGAAACAGACTTTGTGCAGGGTTGTGATACAGTGGAACAGAACCTCTTAAGCTTTTAGGGAAGTAGTGTAAGCTGCTATAAAGTCTTCTCCAAAAATGTATGGTTAGTGCTATAATATTTTAGTTTTTCATTAGATGGGACATTGTTTTTTCACGGAAAATTTCTACCTCTGCCTTGAAAGTAGTTCCTCTTTAAAGAATTAAATTAAACAACTTCTTTCCAGGAGAGAATGCGTTTCCAAGAGTGCCGCTTATGAATGGTCTGATTGGCCCCAACCCTCATCTCCCTCACACAGCTTTGACTGCTGGAGCTGCACTGGGCACTTTCTCTCCCATCACACAACAACCATATACAGATACCAGGTGAGATTAAATGGGAGTAAAAAATATATACTGTTTAGCACCAGTCACTTAGGGGGGAGGGGAATATCAATACTGTGATATTAGAGGTATTTAACTACTTAGTTCTGTACAGAAACTTCTGTATCATTGCAGCTGTTCACTACTGAAATAGCTAAACAGAATAAGTACTTTGCTAATTGGTTGGGTTTTTATAATACTGAGTGAAATCTATTGATAAAACAAAACCCTTTTCTGATTTGTCAGGGATAAGAACCCAGCGTTCAATCCAATGGTCAGTGATCCGAACAGCTCATGGGCACCATCTGCTCCACCTTTGGAAGGTGAAAGTGATACCATGTCCAATGCTCAGAGAAGCACTCTGAAGTGGGAAAAAGAAGAAGCTTTGGGTGAAATGGCAACAGTAGCACCTGTTCTCTATACAAATATCAACTTCCCTAACCTAAAAGAAGAATTCCCAGGTGAGAAATTTACTGAATAAGTTAAATATATTGTAGCAATTCATGCACTTGCATTTGAAACAAGGTAAAACAGACTCACCAAAGCCTTGCTTATTAACACATCTTTTGGTTGCAGACTGGGCTACGAGAGTGAAGCAGATTGCTAAACTGTGGAGGAAAGCAAGCTCACAGGAAAGGGCTCCATATGTGGTAAGAACCATTACACCAGTATTCCCTGCTTTCAGCAAACATAGTTCATCTATGAGGGGGTATTTTTTTAAAAAAGAAAAATAAATCTAGGCTAAGTGAAAGTTCACTCAGTCCACGAATGCCTTCCCAATTTCACTTGTAACTGTAAAGACTTCTATCAGTTTGATTTTCAGCTTTGGAATAAACTATATTAGTATGGTGCAATGTAAAGATATAAGCTGAGATAAGAACATCTGTGGTTCCCACTGCCTCTCTGCTGCATTTGATTCATGCCTCAGGTCTTATTTGCTCTGTTTCTTTCTGCACAGGATCTCACTCGGTTCTTCGGAAAGATAATAACAAATCATTATGTGACATTCCTTGCTTTCATCTTCCCCCCTCACTATGTTTTCAGTCTTTTAGCTTCCCCCAGGTTGCACTTTTTTAATACAGTCCAATTAGCAAGTAAATTTTATTCCCATGGATGTGGATGACTTAGAGCTTAACACTACCAGCATTATCTTCTACTGTCCAAATTAAAAAAATCCCCCTTCCTCTCTGACAACTTTTAAATCATTAGCCCAAACTCAATGCAGGGAAATGGAGTTCTTGATCTTTCTGAACGCCTTTCCACTTGAAAGAATCATTCTCTATTGTCTTCTTTCTGTCATCATCATTATTCAGCTTTTTATTCAATTCTGTCACTTTAGCACCTTTAGACCTCTGTGTCATTTCAATCACACTGTGTTTAATCTTGGTGATTCCTTCTGTGGAGTATTTATAAGATATTCTCCACTTAGGTGAGTGGATTTTTATCCCAGCATTTATCGCTTTGCAATTATTTTTATTGCTGATTTTTTTCTTTTTCATTGCTCTTAACAAATGCAGTCCTGTTCTCCTGGTGGATATCTAAAAATCAGCTCCAAACATTATTTCCTTTGTGTTTGGGAGGAGAATGCGTGCAAGTGCACACACAGGCACATGTGAGGGTTTACATAGCAAGAAGCAGTTATTTACTTGCAGAGGTTATAGTCCATGTACTTTTGTCCCTCGGCTGTTGCTGGTGTTCCTGGCATTGAGTGCTGTGTGATCCCTCTCCTGAGGGATTTGTATTGCATGGGGAGGAGTTAAGGCTACTTTAGGTATGAAATTCAGTATAGCATTAGCAAATTTTCATTCTAGGCTTTTTACTTTTCTTAGTGTGCACACTCCCATCACTTCTAGGGGAAAATTACACTAATTTTTCTGCTGCTGTGACACTTGTGCTCTCATCCTTGTCACTGTTTCATTGCTGGAGTGGAGGATTTAAACCTTTTCTGCTTGGCAACCCCCACATGACAAGTGAAAATAAAATTGTGGAAAAGATGTGAGGATTTGATTCAGAAAAGGAATCACATCCTAGATTGGTGGTAAAACAGATTCTTTGAAACTTCCATTAGATGCTTTCGAGTGTCAGTATGGCTGTAAAATGCCTCATTGAAGAGGAATTGCTGTTCTTCCATCCAATTTTTCCTGATCCATAAGCCCATATCCTGTGTTTATACTGCTAACTTAACACAGACTGAGATCTATAGAGGCTATTTAATGGAGTAGACTGTATTTTTCTTGTCACTGAAGTTCTCCACATTAGGGGCCTTTATTGATCCAAACATCATCTACTGTGCTCATGTCTTCAGAGTGCAGACAGCACTAGTATGTGATTTAAAAGGTAAACTAGAGGGATTCGTGCTTTCTTGGCACAGCACTGTACCCAGACAGAGACTCCGAATGCACAGAAAACCTCTGCTGCCAACAATTCCTTAGTTCTTTCCATGTGCATTAGTTTAAATGCAGAATTTCTAGAGACGTGAAGTATTTCCGGTTTGGAATTCTTTTAAAGTAAAAAATTTAGTTTTCACAAGCATGCTTGTGATTAGACCAGACTGTACAAATAATTTGGTTGTAGATTTTCTAGGAGGAACAGATGCAGTGTTCACACTTACCAGAAGAAAACAAGGCTAACTGTGTTTCTTTTTTATCTTTTCCCAGCAAAAAGCCAGAGATAATAGAGCTGCTTTGCGCATCAATAAAGTACAGATGTCAAATGACTCCATGAAAAGGCAGCAGCAACAGGATAGCATTGATCCTAGCTCACGCATCGACTCCGACCTCTTTAAAGATCCATTAAAACAGAGGGAATCAGAACATGAGCAGGAGTGGAAATTCAGACAGGTGTGTTGCATTTACTGTGTATTATTATTTTTCTTCCAGCTTTTTATTGCATTGTTGGAATCTGTTGTAATAAAGTCAGCCATTTGGTGTAAGAAGAAAATAGATGCTATCAGAAGAGAAGCTGCTTGTAAATGTTAGAAACCTTAGTTTTTAAACTTTCCCACTTACCTATTACGGAAATAGGTTATTCTTTCTCTGCCTGCTAGCTAGTGCAGTGCTTTGCTTTTATATACCATATATTACAATAACATTATCCTGCAGCCTAGTGCTTCAAATTGGGCTGGTTGTATCTTGGAGCCATTTTCTTTACATCAGAGCTACATCTGTCAGTAACTTTTCATCTTCAGAGTCTAAGGTTGAAAAACAGTGCTGCTCTTTAGGCAACCTGGGAAATACTTCCTCCCAGGCAATCAAGTTGCATGCCAAGGTAATTGAACTTCTTTACAAATAGCTAGACTCTCTATATATGATGACTTATAGCTGATCTTAATGTGTCCTAAAGTTTTAATTATTGATTTAGTCATTAGAAAGATTATGTTTATCCTGGACTTAAAAGCATAACCTTTTTCCTTATAATTTCTAAATAGCAAATGCGGCAAAAAAGTAAGCAGCAAGCCAAAATAGAAGCCACGCAGAAGCTTGAACAGGTGAAAAATGAACAACAGCAACAGCAACAACAGCAGCAGCAACAACAGTTTGGTTCACAACATCTTCTGAACCAGTCTGGCTCAGATACGCCTAGTAGTGGGATCCAGAGCCCCTTAACACCACAGACAGGCAATGGAAATATGTCTCCTGCACAACAGACATTCCATAAGGATCTGTTTATAAAGCAGCAGCTACCTGCTACACCTACATCAGCATCCTCAGATGACGTGTTTGTAAAACCACAAGCCCCACCTCCTACTCCAACTCGAATCCCAGTACACGATTCACTGTCTCAATCTCAGACTCAGACATCATCACAACAGATGTTTTCTCCGGGTTCCACAAACACAAGACCTCCATCTCCAATGGATCCATATGCTAAAATGGTGGGAACACCTCGACCGGCACCTATTAACCAGCACTTTCCCAGAAGAAGTTCCATTACCCCATTAGATACCTGTGCACCACAGTCATCCATATCTAGGCCTGTTCAGGGAACTGAACCATCAGGAAGCAGGCCTTCACCGGTCAGGGATTCATGTTCTTCATCTCCAGGTAGCAGTGATCCCTATGCAAAACCACCAGACACACCCAGGCCTGTCATGGCATCAGAGCAGTTCTCCAAACCTCTGGGGGTCCCAAGATCACCAATAGTTATGGAACAGTCAGGGAAGGTTCCTTTAACAGCTGGAAGCAGTGATCCATTTACTAAGCCAGCTCCTAGGACAGATACGTTTCAGAGGCAGAGAGTAACTTCTGCTGATGCGTACACACGGCCACCGTTGACTCCTACTCCTGCTGCTGTTGATGGTAGCCCTGGACCTTTTAAAACTCCTATGCGCCCACCTCAGTCCCCACAAGATCCTTATGCATCAATGCCAGGTACACCACGGCGTGTTCCTGTTGATCCATATGAAAGGCCTCCCTTGACACCAAGACCAGTAGATAACTTTTCACATAATCAGCCTAGTGATCCTTACAGCCAGCCTCCCCTTACTCCCCATCCTGCAATAAAGGAGCCTTTTACCCATCCACCCCGGATAGTGCGACAACAGAGTGATTCTTTCACTCAATCTGGACCCATTTCAAGGCCAGCTTCTCAGGACCCTTATGCTCAGCCTCCAGGTACTCCTCGGCCAGTTGCTGATCCTTATGCCCAGCCTCCAGGAACTCCTCGTCCCACCTCAGTTGATCCATATATGCAGCAACCACCAACACCAAGACCAGCTCCTCCAGCAGATTTGTTTGCTCAGTCCCCAGCAAATCAGAGACATTCTGATCCATACGCCCAACCTCCTGGAACACCAAGGCCTATTCTCAGTGATCCTTATTCTCAGCAACCAGCAACTCCAAGGCCAGGAATTCCAGAGAGTTTTAACAGACCTACAATGACAAGACCTGGAGTAATACCAAATAGGGATCCTTTCCTGCAGACACCACAGAACAGGTTGCAGGGCACTTTTGTCAGGCCATCAGATCCATGTTCTCAAACTCCCAGACCTGCAGGACCCGCAGTAACGGATTCATTTAGCCATGCTCCAGCTACTCCAGCACATGACCCATATGATCAACCACCAATGACTCCGAGACCTCAGCCAGAATCTTTTGGAACTGGTCAGGTGGCCCATGACACTGCTGACCAGCCACGGCCTGGTTCTGAGGGCAACTTCAATGCATCTGCAAATTCTCCAATGAGTTCTCAAGGACAACAATTTCCCAAAGTTTCACAAGTTCCTGGCCCAGCCCCCACTACAGGAGTAACAGATACACAAAATACCATGAATATGTCTCAAGCAGATACTGAGAAGTTAAGACAGGTGAGAATAGTGTTTAATACTGATGGTATTAAAATTTCATGAGTAGAATTTCCTCTTTTCTTGCTAAGTATTTAAGGTTTCTTGTTGTTAAACATAACTGTATAACATAGAATTATCTTCGTTCACTTTAATGTGCAAATTTAGTCTTTCTGGGTAGAACCACATTATATAGAATGCAGATAAATCAGTAGTTTTTAAGAGTTTGAACAAGATTAAGAAAGGAAGCAAAGGCCATCTTTGAAACAATTAAAAATTATAAATCATAGAATGGGTTGAGTTGGAAGGGACTGTAAAGATCATCCAGTTCCAATCCTCCTTCCATCAGCAGGGACAACTGCCACTAGACCAGGCTGCTCAAAGCCTCATCCAGCTTGGCCTTGAACACCTCTAGGGATGGGGCATCCACAGGTACTCTGGGCAACCTGTGACAATGGCTCACCACCCTCATTGTGAAGGATTTCTTTCTAAAGTCTAATTTAAATCCTCCTCTTTCCAGTTTAAAGCTATTCCCCTCTGTCATATCTCTATCTTGTAAAATGTCCCTCCTCAGCTTTCCTGTAAGCCTCCTTTAAGTACTGGAAGGCTGCTACAAGGTGTCACTGAAGCCTTCTCTTCTCCAGGCTAAGCAACCCTAACTTTCTCAACCTGTATTCATAGCAGAGGTGCTCCAGCCCTCTCATCACCTTCATGGCCTTCCTCCAGACCCACTCCAACAGTTCCATATTCTTATATTGGGGATTCTGGAACTGAACGCAACACTTCAGATGGTGTCTCACCAAAGCAGAGCAGAGGGGAAAATCACCTCCATCAGACTGCTGGCCATGCTTTTTTTGATGCAGCCCAGATTACGGTTGGCCTTCTGGGCTGTGAGTGCACATTGCTGGATCATAGAATCATAGAATCACCAGGTTGGAAGAGATCCACCAGATCGTCAAGTCCAACCATTCTTATCAAACACTAAACCATGCCCTTTAGCAGCTCGTCCACCCGTGCCTTAAGCACCTCCATGAAAGGTGAATCAGCCACCTCCCTGGGCAGCTTGTGCCAGTGCCCAATGACCCTTTCCATGAAAAACTTCCTCCTAATGTCCAGCCTAAATCTTCCCTGGTGGAGCTTGAAGACATTTCCTCTTGTCCTGCCCTCTGTCACTTGGGAGAAGAACCCATTACCCTCCTCTCCACAACCTCCTTTTAGGTAGTGGTAGAGAGCAGTGAGGTCTCCTCAGCTTCCTCTTCTCCAGGCGAAACAACCCTAACTCTCTCAACTCCTCATAGGGTGTGTTCTCCAGCCCCTTCACCAACTTTGTTGCTCTTCTCTGGACTTGCTCCAGAGCCTCAACATCCTTCTTGTGGTGAGGGGCCCAGAACTGAACGCAGGATTCAAGGAGCAGCCTCACCAGTGTGGAGTACAGAGGGAGAATAACCTCCCTGGACCTGCTGGTCACATCATTTCTGATACAAGCCAGGATGCCATTGACCTTCTTGGCCGCCTGGGCACACTGCTGGCTCATGTTCAGTCGGCTGTCGACCAACACCCCCAGGTCCTTCTCCTCAAGCGTTCTAGACAGACTTCTGCTGGTCTGTAGCACTGCATAGGGTTGTTGCGCCCCAAGCTGAGCTTCTCATCAGCCAGCACCCACAAGTAGTTCTCTGCAGGGGTGCTCCCAATTGCATCGTCCCCCAGACTGTATTGATACGCAGATTACCTCAGCCCAGGTCTAGGACCTTGTACCTTGCCTTGCTGAAGGATGCAGATTATTGATCTGTTATAGTTCTTCTGTCTGTCACATCAGGAAGGAAATGCCTTGAAAGGACAACTAATTCTATCCTAGAATAGATGAGATGTAGAGCTAGTTGCATTTGCTGACTGAAAATGGGAGTGTAGGCAAAGAGCTGAGCCGAGTCTCCTAACTTACTGGTTGACAGGCACGTTGAGGAGAATCCTGCCATGTATTACTGGAGGCACATTCACTCCAGGCTTTTGTCAATCAAAGTTGGGCAAACAGCACTTAATGAGACATAGAACTACCTTCAAATTGTGGAAAGCTGCTCAGCCCTCTGTTTGGAAGGAGCAGTGGAAAGTGGATTTAGCAGAAAAAATAGTATTTATTGTAAAGTGTCACAGTAAATTCTGCAGCTTAGGTGTAGACCTACTGCTGAATTTTCTTCAGTGAACGAACCTCTGGTCACCTTTCCTCCTTCCAAATGTACTTTCTCACTTGGTAAAAGGGCTTACGTTATTGGGACACAAAGGAAAAAGAGAGTTGCTGATATGTTAATTGGTAAAGTGGGTTTGCACTCTACACTTTCACAAGAGGTCTGGTACACTTTGACAAGACTTGCATCACCAACATCTTGCACCATCTGATCCCTCTTCTAATTTCTGAGTTGATTGTGGTAGTTAATAATGTTGTTCTGTAGTAATTGAAGAATTTCTTTCCTCCGAAAGGTTTAACCTAGTGGAGTGTAACACTTGAAAATGTCAATTGCAGTGTCAAGCACAATGATTTTTCTTCTTTTAAACAGCGCCAGAAATTGCGTGAAATTATTCTACAGCAACAGCAGCAGAAGAAGAATGCAGTTCGTCAGGAAAAAGCCTTACAGGATGCAGCAGCTCCTACCCATGCAAGTGCTCTTCAGCATTGGCAGCAAGACAACTTAAATCAAATTTTTAACCGCCCTCCTCCTCCGTATCCTGGGAATATTAGGTCCTCTGTCCCTCCAGGTGGGCCAAGGTTCACCATATACCCAAAAGACCAACGTGGACAATTTCCTGTTGATGGGCAGTTCAGTAGACCCCAGTTTCCAGGCGATATGAACGCCATGGGAATAAGGCCTCATGGTCTTAGGTAAGCTCTTTCATTTCTTAAACCCAGGATATTAGAGGGATAGTTCTACATTTACCAAAATTGTTAGATAAAGGAGGGTTTTTTAATGAAGAATCATCTGTATTCTTGACAGTAGCTGGCAGTCTTCCTGAAGTCAGGATGCACAGTGGGTTTTCCTGTAAGCCTCTATAAAATTAGAATGTATTTTACACTGACACAGTTTTACACTGTCTATTATTAGGAATTAATCGGAAATAAAAACGGAGAAACAGCAATACTTATGAAAGTTATGTGAGCTGAAAGATCTTGTTGCCTGTGGTTTCGGGGCTTCGTGGTTTTTTAAAAGGCAAAAGATCTGACTTGAGCTTTGATGTCTTAAATAAATAAATGTAATAGTCTTGTTTCTGTTTATAATTAATATACCATCAAATGTCAACTTCTGCATGTGCCATTTTTACAGTCAATGCTGTGATGTAAAATGAATAATGGTATTGCCTTACATTGTCATCTCAAGAATTACTATTTTCAATATATTGGATTTATTTCAGCTATTTATAATTCCATGCAATATTATTTTTTATGCTGAGTTGCATTAACATGTAGTTTATTTCTAAGATAGTTCTTGCTGCCAGAATTCTCTATCCATTATTATTACTGGAATTGAAAACATGGTTGTTTATTAAACATAATTAAAGCAATTATTTTATTGTAGTCATAAAGCTCATTTAAATGTAAGCATAATTAGTAAAAATATTTATTTAAATATCTTAATGAATGCATCATGTAAAGCATTTTGTTGAATAGTCATTTAGTCAAATATGCCAGGCTAAGTAGTCCTGAGGAAAAAGATAATTTAGACTTTCATACTTTGTTTTAGATACGGGTTTCCAGGAGGTGGCCACGGTCCACCATCAGGTCAAGAACGTTTCCTCAGCCCTCAGCAGCCAATGCAGCGCCCTGGAGTTCCACCACAGCTGAGAAGATCTCTGTCTATTGATATGCCTCGGCCAGTAAATAATCCACAAATAAATAATACGTCTGGAATCTCTCAACACTTTCCTCCACAGGGCATTCCAGTTCAGCAGCACAATATATTGGGTCAGGCGTTCATCGAGTTACGTCACAGAGCTCCTGATGGAAGGCCAAGGCTGCCATTTAATCCATCTGCTCCAAATCTTGTGGATGCGGCAGCACAACATCAGCGACATGCAGGGTTTATACCCAGGCAGGAGTTTCCAGGCCCAAGACAGGCAGAACCACTGAGACATAATTCTCAAGCTATATCTAACCAGCTGCAGATTCCTGCAAGTTTGGAGCATATGCCACAGTCCCAGCAAGATCAAATCAATCCCGACAACCCATCTGCACTTGTAATACGTTCTCTAAGTCATCCACCGGTTGCAGATGCATTCCCAGCACCATCTTTGTCCACATCTGCACCAAGTGATGAATCTGCTAATTTACAGATTCCCAGCCAGCCAAGTGATGGTCTAGAAGAAAAGCTTGATCCTGATGATCCTGCTGTAAAAGATTTGGATGTGAAAGACCTCGAGGGGGTTGAAGTCAAGGATTTAGATGATGAGGATCTGGAAAATTTGAATCTAGACACAGAAGATGGGAAAGGGGATGAACTAGACACATTAGATAATTTGGAAACCAATGATCCTCACCTTGATGACCTTCTGAGATCTGGGGAATTTGATATAATTGCATACACAGACCCAGACCTTGATGTGGGGGATAAGAAAGGAATGTTTAATGAAGAACTAGATCTTAGTGTCCCCATTGATGATAAGCTAGATATCCAGGGCAAAACAGAAGAACCAGAACCGAAAGAACAAGGTGATAGAGCTGCTTCCCCTCCTGACACTCAGTCTCCACAGAAGAAATCTACAGAAAATGAAATTAAGACAGAAGTACTTTCCCCAGATGCTCAGGAGGAAAAGAAGAATGAAAACGAAAAAAGTGATGGAAATGTTGAATCCACAAATATGCAACAGGCTGCTGAAACGGAGTTAAAGGATAGAGAAGAGGCTCCTGCTCAGCCTGATAACCCAGAGTTCCCTGATAAAACTACTGCTGTTCCTAGTCAAGAAACAACTGTGCCTAGTCCAGATGCTCAGGGATCTGCTCCGCTGCCTGTTCAAGGAGCAGTGAGTTCCTGCAGTATTTCTGGGTCCACACCAGTCCTCTCAAGTTTACTGTCTAATGAAAGCTCTGATAATGCTGAAGCAAGGCCTCTAGGATCTCCATCTCAATCTTTGCCAACACCACAAATGAACCACGCATCAGGTATTCCACAAACACTAATGACACCTGGTGGACAGATCTTGGAAAACACTTTAAATTCAAATTTGGCCATGGTTCCACGAATAAACCATAATTTTTCTCAAGGGTCACCAAATCCAGGATTCATTCAGGGTCAGTCAGCTAATTTTGGGACAGGACAGACATCAAATCAAACCGTGCCTGTACCAAACCGTCCTGGTCCTGGTGGCATATCTGCTCCCCAACAGATAATGCTCCCTCAACCATTAGCTCAGCAGCAAAATCGAGAGAGACCGCTTTTGCTAGAGGAACAGCCACTTCTTCTGCAGGACCTCTTGGATCAGGAAAGACAGGAGCAGCAGCAGCAGCGGCAGATGCAAGCCATGATTCGCCAACGCTCAGAGCCATTTTTCCCCAATATCGGTACGTGGGTCATCTGTCTGTCTGTGTTCTGGTTAGTTCTTTAACAATACAGTGATAAATAGTGAAATAATCCATAGGAGTGGTAGAAGCAGGTGGACATGTGGAGCTTGAAAGTGGCATAACAAAAACCAGCCTGCCTAGTAGGTACGGTGGGAATCTGGAAGTGAAGCATGCAGGTGAAGATTTGAACTCTGTGGCAAGGCTGCTGTTTATTTCACTTAGATCGGGGCAGCTGCTTTACTGCTGGTATTCTGACATCAGTTTTGTCATGTGTTCTCTTTGTACTTAAGTATCTCATACGTGATATGGAGTAAATGCAGCCTTTGTAAAAAAAATTATATGATCAAGAATAACTGCTGACCTTTGATATTTTATCTGTCATTTTTCTGTTTATGGTTGGTTTATTATATTTTCTTGCAGTGTTTAGTGTGTCTCAAGGGAAGGGGTCATCTAAAGCTGTATTATTAGCTGACAGTCCAGACTATACCCAGAAACATCACAAATAATTCTGCATATACTAAAAGCGTTTACTATCATTTCGAGTTTAGTGTAACGTAGTATTTTGAGCTTTCAGACCATCACCATCATTTAAATGTTATTAGTGAAATGTGAAGTTTGTAGAAGTGTGTTAGTTGTAACTACACTGAGCATTGTGAATGGGTCAAATCTAACCTACTCCATAAGTGATGGTTCTGTACTAGTGTGGCTAGAATGTGCTTTAAGCCACCTTAGCTGGCTAAGACCACCTCCAGAAGTCCTTTCCAACCTCATTTGTTCTGTACTCCCATTTATCCTGCTCTGTGTGAGGTTCCTGTTGGGAGAGACAGCAAAAAGGCACATTGTGGTTGTTCCAGATGCTGTGTGTGGTGTGAGCCTTTCCACCTGTAACACTACCAGTAATTACAGAGCGACTAAACAGGTTTGCTTTGTACGTTAGTGGCGGTGTGTCAGTTTTGCCAACTGGACTCGCAGACACATCTCTTTTTCCTGAATCTTAAACATATACATAGAATTTATTAGCCTAATGGGTCACAGATCAGATTTGTCTCAGACATACATGCTTTTCTTGGTGGGTCATGGCTGAAGATGGGAATGGTTGCTGTTAGAGTGACTTTACTTTGAGGATAGATGAAAACATGAATTTCAAAGCAGAGAGGACAAGTAATATGAAATAGTAATGCAGTTATATTGTTTTACTTATGATTAATGCATGAACTAGATGTAAACAAAACAGTTCCAGTTAATAACTTGTAATGTTCAGCTATGCAATTCACTTACTGTTGTTCTTTTACAGACTTCGATGCAATTACTGATCCCATAATGAAAGCAAAAATGGTAGCTCTGAAGGGGATCAATAAAGTCATGGCACAGAGTAACATGGGGATGCCACCAATGGTTATGAACAGGTAGGCAATGCTTGATACCATTCTCTAGGGCTATAAAATGTAAAAGGAAGTGATGGGGCAAGCTCTGCACTGGAAATGAAAAGAATTAAATGTGGAAAAATACCTTTCTGTCATGTATTTTATGGCCCATGATAATTCAGAATTATCTCCTAAGAATAAAACGATTGCAGCAATAGAAACTGTAAAAGTAATAAATGTATCAGATTCGTGCTCCAGTTGTGATGTCGTTGGTCAACATGGCTTCACTGTTGACATTTCTCTTGTTTTTCTACTTACGGATTACATAATAACACATCTCCCACACACGCAGTTTGAAAACTATTGATGGCCATGTAACGTTTAACCTTAATACCACAGCATATGATTTAATATGACGTGTAAGATGTAGCCCAAGTAATGGAAGTTTCATCCCCTCTTTAAATCCACTGTGAGGATAAAATGAGCTGCAAACTGTGAGGACCCCACCATGTCTGTCAGAAGTGGGGGTCTGTGGGCCAGATGTGATCTGCAACTTTTCTTTTTGTGTGGCCCTTAAAACAGTGTGTTTTCTTCTTCCAAACACATCTTTAGTGTTAAGTGGTAATACATGGTTTACCAGGGTGGGTTTGTAAGGCCTGTTTGAACTTGCCAAGAAGGTGCTGTACCCTATCCCATTCATTAGAGCTTCACTGCAGCCTAACCTGGGTGACCTGCAGTGGCAGAACTAATAGCTAATGATCACTTGTTTGCCATAGTCTTTCTTAATGCTATAAAAAGAATATTTTGGTTTAAGTCTGTGCTCTGCCACCGTTACATATAAAAGTTTGTGTCCTCCTCAGTTGTCATTGCAGACTAGGATTTTTCAGAACTGCATTTGGCTTTGCTTTCAGGAGATACATTGTCTTAAAATGGTACAGAGGCTTGCTTGAAACTTTTTCTGAAACCCAAATAAATCTACACAGTGACTGTTCTGGCTACTGTGATAAGTAACTACTTTAAATCTTCTTTTTACATCATAATATTTAAGATACAAATACAGATAACGTTTTGTGTGTGTGTGTGCACTTTTACTGTTTTAGCATAGTACACCGTATTTAATAATCTTAAGTGTAAAATGCCACAATTTCAGTCAAGAACAAAGTGTTATAGCATGAAATGAGAAATAATGTTCTCCAGAGGCTGAAAAAATTTAGTACCAAATTTTGATCAAATGTTCATAAAATGTTTGGATGCTTTGTGTCACTTCAGGGAAACACAAAAGCTAGTCTTGTCTCTAAAACACCCGTCAGTTTTTGAAGTTATAATTTAACTTTCTGTTTATCTATCAATAGGTTTCCCTTCATGGCTCAGCCAGTGCCAGGGGCTCAGACAAGTGAAGGCCAAAATCATATGCAGCAGGTGATCACACAGGTAATACAACTTCCTGTGGAGTTTAAACAAGTGTTTAGTAATGATAACTAGGTCTTGGGGTTTTTTTAACTGAATTATGATTTAATATCCTTGTATGTTTGTTTTATGGAATTTCTAGGATGGAAGTTTGACACCTCAGATTTCTAGACCTAATCCTCCCACTTTTGGTCCTGGTTTTGTCAGTAAGTACAGATTTAATAATTTATTGTGTGTCAGTGTTTCATTCTTCAGTTCATTTTTCTTTAAAATAAAATATCTCTAAATGGATC
This sequence comes from Coccyzus lansbergi, assembly GCA_033558105.1. NCBI lineage: Eukaryota > Metazoa > Chordata > Aves > Cuculiformes > Coccyzidae > Coccyzus > Coccyzus lansbergi. Next base: position 349,467 of record JAUMJK010000529.1, on the reverse strand, counting down.
CTGTCTCTCAGAAATCAATCCTCTTAAATTTGAGTCATTTTTATCATTATGATACTGATAAATAAAGGAGTGCATATGAGTTGCTATCAACAGTTTTCCTATAAATCCCCAGAGAAACACCATGAGAAAACAGGAAAACAGAATGAACGGAAAATTAGCATTATTTTCATTCATGTGAGAATAGTTACCTGTTAACTGACAGTCTCAAAAACCTGGTGTTCAGTGATGCTGCAATATTCTGAGCTCAGTGGGAACAACAGTGAATCTCGGTGGGTTATTTTTTATTACAGAAGTAAAAGGTTGTGTGCATCATTGCCATTTTAAAAACCACCAATAAAAGCTTTCCAGGCAATTGCTAAGCGAGACTGGCTGGAAACAACAATCATGGAAACCAGAAATACATTAGTATTTTGCATTCTTTACTTCTGATTGCCCTAGATCAATTGTAAATCTCAGTCTCTGTGATGAGAAAAGAGATTAATTAGGAGAAATTAAAATGGGGCATAAGCTGAGAGAGGTAAACCACATTGAAAAAAGGTAACTGCATATATTTTACTTGATATTTATGCATAAGAAACGGAAGTAAACACCTTCACCTTTTCCAGACACTGGAGTAGCAGCACTAAATGTATAATGAGCAGCTTTAGTGATATTTTTTATATTAAGTACTGTTGAAATTTGAGGTGGCTATCAGCAGTGGCATCGCTCTGGCTGAAACTAGGGGTGGTTGTGCAAGTTTGAGAAATCAATTTTACATTTCAGCAGTAGTTCTTACCTGGAATTTGTAAATATTTCAGTATTTTCATTTACACTTCCACATTGCTCCCATCTGCAGTTACTCCATCATTTCCACTCAATTGTCCCTTCAGATTATGTGATCAGTTTTGCAGAATTTATCGCTGGAAGGAATGGGTGCCTCTTGAAATTGTAGGTAGCGCTGTGAGTTGATGTAGTTGAGCTGATGGAGTTGATGACTGGCTCTGTCACAGTGACTGTTAAGGCAGAAGGTGATAGGGATTGGAGCACAAGTTGGATGTGGTTATACTGAAATCACATTGTTGTGTAGGGATCTTTATGACTCAAACTTTGTTTACAAGGAGGATCCATGCCATATTTCTGGTTACCCAGTTCATTGCCTGCCACACTGTGATCACAGCACAAGATACCATCACCATACCTTCCCTCTTGCCTTCTGGGCTTGGTGCAGTTCAAGTGTTGTCAGAGATGACTGTTTTGCCCTGAGAAATACTTCTGAGAGCAACACGCTGCTTTTAAGAAGCATTTCTCATTTGTGAAAAGGAGGAACATCTCAGCTATAGTCTAAATGAGAACCCATTTGTCTGTGGGGAGGAGAAGGTGCTGGTGCGGAAGGGCCAGTGTGGAGGACTGAGAGAAAGTTATTTTAACAAAGACAATGGTATCTTTTTATTGCATAAGAGTATGATGGGTATTTATAATTTTAATTTTTTTCTTCCATACAGTCATAAAAATAGATCTATAGGTACAAAACTCTTCTGTAAACACCAGATATAATGAGGCTGTGTTTCCTGTGAATTTGTCCTTCCTTAATCTCTTCCTTTCTGCCAGAATACTTCCAGACGTCTTCCATGTCTCCTGTTCTGTGGTAGAGCCAGATATCACCATGTTCTGTAGCTGCTTTCAAAGCTAAATTTGCTCACTGGCTGGCAAATGCACGTTTACTGGCTAGGCAGCAGGCTGGTCTCTTGAAATTAAGGGACTAAGTTAGTATTGCTTTCTCTCACAAAAGACAGTGATTTGAATCTCTGTCTCCTGTACTCAGATCACTCCAAGAGCTTAATATCTCGAGGTCTCAACCATTCTGTCAGATTTATCTCAGCTTAACTAGCAATTTGATAAAAAAAAGGGGGGAACCTAATGTTTTCACTATGGCTCCAAAAACTGAGATGAGAGCTAACCCCTCAGGATGAGATGATATCATACTTTATTTCTCTTCTCTCCAGATGATTCGCAAAGAAAGCAATATGAGGAATGGCTACAAGAAACACAACAACTTCTTCAAATGCAGCAGAAGTACCTGGAGGAGCAAATTGGAGCACACAGAAAATCAAAAAAGGCACTCTCGGCAAAACAGCGTACAGCCAAGAAAGCTGGCCGTGAGTTCCCAGAGGAAGATGCAGAACAGCTTAAGCATGTTACTGAGCAGCAAAGTATGGTCCAAAAGCAGCTAGAACAGGTAATCATCTGGAATCAAAACCGATCACGTTAATGCTATGCTGTCACACTGCCATGACTCACTCCTTTAAATCTTCTAAAAGATGAATGTAAATGCTTAAATACAGGGGAACTTATTTAAAAGGAGCCACTCTGTCACATTTTGTGAGTGAATTCCTGGTGACACTGGAGTTGTAGAAAAATATGCTGCAGTGAAGATAGGACAAAAGTTGCTTTAGTGCTTCAGGAAGAGGGGAAATTCCTTAGCAAAATTATTTGCAACAGAGTTCCTGGCACCATGAAAAGCATAATCGAAAGTTTCAGACTGCAAAGGAGGAAAGTCTTAGCATATAGGGCACTGTTTCAGGCTTGAATTAACCTCATTACTTGGGCTTTTCAGGTGTCATTATGTAATCCAAACCACTGGGTTATAAGCCAGTTAATTGCTACTGTTTGAAAATCTCTTTTTGTTATATCTTTAATGTTAGTCTAGTTTTATGATCTGTCTGGTTTCTAGGTGCTGGTCATCAGTGCATGTTGCCTGTTATTGTATCATAGAATAATTCAGATGAAAGGGATATCTGGAAATCATCTAGTCTCCTGTTCAAAGCAGAACTAGCCTCATGGTTAGATCAAGTTGCTCAGGGGTTCAGTCAATTTGGCTGGATCTCCAAGGGCAGAGATTTCCGAGCCTCTCTGGGCCTCTATCCAGTCTGTAACCACTTTCACTGTTTTTTTCTTTCTTTACATTCAGCTGGAATTCCACTTGCTGCATCTTGTAACAGTGATTATAGTAAGCAAGATTAAAGTTAAACCCGTGATGGCTTTGATAAATGTAAGATTTGATCAGCAGTATTGATTGCTGTGTTCTTCAGACACCATTTATAAGTTATCTGGCGTGATGTCCTTTTACTGTATAGGTGGGGAATCTTTTCATAGTCAAGAACAAATAGACTTACCCTTATTATTAAGAGGGGAAAAATTGGCAGTAGGCTGCTTGGAGTGAAGTCACAAGTGGTATCTAACCCTTGAGTTCTTGCTCCTGTGCTCCAAGACAGAGTTTTTACTGGATGGAATATTGGTTGACTTGCCTTTTCACCACATGGAAGAGGGATGTAGCAGTTAAATTATAACTGCACCATTTCTTCATGCACTCTGATCCCTGGAACTGCTGGTCCTAGACACAGGCATAGAGAAAACAGAGCTGATTTTGTGCAACATGAGCTTATGCCTGACAGGTTTATTAGCTCAGGCTCTGAGCCATGCAGACACTACCCCATTGTCTCTGTGGCCAGGGCAGTTTAACTGCTTTGATGTGGCGCTGTGCCTATGCTAATCAGCTTTGCCTCATCCTCCCCCATACTTCTAAAATCACCAGGTCAATCAGAGCAGTTTGGCTCAGTCCAGCTGGGTGTAGTTAGTGCTGGTCCTCTTGAGGTCTATCTCAACTAATTCCAAATACAGTTACATGGCTGGTCTGCCACTGCAGATCCTGGAGGGCATGGTGGTTTGGATACCTCCTTGGCACATGGAGCCAAGACAGGTTTAGTGCTGTATGCCCAGCAAGAAGTCCTGGAGCACTGGGCTGTGTGATGCAGATTGATCTGATTGGTGGCTTTCTGCACTGGCACCGTTTATCTGGTGATGTCCATGCCAAGCTACAGCGCATAAATCATCTTGGATCCAAGATCACTGTGTAAATAGCCTTCTGGGTGCATCTGTCCTGCATGGTGAGATTTGTCCTGTGGCATCGCTGTTGTTTTGAGCTTTCTGACTTCTCCCTTGCCCCAGATGAAGGAGAGTGCTATTGAACATTCTTAATTGTGTTGAATACTTTTTCTATCAGTTCAAACAGCTAATGGAAGTTATGGAAGTCATAATCTAAGGAACAGAAGCAAGAAAGAGATTTTCCATAGTGCATGTATTATTAACCAGTGGAGAGAAATCATGGGACCTTCATCACTGGGGGTGTTCAAGGCCAGATTGGATGGGTCTTTCAGCAATATGATGCAGTGGAAGGTATCCCTGCCCATGGAAGGGGCCAGGAGTGGAACTGGGTGATCTTTAAGGTCCTTTCCAACTCAAATCATTCTATGATTCTGTGAATACAAGTCCTTTTATTGTTTTAGAGAGCTGTGTAGATAAGTATCTACTGTGTTTCTGCAAAGCTCTTTCTTGTCCAGTAGACAATGCCATATCGTTCCAGTGGCTTCTCCTGCTTGCCTTAAAATAAACTAGTAGGCTTAACTTTCACCATCCACATTGAGTTTATTTTCAAATTAAAATTTTCAAGCAGTGATTGTCTTTTCTGTCTGCTCTGAGATGTTTGAGGACCTGCCTGTGACTAAATAATAATCTACCTCACTGTTTTCCTCCAAATTTTAGCTTTTCGATTACATCTTTTTCAAAGATTTGCTAATGAGTGAAGATCCTCCACCTCACTGTTTCCTTTTTCCTGTTTTTTCCTAACTACTGTTATCCTGTGGATATCAATATGTGGATATCCTTATGGATAATAAGGCAGGGATTACTTTTCATAGAATCATAAAATAGTTAGGGTTGGAACAGACCTTACAGATCATCTAATTCCAAGCCCCTGCAACATGTCTCAGTAGATCAGACTGCTCAAGGCCCCCATCCAACCTGGCCTTGAACACCTCCAGGGTTGGGGCAGCCACAGCTGCCCTGGGCAACCCATTCCAGTGCCTCACCACTCTGATAGTGAAGAAATTCCTCCTTCTGTCCAGTCTGAATCTGGCCCTCTCCAGTTTACACCCATTGCCCCTAGTCCTGTCGCTACAAGCTTTTGTAAACAGTCCCTCCCCAGCTTTCTTCTAGGCTTCAGGTACTTAAGGTTTTTTGGTTCAGATTTGTGTAGTCTCTAACACAGTGCAGTCTTGGCACAGAATCAGAACTTTGAGACACTGTTATATTTTCAAAAATGTTGGGATGGGAAGTATTTCTATTGAAATAATGGCTGCTTAGGCTTAAAAAGGAAGAGGAAATAAAACTGCAGAAGTGCTGTGTTTGCCTCATGTTCATCTTCTACTGAAATTACAATGGTGAGTTACATACTTTATACCATTTACGCAGTCAGTCCATGTCAGTGATGAAATAATGTCTTCTTTAATTTTTAGATTCGAAAGCAGCAGAAGGAGCATGCAGAACTCATTGAGGAATATCGAATCAAGCAGCAGCAGCAGCAGCAGTGTGGGATGACACCCCATGCCATAATGCCTGGCGTCCAGACTCAACCACCCATGGTTCCAGGAGGAGCATCACCAGCAATGAATCAGCAAAACTTCCCCATGGTGGCACAACAGCTCCAACATCAGCAACATGCAGTGGTCATCCCTGGGCAATCCAACCCACCCAGAATGCCAAATTTATCTGGATGGCAACCTGCAAATGCCCCTGCGAGTCATATTTCCATGAATCCAGCGAGGATGCAACCTCCAATGACACCGTTGCCCATTACTTCTGGTACATCAACTCCTGTGCCTGGTCCAAATGCAGCTGCACAGTCAGGGCCACCACCAAGAGTGGAGTTTGAGGACAATAACCCTTTTAGTGAAAGTTTTCAGGAGCGGGAAAGAAAGGAACGTTTACGAGAACAACAGGAACGACAACGCATTCAGCTTATGCAGGAGGTAGATCGACAGAGGGCTTTACAGCAGAGAATGGAACTGGAACAGCACGGTATGATAGGATCTGAATTGAATAACAGAACATCCTTATCTCAGATAACTTTCTTTAATTCTGATCTGCCTTGTGATTTCATACAAGCTCCACGCCCTCTTCAGCAGTCTCCACAGCATCAGCAGCAACAAATGGGGCAAATTTTGCAACAGGGTTCTGTGACCTCACCTCCTGCCACAAATTTTATGCAGAGCAGTGAACGAAGGCCAGTGGGACCTACAGCCTTTGGACCAGATGCATCTGCTGCTCCAGGTGGAACCCCTAATTTCCATAATGTTAAACAAACTCATGGGAATATCCCTGGGGCTAACTTTACGCAGAACCAAATCAGGCCTCCATTTCCTTCTGCTGTACCCTCATCTGCAGGACTCAGTAGTGCTGCCCCGTGTGGCTCAGACACTAGTGTGCCCCAGGCAACAAACTTCCCAGGATCAAACCAGTCTCTTATACAGCTGTATTCTGACATAATCCCAGAAGAGAAAGGAAAAAAGAAAAGGACACGAAAAAAGAAAAAGGACGATGATGCCGAGTCCATAAAAGCCCCGTCAACTCCACATTCAGATATAACTGCACCATCAACTCCAACTGTTTCTGATTCTACCTCCACCCCCACAGTTAACATCCCCAATGAGCTTTCACGTCACCAAGATGAGCAAGAGTCACGGGAGTTAACAGGTCCATCGACATCAAATGCAGGAGAGAGCCAGGCCTCACCAGAGCTGGAAAGTAAGCTCCCCAACAGCAGCTTGCCAAGTGTAAATACAGAGACTGAAAAGGCTAAAACAGATCCACCTGCCAGCATTCAAGAAGTTAAACTAGAAAAGGCAGACACTGAGCAGTGCTCAGGTCAGGCTGAGCCTAAACCAGAAAATCCAAGCAGTATTAAAGTGGAAGAAGATAAGGTCACATCGCAGCCTGTCTCTTCAGCTCAGAGTCCAGCACAACCAGCTAGCATTCCAGCTGCAAAAGGGGAGTCAGGGAATGAATTGCTGAAACACCTGCTTAAAAATAAGAAGTCCTCATCTCTTTTAAATCAGAAGCCAGAGAACAGCTGCCGAACAGAAGAGGAGGCTTCTGGGGATACGAAGTTAACAGAGAAGCTGAATCCAGCTGAAGGAATGGTGAGCCTGTTGCTGGTTTTGTTATACAGTGGTCATCAACAAGCAAAGGCTGGTTTGTGCCTTTGCCAGGGGCGTTTGGGAAAAGGTGGGGAGATAACCTGCCTGTAGAAGAATTGAATAAACAGCTTTAACAAATGTTTACCTCCCTTTCTGCCTTTTCTCCATGAGTAAATCATCTGTAGTTTGAAAAGAACAAGTTTTAAAATGACTTCATAGATCACTGTATTCTGAAATTATTAAAATGCAATAGATAATCATCTGAAAACATGCCACTTCCTAATATTTAGCAATATTATGGCAAGATTGTACGGTATCTAAACTACCTGCTCATGTGTTTCTGTACAGTATACAGTCTGTCTCTGTGCTGCTTCCTCCTGTGACTCTGCCTTAGTTATGACCTGCAAAGGTGCAGGGCTGGGCTCCACACCCCTTCAACTGCACCTTTTGAGGTGTTCTATTACTGTAATGGAAGGGAACATTAGTCCTTTATATTAATGGCATTATATGATGTAATAATTTATAAAGTTCATAAGAACAGACCTAGAGAAAATTGCTTTCCGTGGGGGTAGGATACACTTCATATTTGGATTTGGTCACTTTATTGTGATCTTTAATCTCTACTCAGTTTGGTTTTATGACTGGCTAAACTTGAAATACATCCTCAAAACAAAACTTAAACATATTCAAAATAAATAAAGACTGATAAAAATAAAGATAATTGTGAGCAGCAGGTAACTAAAGTGTCAAAGATTAAAGTAAAAACACACATGACAGAAGTAGTGGTGACAGTACTTCCCATAAGGGTCTTGGAGAACTGTTTAAAATAATAACCGAGAAAAGGATTTCTTTTGTCTTGCCACTGTCTGTTGCATTACCAAGTCCCATTCTGAGTGCTTTTACACAACTGTCCTTTTATGTGAAGAATGGCTTTGCAAATTTGTATTGAAGGTATTTAACTAAAGGGTACAATCCAGAAGTGGTTTACAATGCTGTTTCTGTTTCTAACCTCAAAATACATTTGTGTTATATTAGCCTGCACCCCTTTTTCTGTAGCCGAGTGTGCCTTTCATTATGCTTCATGAAAACCTCTAAGGCTGCATGTACATCTACCTTTAATTTAGGAGGTGTTAAAAAGAAAATACTTCTAGTCTGTGAGTTTTTAAGGATGTTTTCAGATGTCAGCGGTGTTAACTCTTAAATCATAATTCTGTGGGTGGGGACAGCACAGCAGTTGCCAATGAGACAGCAAAATAAAGAAACTGTAAATACAGTTTGTTATTGGTAAGATTCATTATGCACAGCATGTTCTTTTAGACTTAACGTGCAGTAAATTTGAACGAAGTGTTCATTAAAATGTCAAAAACTCTGCTTCACTTTCTTTTTTTACACCAGCAAACTGCAGGAAACCAGATGCAAGGTGCATTTGGTTGTAGTAACAGCCAGCTTCAAAGAGCAGATGTAGGACCTGAAACCAAGAAACAGAGAAATAAGCGAACACAGAGGACGGGAGAGAAGGCGGCTCCTCGGTCCAAGAAAAGGAAAAAAGAGGAAGAAGAAAAGCAAACTGTTTATCCCAACGCTGATACATTCATCCAGTTAAAGCAGGTAGGTATGCAGATGCTGGGTGATGCATCAGGAGGTCACTTGAAAGAGTGAACTTCTCATGTTGGAAATAAAGCTGAGCATTAAGCTGAGTTTTGAGTACTGGGTGGGGAAAACAAAAACTAGGAGATTTCAAGTTCTGGTTTTATTTCAGTTTGGAAGATCTACTAACATGGCAGGTATTTGGTGGTCTCAAATCCATGAAGCTCCTGTCAACTCTGGTGGCCACTGTGGCTGACCTAGCAGGGAATCATAGCTGCAGCTCTGCTGGACAGGAGACCACCTTCCTTAACAAACAGAGGCACCCATGTTTGACACAGTTGTCTGATAGTGGGAAAATTCTGGTTATCCTTTTAAATTAGATACCATTTGACTGATGTTTGGAGATTTGCAATGTTTCTATGTTATAATTAAATTAATTTCTCTAGGTTTTTTATAGTTAAATAATTTTTTTTTCTCTTTCAATACAGCAGCTTTCTCTTCTGCCTTTGATGGAGCCAATAATTGGAGTGAGCTTTGCACACTTTCTTCCTTATGGCAGTGGCCAGATAAATGGTGGAAATCGACTTGTAGGAAGTTTTGGTAGTGCCACTCTTGATGGGGCTTCAGATTACTACTCTCAGCTCATTTACAAGGTACAGTTCTAATCTGGATTTCCACTGTGTGCACTCTGTGGGAAGAGAAGTTCCGTTGTTTTGCTCTGAAAGTGGAAATCAGATCTGGAAACTATGTCATAAACTAATTTAAAACTACCGGTATTCCTTTTATGAATGGATGCTAAACAGTGAAAATTGTAATTGCAGTTTTATGGAGTGGGGAAGTCTGAATTCTCAGTATTGTGAAGTCTTTGAAAGCATTGAAGCATTTTCTAATGCGAATTAAATGGGAAATAGACTTTTCTTGTTTGTCTGCTAAGCACTAAGAACCTGAGAATTCTGAAAAGTAGACTGTCGTTGACAAGCTAATAACTCACAGAGTTGAAAACTTGGTCTCCAAAACCAGAGTGGCAGCAATGGGAGAGCAGCAAGATAGCGAAGAAAGAGAATCAAATTTGCTGCTTGGCTACACTAACATAAAAACTTCAGTAACATAATAAAAATACAGTGGTGTTCACTCCAGCCTTACATGTCACGTAGGCTGCTGATGCAGTGTAGCAGAAATAGTTGCTGCGGTCAAAGGCAAATAATAAATATTGGCTTTGTAAGCATGGCTGCAAGAAGAACAGATAGGAAGTTCCCATTTAATTTTCATTCAAAATATGGGCAGTTAAGTAAGCTTGCAAGAGGTAGCCTGGTGTATGAACTTGTAGAGTATCGGCTTCTTCAGTGAAAACTTATCCTGTGCTAAGTGTGAGGCAGCTTCCATTTTAGTGACAGTCAGGTAAGCTGACTTGTTCATGGTGATGGAGAGTTGCTGCAAAATAGTGCTCTCAATCTTAAGTTCAGACCTTTGCTTAAACTGTAAGAATGTATTTGGGCTCCCAGATGGTTCCTAAAAATGTTCTTTGTGCTTTTCTGTAAGTAGTTCAGCTATGTCTTCTTATAGTAATGTCTACTCCTCCTGTAAACTGTTTCTCTGAGAGTACTATTGATCTAAGAAAAGCAAAACATTGTCTTTTGTAGACACAACGTAGGTACTTACACATACTTGAGCATCAACTATCTGTCCTACCTCTGGGTGTAAGAGATGTAAGTGGGTTACATTGACTAGTACTAGAACAAGACTAGTTTTCACGCCGTGTTCCATGGCTGATGTACGGTTCTTTAATCTCATGCAGCAGAACAATCTGAGCAATCCTCCAACACCCCCAGCCTCTCTTCCTCCCACCCCACCTCCTGTGGCCTGCCAGAAGTTGGTGAATGGCTTTGCAACCACTGAGGAACTTGCTGGCAAGGCTGGTATGTTGGGAGGTCACGATGGTAAGATTAATATGTATTGTTTCCTTAATAAAGGAGTCGGATTTGTAGCAAATTCCAGAATAGCACCTGAAAACATTTCAGATAACTATAATCGGTTTTATAGAAAGAGCATGACTGAGATCTCTAAGGTTGTAATGATTATTACCCAGCTTTATTTTACACCAGTATGATGTCAAATTTTCTGATGCTTGTAATTTGGTCAGTTAATATTACTTTGTATTAAATAAAACTTTATGCTGCCTTTTCAAAAGGACCATTCAGAGAGTAAAGCCATTTTTCCAGCCCCTTAGAGTTGTTGGATTCTTTTTGAAAGTAAACTGAAAATCCGTTGTCAGTTGGTATACTCAGAAGGCCCTTTTTACTCGAAATGGGCAGGTTTTTGTGAATAGGGAGATTAGTGATGAACAGTCAAAACTTATTGCGCTACAAGTGGATGGTATTGGTGTTACCACTTGCTGTAATGCATTGGTTGTGTCAGGGAGCCACCAGTGCCCCAATCCAGACTGTATTTCAGTGGAAGAGCTGTACAGCTGTCTCACTGTGCTGTGCCTTTCTGTTTTCAGTTACCAAAGCTCTGGGACCAAAGCAGTTCCAGTTGCCTTTCAGACCACAAGATGATTTATTAGCAAGAGCAATGGCTCAGGGCCCTAAAACTGTGGATGTTCCTGCTTCTCTTCCGACACCACCTCACAACAACCAGGAGGAGTTAAGGTAGGTTTTCCTTGACGTCTTCCAATAGTAGTTTGGAGCAGATTCTGTGGTCTCTCCGTGGGAAATGAGACTGTGAAGGTGTGAAGAAACAAATCCATGAGCACAGCCACATAGAGCAAAGAGCGTAATGGGATAGTTTGTCCTGGTTAAAGCTGCACTCCACATGTGTAGAATAGCATAGTGAAATAAGTGACTTCTGCCACTGCTGGACCCTAGATCCTGTTAGGTTTTTAAAAATTCATTACCTTATTCTATTAAAAGTAAAAGAAAACTGTATAAATTTATGTTTTTCTTGGAGCAACCTGGTACTATTTTACCATGACAGCACAGCTGCTGCACCAGACAGCAGTGCCGTGCAAGAGTCAGCCTGAATGAAGCTGGGTGTCTTTGAAGCACTGAAAGCTGTGCATGGAAGAGGAGGAATGGACTGATGAATATACTTAACCAGGATGTTTAAGTAGTGAATGCTAATTTTTACAAAGGTGGATGGAGCTATGGGGAACAAGACAATTCTGTGGTGGACCCTGGGCTTTATTAGTGCCTCTGTTTGTGTATCTTTCCCAAGAAACCACCATGTGCAATTTTCTATGAGATGCCCGGAAGGAATGACCTACCACGTAACTGCATTCCATGACTAGCAGCAAGAAGCAAGTTCGTGATAGCTTCTTGTTGTGATTCAGAAGTTTGGCTTAACAAAGGTTTTTAGAGCATTTCCAAAACAGCCTTTTTGGGTTTCTTCTAGGGTTCAAGATCACTGTGAGGACAGGGACACTCCTGACAGCTTTGTTCCCTCTTCCTCTCCTGAAAGTGTGGTGGGAATGGAAATCAGTAGGTATCCAGACTTGTCAGTTGTAAAGGAGGAGAACCCAGAACCTGTACCATCTCCCATCATTCCCATCCTACCAAGCAGTACTGGAAAAGGTGAGACTGTAGCAGTGCGAAGTGTTGGAAATGGGTTTGTTTGATTTGGTTTTTTTTTTTTTTTGCATTCACATGTCTGTAGGATTAACCTTATATATTTCATTTTATTTTCAGGTTCAGAAGCCAAAAGGAATTACATAAAATCAGAAGCCAGTTCAGGAGCATTGCCTGGTTCTGGCTTCTTTTCCTCTCAGCTTGGACCACCCCAGAATGGTCCTAAATCTGGCCTTATATCTGTAGCAATTACTCTACATCCCACAGCTGCTGAGGTAAAACAAATACAGTTGTGTTACATATATAAAATATGACAGCAGTCAATAGATTTTATACCTAGAGAGTCTGAAGGTGTTATAGAACAGTACATAAAGCAGCTGTTGTAATCTTCTAATAATTTCTCTTACTACTATCTTGCTGTCTGTATGATGTAAACAAAGATGTAAACAAAGATATGCTTTTATTATTGTTTTTAGAACATAAGTAGTGTTGTAGCGGCATTCTCCAACCTGCTCCATGTCAGAATTCCAAACAGTTACGAGGTTAGTAACGCTCCAGACGTCCCATCTTCCATGGCAGCCACCAGCAGTCACAGGATGAACCCATCTATGGAGTACAGGCAACACTTACTACTTCAGGGTCCTCAGGCAGGATCGATGGGACCTGCCAGGATCATAGGCTCTTATGGAATGAAGCAGCCAAATGTGCCATTTCCTGCGAACAGCAATGGTGAGTGGGCATCCAGGCTTTCAAGTTTCCAATACCAAAATACTAGCTTAGTCAGTATTACAGCATTTCAGTCTCACGAATTTATACTCTGGAATTAGATAATTGATTCTTGTTCTAAAAAATACTATGCCTTCTTATGTGATCATTATATGTGAGCCTCCTCTTGGGGTCAACCATGATTTAATAGGTCTGATCCATCTGCAATTTCCATTATGTTATCTGTGTCGCTGTCAGTGAGGTATTTCTTCCAGTAGTTCCTAACATCATTAGTTTTTTTTAAGATCCAGTCTGATTTTAAATACATCATTCAGAAAGATTGGTCCTGTGCTGGAAAACTTGACCGAATTGTATAAGCATGTATTCCTATGCTGTGTTTGTTTGTTGTTGTTTTTGTCTAGATTAAACAACATCCGTATCAGGATGTAGCCTAAAGCTTGCCTTCTGTGCTCTATCCAAGAGGGCACTATTTCTCTAGGCCACTGTGGCTTCTTATGAATTTGGTTTAATCTGACACACTTCTAACAGGCTTATCTATTTTCTAGGTGTGGCTGGCTATAAGGATCATGGTCAGAATATCGCAGAAGGCTCAGCACTGAGACCTCGATGGTGCTCTCATTGCAAAGTTGTGGTTCTTGGCAGTGGTGTGCGAAAGTCATTTAAAGACCTGCCTTTCCTTAAACAGGTACCGCCGTGGAAGTACAATTTTGTGCATGTGATGGTCAGTGACCAAATGAAGACAACGGAGAATACCGCTTGTCACACTACCACATCCACAATTCTTTGTAGTCTCACCTCTATATTCTAATTCAGGATGGGACATTCAAGTTCATTTGTAGTACAAATAAGAAATGTCAAAATTGTTACTTCCATTAAATGTGGCAGCTCCCTAATTTCTGCTGCTGACCTCCTTCCATGACCATTCCAGGGAATTTAATTCCAAAGGAGCCTATTTGTAAGGCAGCACCGTATCGCTATGTTGGAAATTACTAGAAGAGCAAAAATACTTACACTGCTTTTGAGCAGGAATCAGATTTTGGTCTCTGTGCCTTGTATTTTACATTGTTTCTTGTGTAAGCACTAACCGAGGCTGCTCCGTAAAGCTATACACAAATAGAGTTGCTTATTAAAAAAGTACCATTGCTCTTTGTTTAAAAGAGAAACAAAGGTCTGTAGTAAAAATTTATACACAAAAGTAAGGGGTTCATTTAGTCAGAAAAGCACCAAGTTCCCAGTGGTGTTTTGCAGATGGATCACTAGATAAAACAGTATGATCTGTCTTTGATCAGGCTGAAAAAAACCCCTTCTTTTGCCATCTAAAGATAAAAGAAAATGTTTTTTACTTTACAAGTGTACCTATGGAGCAGATGGGTGCATGGTATAGAATGCTTTATTTTGATTTTTAAACTTCTGTTAAAGGCAAGAAATGCTGAAGAACAAGGTTGTAGGTGGTGGTAACATTAGATCTGTCAAATAATTAAGTATTTAAATCAGTGTCACTCATTATTTCATGAATGTTCTACAAATGAAGAGTTTCTGGCCAGATTGGATGAATTGTTTCATTACGCTTATTATGTGAAGAACGGTATTAAAATGCAGCTCTGATAATCTTCTTTGTTTGATTCCCAGGATTCCCAAGAAGGCTCAGACAAAATGAAGGACATTGTATTCTGTAGCAACAACTGCTTTGTACTCTATTCGGCAGCTGTGCAAGCAAAAAGCTCAGAGAACAAAGTAAGTATCAAATGCAGGTGGACCCTAGCAGGCAGAAACTATTGCAGCTTTTATTTTGAAGAATGGAAATATAGGGAGGATTGGGGGGAGAGGCAGGAGTTTGCGCTTTGTTTTAAAGGTTTATAGATTGATTCTCCCAAGTGACAGGGGACAGAGGAGATGGCCTCAGTCTCCACCAGGGGAGGTTTAGGCTGGACATTAGGAAAAAAAATTTCATGGAAAGGGTCATTGGGCACTGGAACAGGCTACCCAGGTTGGTGGTTGAGTCACCTTCCCTGGAGGTGTTTTAAGGCATAGATGGATGAGATGCTAAGGGGCATGATTTAGAGTTTGATAGGAATGGTTGGACTCAGTGATCCAGTGAGTCTCTTCCAACCTGGTTATTCTATGATTCTGCGATTTGAATGTTGAGATTTTGAACCAAAAACATGAAGCAGAATTCCTGTTTGCAGAACCTTCTTTCTGACAGAGATGATGGCAGAGCAGTAGCCACCTTTTGCTGTCCTCACAGGCTTGATGCATTCTCAAAGAAGTAGTCATTTAAGTTCTGTGGGCATTCTGTAAACCCATAAACACATCTTCAGAGTCTATTTTCTGCATTTTTATTTGGCTTATATACAAGAAAAATTATTACAACCGTGCAAAGAACAGCTGATCAAGTTTGTAAAGACTTGTTTTCAGAGTTACATCAAGAAAATAACCTTATTCTATTACTTTATTTGGGCAAAATTGGAATTAAAACGCATTAATTGCCAAGTTTGCTGACAACACCAAATTGTGTGATGCAGTTGCTGTGCTGGAGGGAAGGGTCCCCATCCAGAGGGACCTTGGCAGGCTTGAGAATTGGGTCTGTGCAAACCTCATGCAGTTCAACAAGGCCAAGTGCCAGGACCTGCACCTGGGTTGGGTCAGTCCCTGGCACAAATACAGGCTGGATGGACAACGGATTGAGAGCAGCCGTAGGAGAAGGACTTTGGAATGTTCATGGATGAGAAGTTCAACATGAGCCGGTAATGTGTGCTTGCAGCCCATAAAGCAAACCATCTCCTGGGCTACATCAAAAGAAATGTGGCCAGCAGGATGAGGGAGGTGGTGCTGCCCATCTACTCTCCTTTGAATGAGACCTCACCTGGAATCATCCTGCATTCAGTTCTGGAATACTCGGCACAGGAAGATCATGGATCTGTTAGAGCAAGTCCAGAGGAGGCCACAAAGATGGTCAGAGAGCTTGAGCACCTCCCATATGAGGACAGGCTGAGAGAGCTGAGGTTGTTCAGCCTGAAGAGAAGGCTCCCAGGAGACCTTATAGCAACCTTCCAGTGCTGAAAGGGTGCTACAGGAAAGCTGGAGAGGAGCTTTTTACCAGGGAGTGTAGGGATAGGATGGGTGGGAACAGTTTTAAGCTGAAAAAGGGGGTATTTACATTAGATACTGGGAAGAAATTTTTTCCTGTGAGGATGGTGAGGCACTGGCATTGGTTGCCCATAGAAGTCATGGAAGCCCCATTCCCGGGGCTCACTTCATTTAGTCATTGAAATGGAACAATCTTCATTCAAGACTAAATGATCCTGATGAGTTTATTTTCTCATAGATAGAGTTTTTGAGGAGTACTTTTGACTAGCTTGGTTTCTCCCTTTTCTAGTTCTAATGTTTCTTCCTAGACCTGTCATTACTGTAGAGGTTTGCAACCCTTCCTTCAAGTGTATCCTACTTATTTTTTTCAGAAGAAATTAAACAAAGAACCAAACCCAGAGGGGGATAATCATGGTTTCATCCACATCCATGTAGTGTCCCATGTAGCTCATTGTCACTCATATTAAACAGGGTAGCATTTCTCCACAAGTGTATCAGCATGTACATAATTAAGTTACTGTCACGTTCAGCCTCCTTATCCTTTAATTTACTCTTACAGAATTAATCATACAAACCACATAAAGCACTTTTTACTCTAAACTCCTTTTTTCTTAACGAATCTCTGCAGGAGTAATTCCTGTTTGCTGTGACTGACCAGTTCAGTCCTCAGGTTGCAGGACTGGAGTAGAGCCCTGCAGGAAGTCCTTCCTTACTCATTTCCAAGAAAAATACGTGACTTAAATTCCAAATCTTCCAATTCCACCAAGATTACTCTTTACATTAATCTTGTGACCCACATTTAAAGGTTATTTTTTGTCGCAACAAAACTTCATGAAAGTACCCAAGAACTAACTCTGTTGGTGACCTTGGCTATGGCAATCGAGTAGGTTTGCATTCAAAACCTGGATTAAAGGTTGTGTTCCTTCTTCTGTATTTAAAAGGCACAAAGGTCTAGGCTGACTGGAAGAACTTTTGCATGCCAGCATGAGCTGTGATGACATGGATCAGGATCATTTCCATCATGATTTTCTGAGTAGCCTCCTTAGTTCTGACCTGACAATGTTTGAGGTTTCTTTTTCTTAAGAGTTTTCTGTTGGTTTTACAGGAATCAGGTCCATCTTTACCACAGTCGCCAATGAAGGAGAGGCCGCCTAGAGCATTCCATCAGTACAGCAACAACATCTCCACTTTGGACGTCCACTGTTTGCCTCAGTTGCAGGACAAAGTTTCTCCACCATCATCGCCCCCCATTATGTTCCCCCCTGCGTTCGAAGCAGCCAAGGTAGAGGCAAAACCAGATGAGCTTAAGGTAACAGTGAAACTAAAACCTAGGTTAAAAGCAATACACAGCAGTCTGGATGACTGTCGGCCTCCAAGTAAGAAATGGAAAGGAATGAAATGGAAAAAGTGGAGCATTCAGATTGTGATTCCCAAAGGATCGTTCAAACCTCCTTGTGAAGAAGAAATAGATGAGTTTCTTAACAAACTGGGCACAACCCTTAAACCAGATCCTGTGCCTAAAGACTATAGGAAATGTTGCTTCTGTCACGAAGAAGGGGATGGATTGACTGATGGACCAGCAAGGCTTCTTAACTTGGATTTAGACCTTTGGGTCCATTTGAACTGCGCTCTTTGGTCTACAGAAGTCTATGAGACACAAGCTGGTGCCTTAATAAACGTGGAACTAGCACTGCGAAGAGGCTTGCAGATGAAATGCATGTTTTGTCACAAAATGGGTGCCACCAGCGGTTGTCACAGGTTAAGGTGCACCAATATTTATCACTTTACCTGTGCCATTAAAGCACAATGTATGTTTTTTAAAGACAAGACCATGCTTTGCCCCATGCACAAACCAAAGGGAACTCATGAGCAAGAACTCAATTACTTTGCAGTCTTCAGGAGGGTCTATGTTCAGCGGGATGAGGTGCGGCAGATCGCAAGCATTGTTCAGCGAGGAGAACGTGACCACACTTTCCGTGTGGGAAGCCTGATTTTCCATGCTGTTGGTCAGCTGCTGCCACAGCAGATGCAGGCCTTCCACTCCTCAAAAGCCCTCTTCCCAGTGGGTTACGAGGCCAGTCGGCTGTACTGGAGCATGAGATATGCAAACAGGCGCTGCCGCTATCTCTGTTCGATTGAGGAGAAGGACGGGCTTCCACTATTTGTCATCAAGGTTGTGGAGCAAGGCCACGAGGATCTAGTCCTTACTGACACAACACCAAAAGGTAAATTTTGTGATGTAAGTTCATTACCTCAGTGGGTTTGTTGTTTGCATTGTTGCTACTGATACTTCCCAGATGTATGATAGGTATTTCAAATACCATGTTTTGATTTTTTGATTGTTCTAATGTAACGCTTACAGTGAGCTTCCAGGGCCTAATTTTAGTATCTGTGCTATGAAGACTGAGGACACCTTTGAAGAAATTGTACAAGCTGCCTATAAAACTTGTTTTAAGTTCACAGGGGAGACCCAAGATTGAACATTGAAAATTAGTTAAGATAGTGGGAATGTCGATGTAGTTTTTTTCTTGAAAAAAGCAGTTGTCGTCACTCAGTTATCTTCAAACCAGCTGTGCTGAAGTTGGTAAGCAATAAAAAAAGACAGTTGAGTGGAACACGTTGTTCTCAGGGGAAGGAATGCTGGCTCTTGGGTGGTGAGGAATGATGTGTGGGGCTTGTAAACATTAGGAATGGGTCTCAGGAATCATAGAATCACTGAGATTGGAAAAGACTTCTAAGATGATCCAGTCCAACTGTCAGTACAACATCACCATGTCCCAAAGCACCATGTCTACGTGCTTTTTGAACACCTCCAGGGATGAAGACTCCACTACTTCCCTGGAAGTGGCCGGTGAATATGTACATGGCCTGCACTGCCCTGGGTCGTAACCCTTCATGCTGTGGGTGCCAACACTTGGCTTCGCTTTGCCCAGTCCGATTGCTGGCAGGGATTGCCCACGTGCACCTGGGAGCCAGCTGCCATCAGTCACTGAGCCTGGAGTCTGTTATTAAAAATCCTACTTCGTGCATGTTTTCTCAAGGAGATTCCATGTATGTTGTTGCGGTCAGAAAGTTTCCATGCTGCGACTACTAAAAGCTTCATTCCTAAGAATCAAGGGTGCAGTAGGAATGTTGTACATGTTTGGTATTTGTTCAGGACAAAATAGCAACTCACCAAATGATTCCCTGCTTTAGTTTTCTAATCCTGACCTGTTTGCATGTGCAACCAACAACAAAATGCTTTTCTGATGTTGGGTTCTGTTTCTTCATACCCACAGGTGTTGGTTTGAAACCCAGTAGGAGAGCCTGTTACTTCTTTGATCACTGTAATTCTTTCCCGTATGGTTTTGTAGGTGTGTGGGATAAAATCTTGGAGCCCGTTGCTTCTGTTAGAAAAGAGTCTGAAATGCTCCAGCTGTTTCCTGGCTATTTGAAGGGTGAAGACCTCTTTGGTTTGACAGTGTCTGCGGTGGCCAGGATTGCTGAATCGGTGAGTTGTCACCACCCCAGCTCTTGCTGGATCACCCCAGACTGCTGGATATTTCACATGCACATGAGAAGGTGAAGAGGAAGGAGCATAGAGAAGTAAATAATTTGTTACACACGATTAACGTTTAATTGTGGTTTTTTTCTCTTTCTGTCTGTTCTTTTGCAGCTGCCAGGGGTTGAGGCCTGCGAGAATTACACTTTCCGCTATGGCCGAAACCCCTTAATGGAACTCCCTCTTGCCATCAACCCCACGGGCTGCGCCCGTGCTGAGCCTAAAATGAGTACCCATGTCAAGAGGTTTGTGTTAAGGTATTTTGTTTTAATTTCACATAGTACAGCCCAGGGTTTATAGGCTGCTTCGGGTTATTTGTGCTTTCGTCTGCTGCTTACAAACCCTGTCGTCTTTGGCTGTGGATGTGCATGCCCAAACAAAGGAGTTGCTTTGTTGTCTCTGCTAGCTGGCTTTCAGTGTCTGTACGTCTGAGGGGATTTGGAGTGGGGCTCGTGGCTGTTTTCAGAGAAATCTTCAGTTTTCCTTGTATTCTTTCCCGTTACATGCCCAACTCCTCCAGGCCTCACACCTTGAACAGCACCAGCACGTCAAAGTCCTTCCAGAGCACAGTCACAGGAGAACTGAATGCGCCTTACAGTAAGCAGTTCGTCCATTCCAAGTCCTCTCAGTACCGCAAGATGAAAACTGAATGGAAGTCCAATGTCTACTTAGCGCGCTCTCGTATTCAGGTCAGTGCCCGTTTAGGAAAGGTCCTTTTAAAAAAATCACACTTCCATTTCTATTTTATATTTAAATTTTGTAATCTATATTATAGATATTTATGAAAAACATATACTAAAAAATTAAACAAAAGCTATTGCAAAATTCCTTCAAGGTTTGTCCCAAAATTGGCAATTTTAATGTGGCAAATCACTTCCGCAGATTTATCTTAAGTATGATTTCTTTCTAATGCTCATGAAGATCTTAAACATTTTTTGTTGCAGTCACCTAGAAGAAAATTTTCTTTAGAGTTCTGTGTTTTTCTAGCGTATTTCTCAAGAATTTATTAAGATCTAACAAAACCAGAAGCGTACAGTGGAAGTACAACATGCTCAGAGCAAGCTGAGGACAGCAGTGTGAGACTCGTTTGTCCCTATCTCTCTTAGAAGCTGCCTTTAAATACTTAAAGGCCACAATAAGCTTCCCCTGGAGCCTTCTCTTCTCCAGGATGGACAACCCCAACGTTCTCAGCTTGTCCTCATAGCAGAGGTGCTCCAGGGCTGGACTCAGGACTCCAGGTGGGGTCTCAGCAGAACAGAACAGAGGGACAGAATCCCCTCCCTTGACCTGCTGGTCACACTTTTGTGATGTAGCTCAAGATACAATTCGCCTTCTGAGTCAAGCACACTTCGTCAGCTCGTTTTCAGCTTTTCATCCACCAGTGTCCCCAAGTCCTTCTCTCCAGGGCTGCTCTCAATCCCTTCATCCTCCAGCCTGTACTGGTACCGAGGCTTGCCCTGATCCAGGTGCAGGACCTTGCACTTGGCCTTGTTGAACCTCATAAAGGTTCACATGGGCCTGCTTCTTGAGCTCACTCAGGTCCCTCTTGATGGTATCACATCCCCCCAGGGGCGTCAACCACACTATATAGCTTGGTGTCACCTGCAAACGTGCTGAGGGTGTGCTCTATCCCACTGGCTGTCATTGATGAAGATATTGAACAGCACTGGTCCCAGAACGGGCCCTGAAAGGCACCACTTGTCACCAATCTCCATCTGGACACTGAGCCATTGCCCACTGCCTTCTGACTACAACCATTCAACCAAAGGCCTTACAGAAGTCCGTGTGAAGCTGGGTCCTGTGTCTGGGCTGGTCCATCATCAGTGACATACCTGGGCTGCTTCCTTCTGCTTGGATAGTGTCATTTTCGCTTCATTTTCTGCTAGAACATCCTGGGGCACAGTGAGGAACGCAGTGTAAATGTCAGTTTGTTACAAAATGCTGAATCTCACTGTATTTTTTGTAGGGCCTGGGCTTATACGCTGCTAGAGACATTGAAAAGCACACTATGGTCATTGAATATATTGGAACTATTATCCGGAATGAGGTAGCAAACAGGAAGGAGAAGCTTTATGAATCTCAGGTAAGGGTGATGTTTGTTCACCATTTCTTTCCTCATTCAAATGTTCACAGAACAAAATAAGTGCTGTTCTACTCTCTGATGAGTTCAGGTCCCTCTGTTGCTGTTTGCTGCTCTGCTAGGACTTTATTAAGGTAAAAATCCAGCCAGAGGTGGCTGCAGTGTTTCCTATCAAAGGTTCAGAGTGTTTCTGTGTTTAATAATGGGCAGTACGTATCCTCCATCCTGGGGACAAAGAGGGAGCTCTGGCTGGGATGTCAGCACCTCAGCTTTTAATGAGAACTTCTTTACATGTAAAGCTTATTCCTCTGTGTCACATGGTGGGGCTGTAACAGTCAGTACCTCTTTGTGAAATGCTCCAAAATATTAGGTGCAGGACAGTATGGAGCTACAGGAGTCCTTTTTCCAATTCTCTTTTCCAGAATCGTGGCGTCTACATGTTCCGCATTGACAATGACCACGTCATCGATGCTACCCTAACAGGAGGTCCTGCAAGGTGAGCGGCTCTGGAGAGATCTCCGGCTTCATTCCAGGAAGCCACCTGCATTCCCTGGCCTGGGGCTGTTTGTGAGGGACAGGAGTTTGTGGTGTTCTCCATGGTTTGTGTTCTCTGAGTTGGTACTTTCAGCATTTGGACCGTTCCTCTGCAAAAAAAAGCAAGTGAAGAGTAAATATAATTATGTCTGGACAGTCAGTGTGTCCCTTGAAGCTCAGGTCATTCCAGGGTTTGGTTCAAATTTGCCTCAAGTGATGTGTTTCTTTAGAAGGTTACCTTTTCAAACTCTGTTTCCACAGGTACATCAACCATTCGTGTGCACCGAACTGTGTGGCTGAGGTTGTCACGTTTGAGAGAGGACACAAAATTATCATTAGCTCCAGCAGGAGAATCCAGAAGGGGGAGGAGGTAGGGCCGTCATGCTTGGTTTTATGTACTTACTCCTTGCTGCTTGCCTCCACCTCCAGATACTGATGCAATTTCCACAGCCGGTAGTACAGTGTGTGCTGGGGCCAGGGAGAGGGACGTTTCCTTTCCTCTCTTTCCTCTCCATCCTGCCTAACGATACAGCCTCAGCCTCGAGCGTTGTGCTGGGTAACCTGGAGGTACAAGGAAAGCTCTGGGGAATCTTTTTTTTCCTGTGAGGGTGATGAGGTGCTGGCACAGGCTGCCCAGAGAAGTGGTGGATGTCGCATCCTTGGAGGTTTTCAAGGCCAGGTTGGATGAGGCTTTGAGCAACCTGATCCAGTGGGAGGTGTCCCTGCCTGTGGCAGGGGGTGGGACTGGATGATCTTTAAGCATCCTATGATTCTGTGATTCCCAGTTGTTCCATAACCGCTATCCTGCATCATTTTCCAGCTTTGCTACGACTATAAGTTTGATTTTGAAGATGACCAGCACAAGATTCCATGTCACTGTGGAGCTGTAAACTGCCGAAAGTGGATGAACTAGAATGCATTCCTTGCTGTCTTTGAGGGTTGCTTGTCCCTAGGAAGAAGTGATTCACATTTTGATTTTGTCGACGGAAAATTGTTGCCTTTTTGAAGGAGAAAAATAAATCACTTCTGGAAGTGTGGATTTCTGCTTGAGTATTTAAAAAAGAATTAAAAGAAAAAAGGTAAAAAAAAAAAAAAAAGAAACAACCAACCAAACAAGCACGAGAAGCAAGCCGGCAAAATCAGAAGCCAACTTTCCAGGCACATGGAGGTTACACAGAATTAACAGAACGGTCCAGCACTTTTGTTTCTGAGCTCACTAAGGAGAAACTGTCGGACTTGGGCAAAGAACCGAAGGCCTGCGGGAGCGTGGGCAGCACACATGAATGTAAGACTGAGATCACCAGCGAAAGGGAGAAGTCCAAAGTGCTGGCCACAGCCTTATTTGATAAAGGGGCGGGCCCTCTGATTAAAGAAAAATTTTAAATAAAAGTAGACACCACTGAACAAGGAATGTACTGAAATGACTTCCTTAGGGATAGAGCTAAGGGAAAAAATAACTTGCACTAAAATACATTTAAATACTTGATTCCATGAGTCAGTTTATTGTAGTTTTTGATTTCTGTAAAATAAGAGAAACCTTTTTGTATTTATTATTGAATAAGTGAATGAAGCTATTTTTAAAAAAGAAAGTTAGAAGAAAGCCACGCTGCTGCTGTTACCGCAGAACTAACAAACCCTGTTACTTTGTACAGAAGTGTAAATATTTTGAGAAAAAAATAAAAAGTACAGTATAAAAAAAAACTAGTTATTGACCAAATGCTACCAGACTCCGCAGCAGCTGGGGTGCTCATTCTACAGCGTTGGTAGGGATGTGACAATATGATCTCATGTATTAACGACACGCGAGTCCCGTGCCGGAATAACCAAAATCTCAGTTTATAAGAGAGGGGTTTTTTACGTTTAAAGCAGTCTCAAACTGTGGTCTTACTAGAACTTTTTTAAGCCGACCTTAAGCCTGGTGAGGGGCGTGTCCAGCACGGCTCTGCCTTTTGGAGGTGTGGGGAGAAGTTAGGTTGATTTTATTTGTTATTATATTGTTGCATCCCTATTTCTTAAGTCAGGTTTTTTGTGCTTACAATTTGTGATAACTGTGAATAACTGCTAAAACTACCCAAAAGAGAGGCTGGACGTGGTTTTATCTTCAGCAAAAGTAAGTCCAGGTTAGGAGACTGTTCAGCCTTCGTTAAATCATGTAAAGACAGTATAGAATCGTGTAGTTGGAGCTTAACTCTGATCCGATAGCCTTCTTAAAAGGAAAACAAAGCAACAGACTAGGTGTAACGTGCTTGCAGCTGCAGGACTGGCAATAGGGGTTTGGAAAATGTAATTTAAAGATGTGTTTGTATGGATTGTTTTTGTTTACATTTCTTTAAAAAAAAATAAAACACTGTTTTGTGTTTGCTTGTAGAAATTTAATCAGCATTTTGAACCAGGTTAGCTTTTTATTTTGTACTTAAAATTCTGGTACTGACACTTCACAGGCTAAAGATAAAAAAAATGAAGTTTTTTTTTGTGTGCACAATTAAAGTGGACTGTAAACTGTCGGTATATTCAGTAATACAGTTCTGAACTTGTAATGTATATGGCATGATGTATTTTTATCTTACAGAATAAATCAATTGTATATATTTTTCTCTTGATAAATAGCTGTATGAAATTGTTTCTTGAATATTTTTCTTCTCTTGTACAATATTCCAACATCCTACCAGTATTTGTCCTACAGGTTTTTCTGTTCTGTATAATAGTATCTAATGTTGGCAAAAAAAAATTGCAAAAAACAACACAAAAAAAAGAATTTTTTGAAGTATACAGAGTGTTATGGGTTTTGGAATTTGTGGAAACAGATTTAGAAGATCAGCATTTACAAATAAAAATATTTTACATCTATAAATTCTGTCCGGTTTTTATTTGGGGTGTCTGGTTTCTGGCTCTTGGAGGATGTCAGTGTTTGTGGCCACGAAGATGATCTGAGGGCTGGAGAATCTCTGCAGTGAGGACAGGCTGAGAGCTGGGGGTTGTTCAGCCTGGAGAAGAGAAGGCTCTGAGGAGGCCTTGTAGCAACCCTCCAGTACTGAAAAGCAGCTACAGGAGAACAGGGGAGGGACTTTTTATGAGGCCATGGAGTGATAGGACAAGGTGGGGGAATGGCTTTAAATTGGAGGGAAAGCTTTAGATTAGACGTTAGGAAGAAATTCTTCGTGATGAGGCCCTGGCACAGGTTGCCCAGGAACAGCTGGGGGTGTTCAAGGGTCAGGTTGGAAGAGGGTTTTAGCAACCCGATCTAGTGGAAGGTGTTACCTGTCCATGGCAGGAAGGCTGGAACTGGATGATCTTTGAGGTCCCTTCCACCCCAAACCTTTCCATGATTGTTCTATGCTGTAGTGCCACTTCTTGACCATCTCCCAGGTTCCCTTCCCAGCAATCAAGTTTTCTCCAGAAAATCTGCAAAAGATGCTAATAAATACTCTGTTCTGTCTGTGCTGGTGTTGGCTGGGGTAGAGTTGATTCTTCTCCTTCACAGCAGCTGGTGTGGGGCTGTGGTTTGGGTTTGCACCTCCCAAGGCTCACGCCCTCCTAAAGGGGACACACAGGCAGAGCACGGGGTTTGGCTGCAGGGGCAGCAGTTGTCAGGCTTTGCTGCTGCCTGTGCACCTCACTCTGGCACTTGCACATGGGTTAGTGCAGGGCAGTTACCCTCAGAAAAGCAAGAGAAATGAGATGCCAAAAAAAAGCTGCTGTCAGCCACCATCGCTACCACCTCTTGTCATTGATAAGGAAATCTTCGACGGGGAAGCTTAAAAATCAGTTCTGGGTGTAGTTTCTGTAAAACTAACAACTTTCTTAGTACAACACTGGCAAATTAAGTTGAGTGACAGTTGTAGCTCTGGGATAAGGTTTTCCCTTCTATTCCTATTCAGCCAGATTCCCAAGGGTCAGCTGTGAGTGGTCACTCAAAGATAAGAAGTGCTTTTCCAGCTAACCCTGGGCAGCCCCTGCAGGGCTGTTCTGCTCTTCCCTGCAGAAGCGACTGCCACCAACCCAAACTGCTGGCACCTCCTGGAATCTGGTGCCATCCGCAGGTCCTGGGCATGCAGAGGCATTGCGGCACGGGAAGGCTCAACCAAGCCCCACCAGCTCTGGCTGGAGCCGCAGGCCCAAACATGCAGCACTGCACACACAGGTGTATTACTGTTTAAAAAGACACTGTGATGGCCACAGAAGCCAGGTAGAGCAAGGCCACAGCCTACAGGAAGGACTTGGCACAACTGAGAGCAGCTGTGCCAGCACCTGTGGCTGCTTCTCACTCACTCATGGGAGTACAGGTGTAAATGATTCCGCAGCCCATCCTGCCTACTTCAACAAGGACTGGCATTAATTCTGCACCCAACAGCAACCCAGGTGTCCCCTGAGGAGGCAGGGATTAGACAGGGCACACACAGTACTGCTTGGTTTTACAGTCCCTTGCTGCTGAAGGGCTTAGTTGGATGGCACACTGACCTGAGAGGGAGTGCATCTATTCCAGCCCCAGAGGCCAGCAACCCCTCACTGCACTGTCACAGCCACTTGGGAACAAATTTCCAGACTCCAGGTGCCTCTATAAGGCCACTGGACTCAGCGCAGTGCACAGCAGAGGCCTCAGCTGAAGGGAGGCTGCTGCTGGTGGCAGGAAGGGACTTGGCTGGTGTTTGACTTAATTAATTCCAGTGTAATACTTCATCTGTAAGAACTTCTACTTCAGCCTAGTGGTGTAGCTTACGGCCAAACCCTGCTCTCCTGGTTCCTTCCTGCCCCTGGCTCTCTGCTTCCATGACTGCGGAATGAGGCCAGCAGCCACCCAGCAGCCACGGACAGCTCTTACCTGCTCTCTTTCTTCCTCTCACACTTCCCCTCCTGGGTTGGCTGCCCTGGCAGAGCTGAAGGAGCAAACGCTGTCAGTTACAAGTGACTCCCTCCTCTCTGTGGGAAGACATGGGTCTGTAATTAACTCCAACACTATCATTGTTTGTCTTACATGGCCCTTCCCAGGGAAAGAGGGTATAGCTGCGTGATAAACACAGCCAGTGTGGCTAAGAAGAAGGACGCTGGCTAAGAATAGCTTTTCTCTTCTGCAGCAGCTTCCACGCACTGCAGGAGCACCTGGGGCTGGAGCAGGAAGTCAGAGAAAGGTAAACCATGAAATAAATAATCTTGGGAAGGAAACCAGAGAACTGGAGAAAAAAAAACATAGAGAAATTTTCTGTGAAACCTTCCAAGAGGGGAGAGAAAGAGAGAGGGGGGCAGCTGTGAAGAAAAGGGAATGAAAACAAGGGAAGACCGAAATCACAGGAACATGAGCTCATATCAGTCTCTTGGTGCTTTCTGGTCCAGCAGCTACAGAGAGCAAGGCCATATGGATCCATAAAAAAAAGAGATTTTATTTTAAATGCAGCTACTGTCATAAGTCATCAAAATAGACTTTGTAATAGTGACTTTGCTTTAAATATGAGGTGACAAATGACAGCTACGAATTTAAACTACAGGAAATGTCCTAAAATTGTAAAATAAATGACCTAAATTTAAATATTACAAATTTTCAGAAGAGAAAAGGGAATAAGAACATTTTCCAGAAACAGTAAAATAATTCGGCCAGTAAAACCATACTAAAGACATAAATCAATGAGAGACTGCACATGAAATACTGGAAGAGGACTCCTGCCATCGTCATTAAAAAGATCCACAAGGCTAAAATCTCACAATTTAAATTATGTTGCTCTAATAATAAGGGTCCACTGACAAATTGCACTTCTACACACAGTTCTGCATTGGGCTGCTGCTGCTGCCACTGCATCTGACCAGGGACTGGTGACCACCTGGACATTCTCGTGCACACAGCTCTTCACAGCAGAATGTCCAAAGGGTCCTTGTGACAGTTGGGCCAGGTGTAGCAGTTTAGGGCTCCACACAAAGCCCTCCAGGACTTAAAACCATGGCTGAAGGGGAATCAGGTTTTGGCTTAATGCTTCTCAGTTGCATCCTCGCTGTCTCAGCTCTCGAAATGCCACTGCTGTGGAAGGGACCCGTCACAGATGGCCATAGTCACGTACCCTTTGTGGCTGAGCAGATCCACCACCTTCATGCACTGCCCCACAGAGACCTGATAAAGGCGGTTGTTTTTCTAGAGGAGACACAAAGACAGATGGCAAGCATTATTATAACTTCTGTTCTACTCCACTGTCAAACTGAAGCTGGAATCAATGCTTAAGGGCAGCGGATGCTCCTCCCTGTCACACCCCAGACCCACAGCAGCACCATTTAAACCCAGAATACAGTACAGGCCGTAACTGTGTTCAGACCTTGGAAGGAAGGCTCCCACACTTTCACAAGGAACCCCATTCAGATTCTATTTATACTGTGGTCTCTTAGTGAAGTGGAGGGATGTTCCCAGCACTCAGCACAGAGAGAGCCCATGAGGCTGCAGTGCAGCACAGAACCTGCCCTACTACTGGCCAAGCCTTAGCAGTGCTGCCACACAGATCTCTCATGCACCGTGGGTCCCTAAAACCAAGGCAAGGTGAGTGTGAGAAAGAAACAGACCCTTCTCCTTTTGTTTTCTTTTTTTGTTTGCTCATTTTTCTTTTTTTTTCCCTCAAGCATTCCTGTCACCTTCCTCCACTGACACCTTTCTGCATCTGGTTTGGGCTCCTTGGAGTCCCTTTTCTGTCTGGAAAGGGCTCTCAGTAGAGTCCCAGTGGCTCCTCTGGGCAGTGACTTGCCTGTTTCCTACATGAAGGGACTGCTCCTGTCTCCCAGTCCTGCCAACACAACACAACCAAAGAGCTGTGGGGTGGATTTTGTTCTCTCAGCCACACCCCTGTCAGTCACGGTGCTGCAGGTAGCTGTGACAAGCAGAAAAATGGCTGCTTGGAGCTGCATAGATCTTCTTGTGCAGCAATGGAAAATACCTGCAAGTCCAAGAGCATAAGGGAAAGTTTTCTTCAGGCTGAAATGCAGCCACCAAAGCTGTGTAAGTTTTGTACAGGCTGCTGGGACTGTGGGTTGGGCCTAGAACAGTGCAACTGGGTGGGTACATTTGAGGTTTTGACATATACTCCACCCTGACATCCTATTAGTGCTATTGCCACTGAGACATTATCAACAAGCAACATGCTCTATGCCAACGACTCCACCTACCCCAAACATCCACTGCTGTGAGCCACCGGACCCGTGGCATTTCATGAGACGAGGTGGATCGGATGAGCGAGTTTCCGAAACATCCAAGCAAAGGAGATTATTTAAAATCAGCTCGTGATCTTCATTGTAAACCCAGACCTGAAAGAAGAAAGACAGTTAATCCAATGCTTTGGGATAGGTGCCTTGTGTCTTCTGCTCAGCTACAACGGAGGCACTTTAGCACCTGGATATCAGAGATGTGTCCTGCACTGCTCACTGCCATTCTTCTGCCTTTTTTTACCAGCAACTGAAACACAGCTGCTGTGCTCTACTGCCTTCCCAACTTCACAGAGTTAGGCCACACAGAGGCACTACCCCCATTCTATGCTACCATTTTTAACATTAAGCAGCTCCCATATATTCCTCTAGTCCAGGCAGTCAGACAGGCTAATGAGACAGGCAAGCAGTGGATCCCCAAGCAAATGACCAGCCACTCTCTGAGTCAAGTCATTAATCCAGGCAGTAAAATTCCTTATCCAAAGGTAATCCTTTAGGCATGAAGGGGCTGGGGGGATGGTGGATTGCCTCAGCTCCACACAGGGAGCCAGCACAGGGTGACAGCAGATGGCCCAAGAGCTGTGGGAGAGCCACTTGGCAGGCATGCAAGGCCAAAAGGCACCTCCAGTCTTCTTTGCAATGGCTGCATTCAACGACGAACACATAGGAACTTATTTAACACTGTGTTCTGGAGTCAGTTTGTAGATACTGAACGATAAGTAGCCAAAATCTGCTGTGTAAATTCTGGTGCCTACATTAGTCCCCAGACTGGTCCTGCTCCTTTCAGCTAGTGGCCTAGTGCTCATAGACCTTCACTCCATTAGAAGATGATCACTGGCATCCAGGGGTTATCCCAACTTTCCATACTGCCCTCAGGGCAGCAAAAGAAATCACTGCTTCACCATTCCCGTTCTAAAACTACATGCTCCATAACTGACAGCGTTATGACCTTTTCTGCTCCCCAAACAAGCTACGTTTGCCAGTTGTGCCATGTTCAGAGACCAAACCTCCCACATCATATCTGCTTTGTCTTAGCCAAACCAACATAAAAAAGTGTTGATGTTGACCTTAAAAGAACCTACACAGTATCCTAGCAGCTCAGGCGGTGGTGGAAACTGACTCCAGCCCTGCTCTGGGGCCAACCTGTATAGAACAAGACTGCATTAGTTCACATTTGCAGCTTTAACTGCATTTGGGTTCCTGAATTCACATGACATTATAGGCGTTTCTGTGTTACCACACTAGAAACCATCATCACATCTAACAGGAATCAAGGGCACACTCTAGCTGTGAGTTTGTCCTCTCTCACACAACATGTCGTTGGGATAGAGAAGCATTAGGCACCTTCAGTTGCTGTGGCTCATAACCATACTGTGCCAGCTCTCACAGTGCTGCCTAACCCTTTCTTTGGAACAAAGCATCTCTGGCACAGCTGAAGGTTCAGGGAAGCTTGACTGTCACTCTGCTCTGGAATTGCTGGCCACTCTTCCTCCTTTAATGCCTTCAGACGTGCTAAGTCCTTGGCCAGTATCAGTTAGGCAGAGGGCTTGGAGCTGTCACAAGCAATGGGAGACTTCAATCCCTGGCTACAAAGCAAATAAATGGATGAACTTCTATGTGTGTATCTCAAAATACTTTAGGCTAGAAAGAAGTAGGGAAAAGGAGGAGAAAGTATGTGAAAACTGCAACCAGGCAATGAGGAAAGATAAGAGTCCCTCCAGCTAAACACCAAACTACTGCTATTCTGGAAGTCCAGTGGGATGCGTGCATTCACATGGCACCTGGGAGATGGGCATCTCCCACCCTCTCTGGACACTGAGCAGATGATAGTACAGCTGGCAGCTTTGCTGTCATTCCCAGACAGGACCCCAGGCTGCTGTGTACACAGAGCATCCCTGCTCATCTGCTTCACTCACCTCCATCAACTTCCTTCCCCCTGTGAATGAGAGGGAACTGAGTCCCTCATAATTGTACCAGAAGCGTCTGTACCTACGGACACACTAAGTTCTTCTGATGCACTCTTCTTCCATCCCTGTTTTAATTCCATGCAGCTCAGTGCCACAGTACCCTTGCCCCTCTCTGATTTTTTTCTTCCCCGCTAAGGCTGCAGGAGTTTAAAACTCAAGAGTACAGAAAATCAAATTCCAGGCAGAAAAGTCAGGCAAATAAATACATTCTGATTTTTATTTTATTTCTGTCTGATGAAACTAAACTCAGTCTTATGGAGGGAGCTGTGACTCAGAACATTGCTTCAGCTGGACATCACGACTGAAATGCACACAGCTCATTCATAGCCACAGGAACTGTTACAACACAGTGACGGCCTCTCTGTGGAAGTGCAAGTATTACACTAAAAGTTGCACTACCCTCAAGCATTCTGTGTCTTCTAACATACTTTTTCTGTTTAAACTCCATCATGACAAAGAAAGCATAATAAGATTAAAGAGAAGGAGAGAATGGAGAAATGGCAGGACTTGCCAGAAGAGTAGTATTATTAAAAGAAGAAGAATGATTGAGGTTCAGGCTCGACATAAGGAAAAAATTCTTCACAGAAAGGGACATTAGGCAATGGAACGGGCTGCCCAGGGAGGTGGTTGACTCGCCTTCCCTGGAGGTACTTAAGGTATGGGTGGATGAGGAACTGAGGGGCATGGTTTAGAAATCGGTAGGAATGGTTGGACTCGATAATCCGGTGGGTCTCTTCCAACCTGGTGATTCTATGAAATATTTCCTGGCAGTCAGCACCACTGGTATCTGACCTACAAATTGCTCTCTTTTTCCTTTTGTCCATGACATGCCTCGGTTCAGGTTCAAACAATATGAAAAGAGCTGTGGAGGAGCTCTTTATCAGGGAGTGTTGTGATAGGACAAGGGGAGATGCTTTTAAGCTCAAAAAGGGGAGATTCAGATTAAATATCGGAAAGATTTTTTTTTCCTGTGAGGGTAGCGAGGCACTAGAATAGGTTGCCCAAGGAAGTCGTGGATGCTGTATCCTTGGAGGCGTTCAAGATCAGGCTGGATTTGGCTTTCCAGTGGAAGGTGTCCCTACCTATAGCATGAAGGTGGAATTGGATGATCTTTAAGGTCCCTTACAACCCAAACCCTTCTAAAATTCTTTGATAATCAGTAAGGTGCCTGCCTAGGATTTATACCTGCCTGTGAGCGATGTTTTATCCTCCTGCACATTTTCTACAAAAAAAATGGTATTTTAAAACTTTTATTTTAAAAAAAAAGTAGCAGGGGAGGCACAGGATTTTTTTCATCCAGCATCTGCTTCCTAACACCTAAGAGAACATCACTGTATCACTGTCAGATTTTGGTTTCTCAAAATGAAATTGTGCCCAGCTCCCCTGAGACAGGAAAGCAGCGCCTTTAACTGCTGCTCCCCAGAGAGATGCCAATGATTGAGCTACTCCACATGTCTAAGGAAAATCACTGACCATTTTCAGTGGAGTCAGGAAAAACACCAGGATACAATTAGAATATAATTAATTGTTTCTATTTTCAAATAAAATCTAAACAGCAGATGTAATAGAAAAACCTGTCTCCTTAATGAAATTGATCAAGTTTGGGGTTAAGTAAATGACTTAATTTGGTGAATGCTGTAGGATTGGCCTCTTTATAGCACCCATTTTTTCCCCTGGCTCTTAACATAGGCAACAAGAGGAAAGGTGCAGCCCTTCAGTCTCCTAGAGTCATGGGCCATTCTGCTGCCAACCAACCCTCCTGAGGTCCTTGATGCCCCTGGATAGCCTAGAGATCTTCCCTAAGGCAAAGCATTTCAGGTTTGACAGTGATCAGATGCCTGCCCTTCTCCCACCCATCATCAGCCATTGTCCTGTTCGTGTTCATCCACCAGGATTGCAGGGGGTGGTCAATCATTCTCCTGGTGGAAAATGGGCCCACAGATTTGGGCTACACCATCTCAGCGTGTGTATCGTTCCAGTCACCTAAAGACAGATGCACAGCATGTGCTACAGTGGGTCCAATGCACAGAATAATTAGAAGGAGGTCCAAAGCACAAAATCTGCTCATATAAAACTTTTATGCAGGTGCCATTTAGGAAGGATTGGATTTGGAATACAGTCTCCTCAAAACATAGTTCAGGCTATTTACAGATTTAAACTGAGGTTTCCCAAGGGCTTGTAGTACTTTCAGGATTTTACCTTTTCCCCACACAATACAAACAAATGGCCCATCCTTCTCCTGGATTGATTGCTAAAATGACTTCATCAATGTCATGTGCATACAAACAGCTAAGGTGGGAACAGAGCTTCTCCTCATACACGCTGAAGACTGGATAGTGGAACTTTTTTGCTCTCTCATTTTACTAATATATGGCTTTCCTAAGTGGTTTCAGATTGCCACTGCTGGCAAAGGAAGCACACTCTGTCCATAAACCCCTACATCCCAGGGATCCCTCTCTGGGATTATTTTTAACCATTATAAAGAGATAGTGTTACTGAACTTTTTTTTTGTGAAAGATGAAATCGCTCCTACAGTGAGATTAACGTCACTGCATAACAGCTAGTTAAAGTGCTTCAGAGGAAATTCAAGAAAGGACATGGCTCAAATGGTATCTCATTCACCCAGGAGGGTGTCCCATACTATCATTTTCTTTCAAAAAGATGGAGTTTCCTTAGAAGACTTTGAGTCCAGAGTCAATACAGACAATTGTATTAAAACAAAACCTATCGCTCAACTGGAAAAAACAACATATCAAAGAATGGCTAGGAGGTAGAAAAGGGAAGCTCACTGTTTCTAGAGAATAAATATTTTCAAGTGATATGAAATAAACCAGGAAGCATCAGTCCTACTACCCTTTGGCTTTCAGAGTACTGTGGAGCATAGCAGAAGGGACAGCTGGCCAACTGGTAAAGCTTTGTGGATATGCTCTCTGATTTTGTCTGCAAATTACATTAGCACTAGAAGAATGCATTGAAAAATTTCAGTAAATGCAAGACAGTACTACAGAAACAACCCTTTGTGTGAAAGAAAATCCCTGCTGTAAGCCATGCTGACAGGAGAGGCATTCCAGTACCTTCATCACTTACAAACCGTTGCTTAGATTGGCACTGCTGTATTATTCAATCGGACAGATTTTAAAAGACAAGAATTCAGCTAAAGAATACAAGCACAAGAATACTGTTTCAGCACTGAGGAAGAGACATGTCCAGTAATTTGAATCCTCACAGCTATTTGCATACACTTCAGCTCCTGTCATTATGGGCAACAGTGACATCACAGCACCAAATAACTTGTGAAAATCATCAGGAACAGCAAAGTTTGGTGGTCTATAATCACTATGGCTACCTGAAAAGCCAAAGTCCTCCTGAAGGTTGTTCCAAAGCAGATACATGCTTCCTGTTTCAAAGCTCAGTGTATTGTCAATGTACCATGATAATTGTTAGTGGGACCAAAGAAATGTGTTCCCTCAATAGTTTATGGAAACACAGCAAGAAAAACTGCACATGTGGGCACATCCTTCTAGATTGACTCTTTAACAGTTTGTAAAGTATGCACTCTTACATTTATTAAGTGCTACAGGAGTGTTAACAGAGCTTTTCTGAAATTCCTTGCTCAAATCAGTTTTCTTTTAAAGGCCCACAACACAGATGCACGTGCTCAGACACCTTAGCACCATTCCCAGTTGGAATGGTGACAGTCACATTTTTATAGTTTAATATATTGCTAAGCAAAAGAAAGTTATTGAAATGAAGTAAACAAACAGAAAAGAGTTTATAACAACACATAAAGAAAAGCTCAAGGGTCAACATAGTATATTTGAAAATAAAAAAAAAAGTAGAAAAAAATCCACATGATTCAGTGGACTTTAAGAGGAGGAATTTTTGGAAAAGGATCTTGGCTTTAAGCATTTAGGTTACGAAGAACGCAAGCACGCATTAGCTGCATGACAAACACAATCCGCTTTTGGCAGTTAGCTCACAAACACTCGCACTGGTTAGTCCCATGCTGGCCATAGTGCTTCACACCAAAATCTTCCTTTTTAAGTGTTCTTTGATGCTTCTCTTCTGAGTTATCTGTAATCAGTTCCACTCAGTTTTGTTTCCAGAAAGATGTCAGACACTATGGAATTTAAGGACAATTTTCTTTGGCACTCTTGGCAATTCCTTCACATGGCCACTCTTCAACCATAAAATTTCACGTGCCATGTTCCCGCATTTGGGGAAATCGCAGGGGTCAGCACACCCGGAGTGCAAAGGATGAGCCTCGCCCTAGGAAAACCACCTGCTTGATCATGGTGTCTCCCCTGCCAGGTAAGAAGTCACCTCTTCTACTTGTGCTGCTTCTAAGCACAAAGTTTCCATCACTTATTCCTGAATTTGTCTTCAATCCCCAGTACTACCCCAGTTAGAGTATGTTTCAGTTAGTGAATCATCCTATTTTTCATTATAACTGAGAAAGACAATTTTTTTAGTTTCTAGATGCATCACCTTTGTGAGAACCACTTCCCTTATTGCTTTTTCTTTCTATAGCAAAAAATGATCTTAATGTCACTAAGTCCTAGAAAGTAGCATAAATTGATATGCCTGAGTAATTTTTAACTTAATACAATAATCTAAGTCAACTTCAATTAAAAACTACCCATATTAGTAAATACAACCACAAGTTACACAGCATCTGTTATTTATTTTAAATGAAAGAGCTAAGTGAGAATTTGATATTTCTTAGCAGCCATGAAGACAACGTGAAAGAAAAGCATAAACTATAGGCAAAACAGACTTGCTTGTAGGGTCAATCTCATTACTTTAGTGAGCCTAGTTTCCCCAGAGTCCCACTTTTCAAGGTCAGCTCTTACATGCATGAATCATCTATATTACACAGAAGACCAATTTCCAGTCAAAAGATTATGAAGAAGATAATTTTCCAACCAAAAAAATGGCAATCAATGAGTCTTAAGGCAGTCCAGTTTTATTTTCCCAGCCCCTTGCATGTTTTCCCAGGTAGACTGCACCTTGCTCCTTCAACTCACTGAGCAGTAGTGTATATTTTTCAAGGGGCAGTGTTATATATTCAGAGAACAAAATCAGCCTGGAAGAGATAAAAAGTGATAACTTATTACTGTTCCTCAGGGGGAAAAAGTAGTGGGCATCAAATGAAATTAGCACCAAGGGGCATCAAATTATCTCCACAGAAAATAAGGCCTACAGGAAAGCTGGAGAAGGGCTCTTTATCAGTAGTATAGTGACAGGACAAGGAGCCACAGTTTTAAGCTGAGAGGGAACATTTAGCTTCAATATTAGGAAAAAATCTTTCAAGCCAAGGGTGGGGAGGCACTAGAACCAGTTGCCCAGGGTAGTTGTAAATGCCCCATCCCTGGAGGTGTTGAAGGTCTGGTTGGAAGAGGCTTCGAGCAACCTGATCCAGTGGAAGGTGTCCCTACCCATGCCAGAGGTGTCAGAACTGGATGACCTCTAAGGTCCCTTCCAACCCAAACCATTCTGTGATATAAGAAAGCACAACTAAGCTGTGCTCCACAGGATACCAAAGGGTTACATGAGGTCAAATTACAATTAGACACTTAAAAAAAAAAGCAAATATTTCACAAGAATACCACCTTTGTCTCAGGTTAAAAAAGTAATCAGACAAAAACATTGCTCACAAAGTACCATTTGATGTTCTTCAGTATAACTATCTGTAATGTGTGTACTAAGCATCACAATATTAACTTGCTGCCAGCGGGCATCCAGGGACAGGATAGCTGGGACCTGCCTTTCACCAGACCCTTCTCAATCCTTCTTATAATGCCAAAGTCATAAAACAGATGGTGCTAGGGCAAAAATCATCTGAACACACCAATGGGTTGTATGTTACCAGAAACAACAGTCAAAAGCTTCCAATATTCATAAAGTTTCTTATTATTTTTACTAGCAGAAGCTGTTAATTAAGCGTTGTCTTTCTCCACATTGTTCTTGCGTATCTATAGCATGATTTTTCAAGAGGATGTGAAAGAAAGCTGCCTGAATATGCTCTTGGGATTTATCAGGAGAACAAAAGAAGTCTAATGGCAGAAAACCAAAGAGTTGGTTAACAAATTTGGTTAGAGAACAAAATCACTGTGAAAGAAGATAGCACAGCCAGGGTTTGTTTTGTTTGTTTTTTTATGAGAACTGATTGCTTAATTTACCACTAGTAAACTAGATTCATGAGAAAAGAAGCTGAAGATAAATAGTCTGAGCATTAATGTGTCCTTCTTAACACAAAAAAGCTAACTGAAGTTTCTGCCTCCAGGAGGAAAAAAAAAAAAAATCAGAAAAGGGTTTTGATGAGGAAAACCACTAGACTCCTCCTGCTATGTGGCGGTTTGCTACTAGAAACACTGCAAGAAGGAGAAGGGAAAACAAATGCAAGGACCAATCGCTTCTTACTATGGACATCATCCTCTGGAAGTCATTGCTGCTTCCTCACTTGCAGATCAAATGGCTCAGAAAGTAGTGCAAATGTCTCTGGCACTAAGTGCACAATCACTTGTGTCAATTGGTTACTATTACATTTACGAAGTATTTACAAAGTATTTACATTTACAAGATGTGCTGACTTTCTTACAGCTAAATGACGAGATCACACAGGAACACCTTCATTCCCTCCCCGGCTTGAAATCATCCACCTTTAACACAGGGACCTACCATTTGGTCACAGCAATAACTACTCTGTACTCCAGAGGCAAACTGAGAGGATGTGTTGCTTGGTCCTGTCTAAACGGCAATTGCAGACCCTGTCTAGAGCTGACCACCCTCACCCAGACACTGTCTAACACCCCTCACACTGCCTGCCTCTGTCACATTCAACTGGTGAGGCCACAAGTGGGAAGCAGAAAGTCCCATTAGTTGACAAAGCACACAACTGCTTGGGACTATTACAAATCATCGTGCTTCTACTGCTGCAGTTTCCATGTCCTGAATTCTACTGCCCATTTCATAATGTACCTATTTAGTCTAGCACAACCTACCCCTGCTCTATCTATTTTGTGTCTTTGCATCTAAAGAGAAAAGTAACCAATCTAGTTTTTAGACTTGGGTCCCACAGGCTCTCAAATCATAATGTTATCAATGAAATTCTTCACTAGGTAAGTCTTTATGGCATTACATAAAGATCTCTCTACCCTGGAAATTGTTTAACCTAGTCTTGAATTACTGTTGCCTGAAAAAAATAGAAGTAGAATAACGAAGTCTTCCTGTAGTAATATAATAAAATAGTAATAAAATAATGTAGTAATACAGATTTTTCACACCCATCTCCAATTAATCCCGTAATGAAACAATTTTCTAAATTCCTTACAATTCCTTCTGTTTAAACAGATCATTCATTCACCCCAAACTACAACCACTCCAGCAGCAGTGCAAGAATTATACAGAACACAAAGAACATCAGGCCATGAAAAGACTGCCTTAAATCCTTGTATGAGGAACTGACTGAAAGAAGCTTCTACAAATTCTCAAGTGTCAATTGGTCAGTTATGAACCAATCAGGAGCCATATACGGATAATCTTCAACACAGAAATTCATGCCATACACAGATGAGATTATAATGCCCAATGCTCAGCATCAGTAGGCACAGAGCAGGAAGCTACGCAGCTTCCTCGACCAGCCATGCAGTTTGAACAATATTCTGAAGCCAGCCTGCTTGCTGATGAGGTGTTACAGTAGGGCACTTTGCCAGCAAGAAAATGTATTAGCAGCTTATAAGAGGTGTATCACTATTTAATATAATTCAAAATCTCATACCTGGTTTTGATCATTGTAGTCACATTCCCGAACCACTACCAGGCCTCCTTTCTGACTTGGGTGGCCCTGGGCAACCAGGCATTTGTTGGTTTGAAGATGATACAACTATGAAAGGAAAACAGTTTGATAAGCAGAGTAAAGAAGAAATATGACATACCAAAAGGAATATCTGGTAAAGATGGTAACATACTTGGAAAGACCTAGGACTCAGCGTGCCCACAAAAAAAACCAACCAATCCAGATTAAGAAAAACAACATCCTTCCTTTTTAAAAATACTATTTTGTTTTTCAGATAATTTGGAGGAAAAAAGAGTATTAAATAGTTCCATTTTGCTTTCTGATTACATCAAGATTTCCCTCCTTATGGTACAAGTGCAGTCCACACATCATGGTTCAACACATGCTGGCCATGCACTGTCAAGTTTCTTTCCTCTTCTCACTTTCGATGAAAGCTCTGAGGTACCAGGTAGTCACTACACCTCAAGAACATCAACTGTAGTGTAGCTGGAGTGGAGAGATCAGGCTATTCAGGCAGCAATTGCTAGCCGCACATCAAGAATTGCACCACATGCAGCCAAAGGTACAAAGGAGAAAGACAATTATTCTGGCAACAGCCACAACTCTGCATTTCCCTCCTCACAATGAGTCACGTTCTCCAAGTGTACGGGAGTGCTTTTGACACTAACTGGATCTGTGCATGTGTGGGAGATGGCAGGGCTCCAGATCTGGCATCCACGTTAAAAATAATTATTTCCAATCTGGAGCTGAATGTAGAGTACAAAAGAATTTGCTGTCCTCAATTCAAGGCCAAGCTGATTAATTAGCTAGCTGCATTTTATTATTAAGATATACAGAGCTGCCTCAGGATTTGTGTCTACTCTACAGATTTTTAGAAGCCAAAAGACACTTCCAGTAATAAAAAGAAATGACTACTCCACCACATGACAGTAAAAATTAGTGCAAATACCAAATTATATTCTTCACTAAACACCATTTCTGGAAATAGCTGTCCCCAGGCACATCAACAGCCTCCTCAAGTGCTCCAACGTTTCTCCTGTTCCCTACAAACATCTGAAACAAATTACACAAAACCTAAGTAACATCTCCTCACACCCCAGAGATTTCTAGGAGAGTTTTCATTTTCATCATTCCACACTCAACAGAAGGCTTTCCAACCACATAGCTACATGAGTTTATATCATTTTTGTCCTTGTTTTTATTGGCTATGATGATCAGCATTCAATAATGCTGTTAAGCACTGTCACAATTTGTGATCGTTACAGTTCTTCTCAGCTGTCAAACTTGCACTTATCTCTGGCCCAATTAGTTTTTGAGAATAAGCTGGGATTTCGAGTGATTCATCCCAAATCCTAAAGAGTCTGGCATGCAGCAGTGACACTGGCTGATCGTTCTGTTCCTTGTAGGCATATGGAAATAGTTCATAGACATATCAGAGCCAAAGCTGACTCTCTCACACAATGCTGGGTATAATTGTGGAACCCCAGAGAACCAAGCCAAGGAACTGCATTTTTATGTGTCATGTCTCAGCCCCATCTTAAAGGGTGCACAAAGTTTTTCTCCAAATTAACTATGGGAAATTACTGCTAGGAAAATCCCCCTTAAGAGCATTGAGGGATTCAGATCCCTCATTAGCCTCTGCCACATCAGCAATTCCTTAGTTAAACTTCTATATGAAAGCAGAAAGCTATTAAAATTAATGGAGGAAAAAAGAAGTCTGATGATAACATCATTTAGCAATTACGGGAATCAGCCCATTGCATCAGTTTTATTCAGGGAAACTATGTGTTTACCTAATAAATAACTTCACAGCTTCACTGGGATACAGTTATAAAAATACTGCACAAACTGTGGATTCCCAGATAGCTGATTCCAAGCAAAAATCTAACGACATTAATGAGTTCTGCAAGCAGATTGAATCTACTTGCAGGATCAGCAAGGATCAACATCTACTGCTGACTGTGCTACCTTGTGGAGAGGGCTAACATCCCTACTTAGTGCTTCCAATTACTAAGCTAGAGGGAAACTGCTAACCATAATCCACTCAGTGAAAGAGAAGACCTTGAGAAAGTTTTCTTGGGTTTGAAGTTATTAATTATTTTTGGGAAGTGTAAAATACGCACATCAGACCAATTTGGCACTGGAGAAAACAGATGCAACTCTTTGTGGACTTTGTCCACATACAACCCCATAAATACAGGTATGAATGTAATCACAATTTCCTTCAAGAATATACATAAAAATGTATCTCTTCTACTTTGCAGAAAATAAGGAGCAAAACTCTTTTTTTTTCATTATCTAACGTGATCTAAAAATCATCATTGGTCTCAGGTGCAAATGTTCATCTTTGCAGAAAAGTATGCAGTAAAAGCAATGAGTTTGAAAACTAATTACACTGTAGTCTTATCATAAACCAAGAGAGCACGAATATCTGAGGACAAATTTCCTCTGTACAAATTCATCTTCAGAACCAACAGCCATGAAAGCACATTCCAAAGACAGCGGAACTTCATAACTCAGAACTCTGAAGTAAGAAGCCTCATATGAATTGTGTTTAGATGCCTTGAAAAATAGATCAGAGTGAAACTGATTTGTTGCAAAACTAAAACTCTGTGCGCTATGGAAACAGACTTTTTCTTATAGTAAAGCAAATAT
This sequence comes from Coccyzus lansbergi, assembly GCA_033558105.1. Taxonomy (NCBI): domain Eukaryota; kingdom Metazoa; phylum Chordata; class Aves; order Cuculiformes; family Coccyzidae; genus Coccyzus; species Coccyzus lansbergi. Next base: position 307,752 of record JAUMJK010000529.1, on the reverse strand, counting down.
TTAAAAAAAAATCAAAATCATTAGAAAAAAAAGAATCCTGTATTTTCAAGAAAGTTTATCTTACCCTTCCACGTTGGATTATTTTCGGTCGTTTCTGTGCTCTATTAATAAAAACTGGCTGTGGAGCTTTGGCGTTAGGCCCAGATATTTGCATCTCAGGATAGATATTATCTAAATACCACTTAAACGATTTGCAGTTCAGTCTTTTTCTCAGTTCTACACGGTCAGTAATGTTTCCATACTTCCTCATCCTTAGCTCAGGCCTCAAAGCAAAATACTGCTCCTGGATTTAAGAGAAACAGGTTAGGGGCAAGGGAAGAAGAATTTCAGATCATCATTTTACAACTTTTCCCATTTACATAACCTTCAAAGTTTCATCTCACTTTCAACTATTAAGTATGAAGCTGGCATTGCAAGTTTAGATAGTTATACAAGGCGAAATTTATCTTGCCTAATTTCTAGACTGCCTTTTTTTTTTTACGATGAAGACTTTTCTCAGGTCTGAACCTGCTGACCTCGTTTAGGTGTCAGCTTGGGAATGAAACAAATCAGTCTTACGTTCTAATGGCAGTGATGGTATCCTAGAGTCATTAGGTCAGAAACAGATGTGTATACTGTCATCAATCTCATCTGGCCAAGGTTCCCTTGAATTAACGTCCAATTGATTGTTGTCACTGTTGTAAGGTTTAACTGTGTTTTCTCTTCCACTATTTCCAGTCTTCCAACCTTACAATTCCCCAGGACAAGAAAAACTCAATATCAGAACAGACATATGGATGGGACTACCTTGTGAAGTGCAGTGGGACCACTCATTTATTCACATGAAGAAGTGGAACTATTACCCAGGCTTTCTGTGAGGCCCACTTGTTTCTGTTCACCTGCATCATCTCCGTAAAGGCTCCCACAATGTTGGTTTTTTTCATGTTCTAGTTTATGATTATACTAGGAATTGTAACTGGTTAGGCAAGGACAGATTAAGATTCCATCTCAATCTTATGTGCTTTTCAACTCAAAGACAGAGACAATGGGGACAAACAGGAATCCACGGATGTATAATGCAGCATGAACCAAAACTAGAAGAAAAATCCTCTTAGTCTTCAATTCCAGACAGATTTACAGAGCTCATGGAAAAGGTATTGTATTTGCACATTAACTATTTTACTATATATTATTTAGAGATCAGTTTTCAGGGCACTGAGCTATGGTGTTTTCCTCTATTTCTCCAGTAGACAACTAGAATTTACTTACCCTAATATGATTCTGATAGTTTTCCGTTACCTACAGCTGCCTCTGATATACAGATGACAGCAGCATCTAAAGACAAATTACACATCTGTCCTTGTCGAGATCTTTGAGCATTTGGATGCACTCGATGTTTCACTGCTATTTTAATAGCGGAGGAAGGACAAGCATCAGGTACATTGCATTGCTGGACAACTCTCAGGAAATTTGGAAATAGACTGAACATCACCGTCAAAAACCGGTCTGCTTAAAAAACGCGACTCTGCTATTCTAATTGTCTCCTTCCTGGATTGGGTTCAAATTTCAGCATCCTACCTGGTTCTACATTTTTTTCATCATATACATGAACTAACTTACATTTTGCTTTTGACAGCTATGAAAATATTGCTATTTCCCTTCCATTATGCAACTTTATTTTTAAAATATTGATATTTGCTCTTAGCCACAAAAGAGGTCCTTTAATGCCTTATCTTTGTACTCTTCATCATCAATCACTTTAGTAAATGATACTGGCCCTAAATATTTGCATTACACTTACAAAAATAAAAATATTTCCAGGCTTGCCTTTCAAACATAAATCTGCCTTGACAACAGTCCCTGACAGTTATCAGAGAATTAGATTAGAAACAGCTGGAAAAGTTCAGGCCATAAGTCTGTGGTAAGAGACTGCTAGAATCAGCAATTTATGTCCTCATTGGACTTAAATTATAAGCACTAGCTGGAAATTATAACAAAGAATCAATTCCTAGCTCCAGAGAAAGCCATCATTAATCACAAAAGAATTGTGTCCAGGTGCCAATAAAAGGGAAAACAATAGATCAAATCTCCCAATGCATTATGGAGACGGAGAATGAAGACCAAAATTAATGACTCCCTAATAGGCTTTGTTCTTCAAACTGACTGAACATCAAAATAAAGGATGAGGGTTGAAAAACATCTATGGAAGACAGAGTGAATAAAATAAGTCTTGTACAGAAAGTGTAGGGACCACAGGAGCTGTCCACACAGCAAATCCTATGGTCTCACAAGGCAAAATAGCCTCAAGTATCACAGAGATGAGGACTTCACAAAAACCTGAACTACGGTGTAAAAAAAATCAGTACCAGTATCTGTGGACAAGGAAGGAATGTGCTTGTCCCTGAACCCAGAAGTCAATCCTGACTAATCTTCCAAGGCAAGACAGGCTAAGAATCAGACTGCTAGTTAAAAAGCAGAAAGCAACCAACTAACTCACAAAATTCCTGTCTCACCAACACGTGAACAACTTGAAGGCATATAGCAACAAAATATGGTTGCCTGCAATACTGATTTGGGGACACAGCAATGCAGAGCTTAAAAGAACTCATTCATCATATTTTACTTCATTTAAAATGGATAAAACTATGTCCAGCAGGCAGAAGTAACAGGGAGTAGACTTGAGCACTCAAAAGCCAAATAACAAGCTTACAGAAGTTAAAGAGTTCATATCAAAAATAACATGATAAAATTGGACAGCAGAAGGAAGAGCCCATTAGAGATGCTAACAGCCCACACAGTCCTCTGATAAAACAAGCCAGTTAATGACATTATTTCATGATCCAGAATTGAGTCTTACCTTATACTCATCCATCCACACATGTGCCAGCCTCAGTGAGTTGTGAGCCATAGTGTCCTGTCCCCCTGGTGAGCCATAGGGACGCCTTTTGCGGAAAATATGTCCCACCCTGGAGCAGGGGATGATCAGAAGTCTACCGCCACACATCCAGATCTGTCCACACAAAACCAGAGCACACCTCATTGTACATATACTGACAAGGTTCACTCCCTCTTCCCCTTCTTATATATGATGACGCCATTAGGTGTCAGTAATGCTGTCCCTGTTGTCCTACATATCATAATTTCTGACAAGTTAAATTAATAACTCTTCAGGCTAGAAAAAACTACTTTTGTCACATCATCATGCATTCCATATAACACATCATGGTTCTTGCAAAATAAATAGTAAATTTTCTGAAATATTATTTTCTAATGGCCTATTAGAGACGCTGAAATATATGGAATGGGATTAAAGTTGCAGATTTAGACATCTACATTTATTTGCATACATAAGAACTATATGTCCACACTCCCACAACAGATAATGACAATTGGTCAGTATCATCAAGGAAGCCTGGTGAGCTTTTCATCTAAGTATAAGCACCTATTCTGTACAGCTGTTTATTTCTGCTAAATATATGGGGAACCCATAAATACTGCTCACATTCAGAGACTACATTTAGGTGCCCATAGTCCAGCTCCTTGGCACTTCAGATCTAGATTTCACTTTATACTCTACTTCCATTTAGTTTGTTAAATTTTTTTTAAACTTCAGCTTCCAGCAAAGTATCATCATTGGTCCTTTGTTGGACTTACGTGCTCTCCGATCTCAGGAAAACCTTCTCACTCTAGCAGTTTATATCAAGTCACTACTAAAACTCCTCCAGGATAAGATAGAGGAAAAGTTCTTTACAACTCTCCCTCAGGGAGAGAGGGGTTTCAGACCTTAAGATACCTGAGTTAGCTCAAATTTTTCAAAGCCCTTTCTACTGAAACTGTGTACACAGTAATAACAATTTCCTCCCACTCCATACAATTCTACTCAACTATTTAATAACCAGTTTGTACTGAAAACTTGGAAGATTTTATTTACTCAGTACATACTCCTTTAAAGTCATTCAAATGTATGAAATGCCAGTTCTAATTTGAGCTCTAATCTTGATTTCTCTAAATATCCAATCTGACAGGTTTATCTAAAATTTGGGGGTTAAGTGTTCAATTTGAGTTGGGGTTTTTTATAAAAAGGAGATTAAAAAGTTGAGTTAACATATCTGTCATGGTAGGTATTCTGGCAGTGGAGTGATGTTCTTTCAAAGACTTTAGTTTGGTTAATCTAATACAGTATTAGTTTTGCATACTCTTGCTTAAAAGTTAAAATAATGGGGGTTGTTTAGCCTGGAGAAGAGGAGGCTGAGAGGAGACCTCATTGCTCTCTATAACTACCTGAGGGGAGGTTGTAGAGAGGAGGGAGCTGGCCTCTTCTCCCAAGTGACAGGGGACAGGACAAGAGGGAATGGTCTCAAGCTCCACCAGGGGAGATTTAGGCTAGACATTAGGAAAAAAATTTTCACACAAAGGGTCATTGGGCACTGGCAGAAGCTGCCCAGGGAGGTGGTTGAGTCACCTTCCCTGGAGGGCTTTAAGGCACAGGTGGACGAGGTGCTGAGGGGCATGGTTTAGTGTTTGATGGGAATGGCTGGACTCAATGATCCAGTGGGTCTCTTCCAACCTGGCTGTTCTATGATTCTATGATCCCATTTCCATGCACACTCTTGTCAGACCTGTTGATGAACTCACTTTACAGAAGCAAAGAGGTATATGATACAGAGCACAAAAAGTTGGCTTTCTTCCAATGGAGTTACAAGGAAGATTAAATAAAACCTAGAAAGCCATATGAGGTATCACTTTTGTATCTCCCAATTATGACTTCCTCATTATTTTCCTAACCAAGGCGATTCCTCTACATGACTGTTAATTTAGCTACAAAATATTTACATTTCCAGGCCCTTAAAAAGAAATCTGAAGTGTCTGAGAAGCCCCCTACGTGTCTAAGGACATATAATATGCTTACTTATTATCAATGTTGCTGTGTGTCACATTTTTCTATCCAACTAGTGAAACTCATTAGACATTGCTTTTAAACCCATTTCAGAAATGTACATGACTATTCTTTTCTTATGCTTCTCCACAGGTATTAAGAAATACTCCAACAAACAGAGAAAAAGCCACAAACATTTAACTATAGAGCTCAAAATTCTCTTTAATCTTCCCATTAAATCTTAGTTTAAGATTATTGAAAAGGCAGTTGCTGTGCAACTGTCATCGTTCCTGGAAATAATAGTGCCAGTTTCAGTGTGCAAATATCTATTCCAGTGCTAAAGAAATTGTATGTAAGGATGAGAAGCAGCCAGACACCAAGGCTGATACTCCAATACATGTAAAAGGGAGATTACCCGAAAAGATATTTCCAGATTTTCTCCTCCCCAGATGTCCATGCCACTATCGTACTGTCCAAGTTCATTAAAGTACTCACGATCCATGGCAAACAGGCCTCCAGCCATAGTAGGTGACCTAAAAAGGAATACTGAAAGAAGTTAATTTTCTTTGAAAAAAAAAAAAAGCCGGTGTTTTTAGCTGCATCTGCTAGTCTCAAAGCTTACATTTAAACCTATGTAATACAATTTAAATCCTGAAAACAGTAGATATCACCAGATCACTCTTTAGTCCCAAAATACTTTCAAAAAGCACATCTGTAGGTAGTATTTATTATTTTCATTATTCCAATACTACAAAACATATTTCTTTACATAGTGAACTTGAGGAGAACAGGTGGGACAGGGATAGAAGAACAAAGTGGCTGTCTCTCTACTCAAGAGAAAAAAAAATGTAAAAACCTGTACAAGTTTGGAGTCCATCATGTTTTCTACAGTGAAACTCTGGACATGCCATTAATTAGATCTGTCTTTACCAGAACTTATTTCCTCTGCAGTTACAAACTCGTACACTTGCAGACAATAATATATTTTTGCCCCTCACAATGAACAAAATTATACAGGTAAAGCTTGACTGAACTGCAGGAGTAAAATCTGGAGCATATATTGCCTTCCCATATTAAATTAGATCAAGAAACAAGGCCTAAATTTTAATTATAAAACCAGTAAGCTGCTAAAAGAAATGCTACTCTATCTCATAAATTGGATTTAAATACCAGGAACTGCACTGTTTTGTCACTGATGCAATGATCACTGTATATCTAAGTTATATACAGTTGTTACGGCTGTATAGATGTTCTTTTTACGTTTTTCAACTTGCCTGTGTGTTACTAGAATGATGCTCTATTTTGTACAAATCTGTGTACGGTCCCTGTTGTGCTGCCTCTAGATTGAATTGCTGCTCCTGTATCACAGAGTTATAACATGTGAATGCCCTAGAAGAGTGGAAGATTAAAGACACTGCATAAATATGATATAGTAGGAACATACGACAGGCTGAAAATAGGCTTTTTCTCATCTTCTTTAATAAAAACGTGTGATGAAACCAAGCCTAAGTCTGAATTTCCTTGCTTGTTCTCACACGATATTGTACTGCAGTTTCTGTCACTTTAAAACCTAGGTTGAAAGGTTGCTCTCAATTTTTCCATCTCCAACATCAAAATGTTTCATTATAACAATCTCCATAATGTAAAATGTAAGACTTTCCATTTAATGGAAAGCCATTTTCAAAGGTTAAATAGCAATCTAGCTGCAGAATCAAATGAAGCAGAGACCTCCAAGGAGGAAAAGTCATTTTCATACTCAGAAAATAATCTTTTTAGATGATTAGTCTCCCTTTAAAGTTCTCTGCTTTTTCCATAGGAGTTTATATGAAAAATGAATTGAAGAAATGCAACAATGTTGAATACAGTAAGAACTAACCTTTAGCCATACCCCAGAGTAACTATGAGAACAGTTCTTGGCAGAATAAGAATAATATTTTTAAGACGGTCTATGCTGGTTCCCCGTTCAGATTTCCCCCGTCTGCCCTTTTTTCCCTTTCAGCTTCAGAATCTGCCAAAGTGGCATTTTCCAAACAAGCCAGTCTAACTGGTAAATAACTTAAGAAGTTTCCTGGCTTCTCAAACCAAGTCTTGTGATGAGTAGACATGGGAAATCAAACTGCAGAGTTGTCAAGAGCGCAGCAGAGAACCTGTGCTGGACCTGCCTGCTTCAGCCTGAAATGATCTTCATTTATAGTCCAAGAAAGAAAATGAGAGAAGAGACTGCCCAGTTTCCTACTCACTTAGCAAATCTTACAAATACACCACATTTTCTGCGAGGAGTCAACTTGTAAAAACAAAGTTCTTCCACCTCACAAACCTGAATTCTGTACTGAGATGGATACCTGCAGCTAGAAAACACACAGTCTGTTTCTTGCCACTGCTCTGCCAGCGTTGGTCCTTCTCCTGAAGGGATTCACACTGGGAGAGCTCCTGTTCTCATGCTCAAGCCGTACACGTGTGCTACTAAAGGAAGATGTCTACTGGTATCATTTTGTAACAGTTGTATCCAGTAGAAACCAGATATTGTCAGTTCTGTACAGGCACAGCAGCCATCAATGGTTAAAAGACTAAGGAAAGTAACTTTCAGGTCCCAGTGTTAAGCTTCACAAAGACTTCTGTTTCAGAACAACTCTCAAGCAATTCAGACTGCAAAACCAATACAGATAGGCTTCCAAAAGACAGTTTTAGGCATTTACCACATTGTGTAGAGACAAGAAATATTTTAAAGGTGGTTTTCACATCCATGTGTGTTCATTTAGTAAGATTATTACAAAGTAATTGCTTGTTTGAGGAAAACTAAAAATGTAATGTAAAGCAAAAAGATTCCATTGATCTAGAAAATTACCATATGCTCCAATTTTGTCCCCCATCAGCTAGAAAACCACCTTCCTATTTCCACAAAAATATTTAACCAATCTAGCAGTTCTTTAACATGTCATCATATAAATTATAGTCTATATTAGTGGGATATGCAGGCTATTCCAAGCAAAAAGGTGGTTATCAAAATCACCATTAAGCTAAATACAAACTGGAAACATCAACGCACAGCTCAAAATTGTAATTATTGGACAGATTTAATAAGGAGCTTATACTATTCTTTAAGTCTTTAGGAAAAGCTGCTGTTGTACAAGCATTCTCTAAAAGCGTGTTTCCTTGACCTAATAAGACAGATAATATCTAATTTATGATGAAATGTGAGAAATTAATCTGAAACAGGTAACAGTAACCAAAGCTATTTCTAAGCAAAATAAACAAGTCAGATATTTGACAGGTTAGGCATCTGCTTCTAAAACTGCACACAATGATACAACCCACTGTGTTTTAGAAGTGCTTCTGATCATCCAAACTTTACACAGAGCTTCACACCATGTAGGAGGAACCTTACTTGATTGGAGCAGTGGCTCCCTCAGGTCCGTCCAGTTCTGACGGAGGAACAAGATCCCACTTAAAGTGCAGGCCCCAGTTAAAGCCTCCACGCACAACTGGGGATGAGCTATAGGTAAGCGTGTCAGCACTGATGATGTCAATCACAGGGCACACCACCGTCCTGCGATCTTCTTTGATGGGTGTCAGCAGAGGTTGTAACCACATCTCGTTCACCTCACAGTGACTGTCCAGGAATACAAGCACTTTCCCTACAGAGGACAAAGCACACAAAACAAAAGATCCATGGTAACAGGAAATGCACAAGCTCATATGAAATTATACTGGCAGCAGAATATCAGCGGTAACCTCACTACCCAGTGTAATGGAGGAGAAACACCACCTGTGCTCAGAAATGCTGACAAACCAGGGACTCCACAGGGACAGCTGGCACAAAGACAGGTCAATCCTGGCCATTCAGATTTAGCTATGAATTGGGACATTACTTGCGTTTCTTTGCCAGGGTTTTATAGTTATCATTTGTTCAGAAGCAGCAGAGCTACTGTACTGTAAGAGAAGTACAGTCACCAGACCAACACTCAGAGTCATTCTGTTCTAACAAAGAGCACCTCCCATGCCTGAGCTAGACTATGGAGACAGATGAAGAAGACGGATATTGGGCTGGATGATTTTATACAGATGACAAAGCTGGTTTTGCCCACTGACTGTAATATTCTTGGGCTCACTTGATATCACATTTTAGCACCCATCCAGTTACTGTTGTAGCTTGGATCTGTGGATTTTAAACTAAGCCTTTTTGATGAATTAATCTGCCTTCATCCATGACAGGCCAAAGCATTTTAACTCCTGAATATGAAGTAACAAAGAATCTCCCCATTTCATCAGCTCTGTAGTGATTGTGGATCCGTACCAGTTTAAAAGGAGAGAAAATGCCCTAAACGGGCATAACCAAATCCACCAGTATTATCCTGAGCAACACTTCAGTCCCTACAGTTTACATGGGAAATTACCTTTTCTCTGACCACAGCAGTTTAAATCCATGAGACACGATCAGGCTCAGGTTGTCTAAAAATTCATCTGCATTTTTATGATACAACATAAAATTTACGTAACACAAAGTGGAAGACATGGGAAAGAGCTTTAAAGAAAACAACTTAGAAATACACAAATAAGTTGCTCATTAACAACAGACAGTATTTGACTGAGGAGGAAGTAAAACAGACTCCAGCAGCTCAGAAAAGCAATAAAATGACTTAAAATTGCATTAACACAAATGAATTCTAGCACAGCTTGGAAAGTGCAAGCACAATTTTCTCCCTGGGTTATGCCATTACAATGCTAATGAGTAAATACCAACTAAGATGCTATCTGCCACTCAAAATTATTTGAGAAAGTAGCACATACTTTCTCAGACACCAAGGAATTTAACCAGCACGAACACTGTAGTAAGAAGCGCACAGTGACCATAAAACACCAAACATAGTTTATCCCAATTAACACTCACTTAAATAAACAGAAAAGTTCATATGAAAAATTTTGCAATTAGATTGGCGAATTAGAAACCAGATTAGATTTTACCTTAATAAGCAAGCAGATTGCCAATTTAAAGTGATAGTTTTCACACAAAACATGCAGAAAATATTCTGTGAACACAACATCCACTACTGAGGCAGATGTTCCTGATAAAATTCTTTCAGGGCAGGAATAGTAAAAAAATAGTTTTATTTTACTTTTTCATTGACTTGCCCTAAATAATGAACTCATTTTATAGAAAGCAAATTTGCAAAAGAAGAAAATAAACAGAAATTAATAGTTCAGACAAAGCTTCGAAACTCAAATTTGCTCCAAATGTGCCGAGTCACTGTTTGATTGACTTGAAAAAACTTCTCTTACACAGCATGGATTTCCTGAAGTTAATGACAAACTATAAAAATGGTGAATTTACAGTATCTACTCTATATTTACATGTAACTAAGTAACAAATTACAAAATCACAGGAAGGTTGGAAGGGACCTTACAGATAAGTCAGTTCCAAACGCCATGCCATGGCCAGGTACACCTCCCATTGGATCATGTTGCCTCTTCCAACCTGGCCAACACCTCTTGACAAGGAGCTTCCACAATTTCTCTCAGCAGCCTGTGCCAGTGCTTCACCACATTCACAGGAAAAAAAGTCTTCCTAATATCTAATAAGTCTCCCCTCTTTCAGCTTAAAACCATTACCCCTTGTCCTAACCCTGCATTCCCTGATAAAGAGCCCCTCCTCCCCAGCTTTCCTGTAGGACCCCCTGAAGCACTGTAAGGCTGCTATAAGGATCCTTTTCTTCTCTAGGCTGAGCAATCCCAACCCTTTCAGCCCGTCCACACGTGGGAGGTGCCCCTCTTATCTTTGTGGCCTTCTCTGGACTCACTCCAACAAATCCATGTCCTTCCTGTGCCATCCTCCTTGCTTCCTTTTCACTGGTGAAACATCAGGCAAGGATTAATGCAGTAAAACTATGGAGAAATACTGGTAAAAGCTTTATAAAGCTCACGGTCAACTGCGCAACAAACATTTAAATGCACAGGTAATGTTAAGTTCTCTGATTATTATTGAGATTAGCACCAAAGGCACTTCGCATAGCCGTTCTGATATAGGTTAATATAACAGCCAAAGATCAATGCAATGAACTAATTTCAAAGTCACTGATTTTTGGAAATAATAACTAAAACATCTCTTCCCTGATACAGCGTTATGCCAAATCTATCTTCCCCTGTGCTAAGCTGCGTAACCTGGAACATGGCATGACATGCAGAGCCCCTCAGTGAGCTAAAGCAATCACAGGTCAAACATTCAACATCTGAAAGAGCTAGGCTATAGAAAAAAGTCACACAATTAATATATGGTCAAAGTACACAAGGAAATTGGAAACAAGGAAATATACCTGTGGCATGAGATGCTCCAATCATCCTTCCTCGAATCAGGCCTTCCCGCTTCTCATTTCTTACCAATTTTGTGGTTTTTGGAAGTTGAGTTTTAACATATTCACCCAAGTCTTTCTTCAAGTCAGCTGAGAAAAGGAAATCACAAGTTCAACAACATGATGAAAACTGTAAAAGCTGTTTAAAGTCCCAAAACATACAACTCAAAATGTGCCAAAAATCTGTCAAAAAGCTACCCCAATACAGCATTACTTCAAACCAAGAGTACCAAAAGGACAGTCACACAGCCTACATCTGCCCTCTAGTTCCTGGGGCCTTATTTCATTGGTTTGTTCTCACATTTGTTTTTGTTTGTGTTTTTTTTTTTTTTTTTTTATTAACTACTTCACTTTTTCCTGCCACACTGTAGAACCCACAAGGTAAAACCAGCCATAGTCTCTTTGCAGCAGAAGTAATTAAACCCCTTTCACACATGCAAGTGACTTTAATTACTGTGTTCCATATGTTAAAATAAGAATCATAGAATCACCAGGTTGGAAGAGACCCGTCAGATCGAGTCCAACCATTCCTATCAAACACTAAACCATGTCCTTTAGCACCTCGTCCACCCGTGCCTTAAACACCTCCAGGGAAGGTGAATCAACCACCTCCCTGGACAGCCTCTGTCACTGCCCAATGATCCTTTCTGTGAAAAACTTCCTCCTCATCTCTAGCCTAAATCTCCCCTGGCAGAGTTCAGAGTTTGAGGCCATTCCCTCTTGTCCTGTCCCCTGTCACTTGGGAGAAGAGGCCAGCACCCTCCTCTCCACAACCTCCTTTCAGGTAGTTGTAGAGAGCAATGAGGTCTCCTCTCAGCCTCCTCTTCTCCAGGCTAAACAACCCCAGCTCTCTCAGCCGTTCCTTATAAGGTCTGTTCTCCAGACCCCTCACCAGCCTTGTTGCTCTTCTCTGGACTCGCTCCAGAGCCTCAACATCCTTCTTGTGCTGAGGGGCCCACAACTGAACACAGGATTCAAGGAGCGGTCTCACCAGGGCTGAGTACAGAGGGAGAAGAACCTCCCTGGACCTGCTGCTCATGCCGTTTCTGATACAAGCCAGGATGCCATTGGCCTTCTTGGCCACCTGGGCACACTGCTGGCTCATGTTCAGTCGGCTGTCAACCAACACCCCCAGGTCCCTCTCCTCCTGGTAGCTTTCTAGACAAATTTCTCCCAGTCTGTAGCTCTGCATAGGGTTGTTATGCCCCAAGTGCAAGACCCGGCATTTGGCCTTGTTAAACTTCATGCCATTAGACTCAGCCCAGCAGTCCAGCCTGTTTAGGTCCCTTTGCAGAGCCTCCCTACCCTCCAGCAGATTGACACTTCCACTCAGCTTAGTGTCATCTGCAAACTTGCTAAGGGACCTGGTGACCTGGAGTGTGGCAGTTGGAGCCGCAGTTCGAGAAGGCAGGGTACAGAAAGGACTCTAAGAGCAGAGAGGAGGCAGCAAAGACCACGGTGGCTACATGTCAGAAAGTTAAAGCTGCTCCGAGTACTGCAGCAGGCAGGAAGGATGCTGCTACTCAAACGCAGCCATTTTTAATTTTAAAAATAATTTAAATTAAATAAAATTTATAAAGAAAAAATCCAGAGAGGCATAGAGATTAAGCAATCTGCCCAACTTTCCATGAGATGCATGGCACAAAGTCTATCCATTTCCTTTGTCAACAAAACAGCTTTGCTTTCTGCCAGCTGTAAAATTCCATCTGTTAAAATTAAGCAGTAGTGCAATCATCAGTGGTATCACCATATTTGAGAGCAGTAATTCCCTGTATAAATAATAACTCCTCCCATCTTTGGCTTCAAAACATGTTCATTTGAAGTCAGAAAGGCAAAGGTATCTACTTGAATGTTTTGAACCTAATTTGGCCTTTGAATGAGCAACAGACCAGAAAAGCAATGGCATTACTGCCTAAACAAAGGCTTTAACCAAATGCATTATTGTACTCAAAAGACTGAGTTTTAAAGTAAGCTTAGCTCTGAATATGAAGGTTGTAAAACTTTAAAACAAATTGCACAAGACACTTTGTAGCGAAGTGTGTGCATTGGTTCCAAAACACAAAACAACAAAATAAGCATTTAAATATTACACATTCTTATCAGCAAGGGACAGTGTTTGATCTGTTCTCTCCTGTATCTTAACGTATGATCTGACCTCAGAGAAGCTGATATAACCAGATAATTACATTCTGCATTACATTCTGATGTAACGTATATATCTAATCAGCCTCTTAAAGCAGGTGAGACCTTAACCCAGAAACCTAACAACGAGGCCAAGGGAGTTAATTATATCTACTAAGAGAATTACAATCTACAAGCAATTTTAAAAACAAAAAAAGTTGTGGACTTATACAGAGGCAAGCAGGGAACTTGCACAGCCCTGCTTGCAAGTGCTACTACATTAATACATTCCTCAACGTGTATTTTGCTTTTGAAGTCCTAAAACACTTCCATTGCATGTCTGTCTTCGCCTTACCATTATTCAAGAGAAAAACACTGAAGCACCAATTTCTCAACAACTGTAAAGCAATTCTGCAAGGTTTCCCCTTCTTGGGCCCCTCTGTATTGAGGGAGCTCCAAGAGCTGGGACAGCTGCTCCCAGGGTGGCCACAAGAGGCTGCTCCCACCCCAGCACACCACCAACCCGAAATACTGAGCAAGTACCAAAAAAACCAACGCACTGTTTCCAGAGGCACATAAACTTATTTGCAAGAGTACATCTGCGGTTACATACATTCAGTTCCTTTCAGAAGCATTCAGTTAGCACTGGCCCACAGAGTTTGCAGAAAGATCGGGATAATCTGCTCTGAGCCCCAGAGTGGCCCAAGCAAAGTACTGTTAAAAACAGTTGAACTATAAATAACTACTTAATCACCCCCTGCCCTGCATATCAACATTCCTCCTTATGAGGTTCAAAACCTGTTTTTCAGTGGTAGGTCTGCATGATACAAAGCTCAGCAGTAAAATGGAATCGGTGTCAAAGCGAGTGTCACCTTGGGCTTCTCAGAGCACCATGCACCTGCACCGGCTGGCACTTTTTTGAGATGGACTGCAGTACAAATTGGTTTTGCATTATGGCTTCCACATTTTAATTCTGACCAGTCAATAAAGCCCAGGAAAAGACAAGAAGATCAAGAAGTGTAAGCACCAAATAGCTTATTACTGAAAATTTCTCACCCAGTTCACTGTTGTCATCCACCAAAATAATTTCATGAAGAAGGTGTGCAGGAGTGCGATCCAGGACACTATGTACAGTGCGAAGTAGGGCAGAAAGCGCTTCATTATAGAAACATATAACAATACTGGCAGATGGTAGATCAGAAGGGTAGGACTTCTCTCTACATCTGCAAACAGAAATATAGTAGTTATAACTTTATTTTCAGTGGGATTTGCATAGGGTTTGGTCACTACTGACACTTCATAAATAATAAGCAAACATTAAATGTATAGGAGGAACCCAGGCATATCACATCTATGGTAGGGTTCACCACATAATACAGACTTTTGATTAACTTGCATACCTGTCTGAAATCAGAGGATAACATGGACTGGAGCGGGAGTAAGAATCACTGTCCCTCAAGATGTAAACAACAGAAAATACTAAGGACTTGTTTCACCTGTCAAAACACTGGCTAGTAGCCCCAAGTAGCTCAGACATATAAAGGAATGGAAAATATGACATGAAGCCTACAAAATCCCCACAGCTTTACTGGCCACCTGCTGGAGAAGAGGTTGGATATCCCAGAATACCTCCAATAATGCTAAATAGCTGTTTAGATAACAGAGGTTGGGATTCAGCCTGCAGATTAAGACAGTTAAATCTGATCACTGCTGCCAGTGGAGTACAGAGTGCTCAGCTCACCCCAGGGCTGACAAGTGCCTTTTGTCATCTGAAGAGCTCTGCATGCTCCATTAGCTGCATTAACTGAATCTCTGCTAATTATAATAAAAGCAGAGACAACTGACTAACAAGCAGCTATCTAAGTTTAAGCACCTTAATCTACAAGTTGAATCCCACTCTAAGCAGATCATTCTTTCTTTCTCCTTATTTTTCAAATGTTGTCTGTATTTCTAACAGGGCACAGTATCACAGATTAAGGCCATTTCAGGCATTGGAGAGAATCCAATAAAAACAAGAAACCATAAATGAAAACGCAGAAGTACAAAAGAAACGTCCTCTTTGACTTGAATGAGCTTAGGTCTTGAGAGAGAGATTTCAGAAAGTATAATCCATTATATCTACATACACCAAGAAACCACTAGAAAAACAGATAAAGGTTTACTTTCCAATGCAACATTGCTTTTATTTGTTGTTATAGTGGTGGTGTGTCCCCCAAATGCATCAGACACATTGCTGCTTTTTAACAGTATGTATTTAGAGCAGTGTAATTCAGGTACCAAGACATCATCTTATCCTCTGTAGGCTTACAACAAAAGTGAAATAGTACATAAGGTGAAAATCTCATTAATATGGGCACTACAACAATTAATGTCCATCTTTCAGAGGTACCAAACAGAATTGTAGCATCTATCCTAGTACAGTACTGGATATATCAAAATGAAGCCTCAAACAATAAAAATAGTGTAGCATGCTTTATGTACCCAAGTACACAGCTAGCAAAATGAAAGACATAGGACATGTAGTCTTAGTACCGTGAGAAAAAAAGGTTGATGCCTAGGTCTTTTCCACACTGACTTTTATATAAAGTTTTGGTGGTTTGACCACGGCTGGATGCCAGGTGCCCATCAAAGCTGCTCTATCACTCCCCTCTTCAGCTAAGCAGAGGAGAGAAAATGCAATGAAAGGCTCAAGGGTAAAGATAAGGACAGGGAGGTCACTCTCCAATTACCATCAAGGCCACAACAGCCTCATCTTGGGGAAATTAATTTATCGCCAATCAAATCAGGTAGGATAATGAGAAAAACTAAATCTTAAAATACCTTCCCCTCACCTCTCCTTCTTCCTGTTATTAACTTTACTCCTCATTTCTCTATGTCTGCTCCCTCAGCAGCATAGAGGGAGGAGGAATGAGGGTTGTGGTCAGTTATCTCACATTGTCTCTGCCGCACTTCCCTTGTCACGGGGAGGACTCTTCACACTCTTTCCCTGCCCCAGTATGGGGGTCCCTCCAACACAAAAAATTTCTCCATTAACTTCTCCAATGTGAATCCTTCCCATGGACTGCAGTTCTTCAAGACCTGCTCCAGCATGGGTCTTTTCCATAGGGTGCAATCCATCAGGAACAGACTGCTTCCAGTGTGGGCCCCCAGGGGGTCACAATTCCTGCCAGCAAACCTATTCCAGCATGAGCTTCTTTCTCCACAGGTCCTGGAAGAAGCCTGTTCCAGTGCAGGTTTCCCAAGGAGCCACAGCTTCCTTCAGGCATCTACCTGCTCTCCAGCATGGGGTCCTCTGTGGGCTGCAAGCGGGTATCCGCTCCACAGGCTGCAGGGGTGCAGCCTGTCTCACCATGGTCTTCACCACAGATTCTGCTCTGGCACCTCCTCCCCTCTTCTTCTTTGCTGTCTGCAGAGTTGTATCTTTCACATATTCTCAGTCCTTTCTCCGCTGCTGCTGCCCAGGTTTCCCCATCCCTCTTTAAAGATGTTTTCTCAGAGGTGCTAAGACTGTCACTGATAAGCTCAGCTTGGCCAGCGATGGGTCTTGGAGCTGGCTGGCATTGGCTCTGTCTGACATCGGGAAAGCTTCTAGCAGCTTCTCACAGAAGCCACCCCTGTAGCCCCCCACTACCAAAGCTTTGCCACACAAACCCAATACTAAAATATAATTTCCAAATATTTTATATTTCTATGCCAGTCCAGCTACTCACAAAAATTAAATCAATATGATAAAAGTTTGAATAAGGGTATATCCAATCTGGTTCTTGTTTATGCGTTCTTAAAGTAAATTAAGAATTATGAAATTAAATGCTGCATGAAGTATAATGTGAGTAACAAGTCCTTCAGCACATGAAATTATATCATGTTCTTCCAAAGATTAGTACATACTTTGCATCTCTTGTATCAGGCACCTCTCTGTGGTATCCCAGTCGATTACTGATAAGCATATTGAAAGCATGCTTCTGATAGCCCAAGTCTCTCACTTCTTGATCACCTTCATTAAAAATCATTCCTGAAAAAAAAAAAAAAAATAGCATTCCAAGATCAGTTAACATGCTCAAAAATACCCTTTGGAAACAATCAGGGATTGAAATGCATGCTTTAGCCTCCCCTAAAAAAACTACCATGTTCTTCAAAAATCTCTTTGGTTTTGCAAATCATACTTTTGTTACCCCTCCCAAATACACCGTACTTAGGCAGCCCCTGCAGCTACAATAAAATGAAATCATTCTCCAAACACTGATAGTTCCATTGTGTTTATTGCCTTACCAAACACACTCTCTCCACTTAAATGGCCTCTAATTCTTAGCACCACCTAAAGACCAACATCAAACAAGCAACAGAGGATAGATTGTCACACAATTCATCAGTGCCTGTCCATACAGATGAAGGTTCCGTAAAGGAATTCTTGAGAGAGAAAATATACTTGCAATGATAGCAAAACCCTCACACAACAGCAGCTCCGATTTCATGCCATTTTCTAAAGTCTGCACTAAAACAAACGTAGCTACCAAAAACTGTAAACTTCTTGTTTATATCACCTGGGACTTTGACAGCAAGTCAAACATCAACAGAGCTAGTTATTTTAGCTAGCTATTTTGATTATTTTAGCAGAAGCATGAACTGTTGCTGAGCATGGCAGAGGCAGCAATTGCTGGTAAAAGTAAGTATACTGCCAGAGGTCAAGGCTGAAATCCTGGGTGCCATCCTGCCTGCCTTCTGTCAGACTCCTCCCTCACTGAGTCATATACTCACCAGTGTGAACAGAAACTCAACTAAAAAGAGGGAAAGGAGGGAACTGCTAGCCACCACGTGCATCTGCTAGCAACTTCTGCTACAATTCAGGTAGCAGAGCAATGACTTTATTGTCTCTGGTCAGCTGGATGCACAAAATGAGATGCATATGTCTGCTCTAGCTATTTATCAAGCCACAGAGGCAATTCCACTGCAATTTCAGTAAAAGAACTGATCAAAGATCATGTAATTTATCTCCTTCCACCTTTCCCATAATCTCCATACTGATCAAAACCTGCAGAAAATTATTAACAGGAGGTTTTCTCATTCATATGCTACCATACATCCAGGATGACAGTTCATAGAATCATAGACTAATTTAGGCTGGAAGAGATGGTCATAGAATCGTAGACTAATTTAGGTTGGAAGAGATGTGTGACCTAAATCCCTGCTCAAAAGGGGTCCAATTAGTTCAGGTTGCTCAGAACTTGTCCAGTGTGAGTTTTGAAAGTTTTCAGGATCTCCAAGGATGGAAATTCTACTACCTCTTCATATCCCCTTTCAAGTATTTAACTACCATCTCAGTGAAAATATTTTTTCTCTTATCTAATAGAAATCTCATTGCTTTTATTTCTTATTATAATGCCACACACCTCTGGAAACAGTCTGGCTCCATCTTCCTTAGAGCTCCCATTAATTTACTGAAGCCAGTAATAAAATCTCACCCCTTAGCCTTCTCTCTAAGGCAGAACAAACCAAATACACATTTTGTGTTCTCCAGCTTTCAACAGCTACGCAAAAAAACAGCTGAGCACAAGACCAAAGATAATGAGATGGGTTAAAATACAGAACAGAAGAAAAGGTCATTAAAAAAAAGTTCTGGAGCTTTCTTCCTTTTCAAAGTAGCAGCCCTGGTTGGTTTTCAGAGCACAGCTGTGTCATTTCCCATTGTGTTTCAGCAAAGTCTACGTATAGGTACAAGAAGACCTTTTGGAGAAAATTCTGAGCATCTACATTCCCACTATGTTGCTTTTAGTCTTGAGTACGACAATAGCAACACAGCTGCACCATCCAACACCTTAAATCAGATGCCTTGACATTTATGCAGAACTAAATGGGGAGTGTTGGATAGTGATATCTGAAAAGGGGGTAGGATGCACCCACACAGTGTCTTGCGGCAACTGATGCTATCGTGCTCAGTGACCAGTGCTCTCATTATGGATAAGTCGCATCACAGCAACAGGAATAAAGTCTGTTCACTGTGGCACTGCCACACTCCTAGCACCAGCAGTCAAAAGCAGTCAGTCACTCCTCCTTCGAACCACTAGCATTTTCTGAAGTAAGATTTTTGTCAGTTCAGACACCCAGCTCAATCATTCTTGAATTGTCAGTACCAAAGTAATGCTGCACCACTGGGTTCACTTAAAATATTTCCTTTATATGAAGCACATGCTTAAGAACCATGTACCAAGTGTTTCATTCTACAATCCATCCATAACAAAACAGTAACTACTTTTTTGTGATCTTCTGAATGCAGACAAGAAAGAATGCTTATGTTTTTAAAACAGAATCATGAAGAATAAGATCTAAAACGCACATAAAAGGCCTGAAAGACTGCAGTTCATGCAGCAGTAAAAAAGTCCTTGGAAAATAAAGCCTTTGCAATCAAAATATCAGTTTAGGCTTTACTTCAGCAGCATTACATGGCTCTCCCAGACAATAAGAAAAGATAGATTGCTCTACCAGACAACAGTTTGGATTTGGCTATTCCATGCCAAACTACTTTTCTTTGTGTGTGTGTTGATCACTGCCTTACCCAAGACAGACAGGAAGCCCTTTCCCGTAGCACCTGATCTAACTGGAACAGAAAGACAGCTGCCTCTTGATGATTCATATGGAATTTATCCTGGCACTATAATTGCCCTTGGCTTTCACCAACCAAACTAGTCACTTGGTTTGAAGATCAAGGGACTTCTCAGTTAAAAATGTCCAATTTCTTTACTGGCCTGTACTGAATAGCTGGAAAGAAATAGCCACCTCTGGACCGGCCTTCACCTCACTTGGCTTTTGTGCTTTTTGAAGCAAACGGATAAATATTTGTAGCACCATAGGGAACGTGAATTAGCATTTTTTCCTAAATACTGACACAGGTTTCATGACCAACTTGGTAAATGAAATTAGGTGAAGTTCTCAAGTCTTGAAGCTGGTGATTCAGCATATATCCAAAGTAACAGAGCATTTCAAACAGACATGAGGGCTAAACTAGCTATGAAAGGTACCATGCCACAATCCCAAAGCAGCAGACATTGATATCGCAACTCTCAACATCTGCCTCCAGACTTAATTCAGGTTTGCCAGCCAGTATGCAACATGTCTCAGTTCACTTGTCTGAGTGAACACTAAGCTTCACACAGTTAAACACGCAAGCAGTTAAACATACAAAGCATTTCAGTTTTGAAAGCAAGTTTGGAAGACAAGCCCAAATCATCTCATGAATGAAATATGCTCCAACAAAACACAGATCTTTGTTGGTACAAAGTAAGCAGGATTTGGCCCTAACCACTGTCATCTCAATAAATCTTTCATTGTAAGCTGTCCCACACAAATTTTTTGTTGATGATTTCATGCTCTAAGGATATTCTCCAGATCAATGGGTTCTCTGCACTGTGCATCGTTATCAACTATTTTTTAATTACTGCATATGAATAGAGTTTCTGTGTCACTAAGAAAACATCATGTATTTGACCCCAAACAATATAGGAACAAGATATGAAACAATCACACTCCGAACCTTCCAAAGGCAAGAACAACATCAAGGGTAGACACCTCGCTGTAATCCAGTCCTCCTCATTAGTACTTACACAGCACAGCTGCAAGTGTTAGAAACAGTATTTTTTGGATTAAACACAGAATAAACTTCAAGCAATTCCTAATGAAGGTAGCCAATAGTGCTACCTGCATTTTAACAAAGCTAAACTACTTCATTACACAATTTTTCCTGCAATCCTTTAAAAAAACAAACCAACCAACCCACCCCAATATCGCATTTCTTCTACTGTTTTAATCATTTTGTCTTCAGTACTGAAAACTACTTACCCATTTCAGGAGAGAATTCTACCTCCCCCTTAACTGGTTCCTGGAGATGATTTCCAAAAGGATTTCCTATCTTATTATCTTTCTGTTTCAACTCAGGTAAATTAACAGGACCCCGTGTAAAACGTGGGTAGAATTTTTTTGGAAATGGCCTCTGAGGTTCCAGCCCCTTGACGGGCACATTCTTAAAGGACTGATTCTCTTCACTGAAGTTAAAATAAACAAAGAGCAGAAGCGTCCAGGTCACAGATGTGAAAAGGCACCCATAGCAGAAATAGCGAAGTGTGACACTTCCCATTGTAGACTTAGCATCGTTGAGGGCCCATTCTCAATTACCTGAAAGAGAATGAACACGCACGTTTTGAAAGCACTGCCTGTTAACTTATCAGGTCTAGACATAAGGAAATGCATTCTAAAGGTTGTTCTTCCATTAAATTATTTTGGGAACAAACTTTGAGCACAGACTTCAAGAATGAAAATTAAAAATGACCAGTTTGTATGATCTGTGTAGACACTTTAAATGTTTTAAAACATGAAGCAAGCAATCACTGAGAGCCCAGCAACACATGACAATTAAAGGTAAGAATGATTCATTTTTCCTCATAATAGTTACATGATTATTTCTCTTCCACAACTGTACATCCTTTGTACATAGCACTATTTAACTAAACATAGTACACAAAGGGAATTGATACTTCACAGAATGTCTGAGGTTGGAAAGGACATCTGGAGGTCACCAACCCCCTTGCTCAAGCAGAGCCATCTTGAGTCAGCTGCCCAAGAGTATGTTCAGATATGTCCATTTCTGTAGTTCATTCCCTAACCTAAAACATGGAATGAGAGAAAACAGACTCAAAGAGGTCAGTTCAGTCCTTCTTGCCCAAATTTAAGAACAGTCCTCATGAACATTCCAGAAATCACAGGGTGCAATTTAGCAACACATAGCACCCAGATAGATACATTTACAGATAGACATGGGATGAGAAAGAGCAAAAAACCTCCAAGGTAATTCACCCAGTTGCTGCAAGCCTCTGCAGACTCCAGAAGGAAGAGATGCCCACCTACATCCAAGAGGAAGGAACTCAGCCCAGAGTTTTACTTTAGGCACTCATCCACTAATACCATTTCCCCAAGCTACATTGAAAATTACTACTGTAAGCAAATCCCCCAAATGAAGCAAATGAAGCTGATAACATTTTTTTATGGCCCAAGAGAATGAGGTAAACTGTCTGGAGATTCTCAAATCTAAGAAAGTCTGGGAAAAAAAACCAATAAAACCAAACAACTCAACCGAAAACTGTGCAGTTTTGTCCCCAAAACTGAGAGTAACACTAAATCAAGTGCACCCTTACTGAGTGCACCCTTCGCAAGTTTGCAGATGACACTAAGCTGAGTGGAAGTGTCGATCTGCTGGAGGGTAGGGAGGCTCTGCAAAGGGACCTAAAGAGGCTGGACTGCTGGGCTGAGTCTAATGGCATGAGGTTTAAAAGGCCAAATGCTGGGTGCTACACTTGGGGCACAACAACCCTATGCAGAGTTACAGACTAGGAGAGTCTGTCTAGAAAGCTGGCAGGAGGAGAGAGACCTGGGGGTGTTGGTCGACAGCCGACAGAATATGAGTCAGCAGTGTGCCCAGGTGGCCAAGAAGGCCAATGGCATCCTAGCTTGGATCAGAAACGGCATGAGCAGCAGGTCCAGGGAGGTTATTCTCCCTCTGTACTCGGCCCTGGTGAGACCGCTCCTTGAATCCTGTGTTCAGTTGTGGGCCCCTCACCACAAGAAGGATGTTGAGGCTCTGGAGTGAGTCCAGAGAAGAGCAACAAAGTTGGTGAAGGGGCTGGAAAACACACCCTGTGAGGAACGGCTGAGAGAGCTGGGGTTGTTTAGCCTGGAGAAGAGGAGGCTGAGGGGAGACCTCATTGCTCTCTGCAACTACCTGAAAGGAGGTTGTAGAGAGGAGGGTGCTGGCCTCTTCTCCCAAGTGACAGGGGACAGGACAAGAGGGAATGGCCTCAAACTCTGCCAGGGAAGATTTAGGCTAGACATTAGGAAAAAAAATTTCACACAGAGGGTCACTGGGCATTGGAACAGGCTACCCAGGGAGGTGGTTGATTCATCTTCCCTGGAGGTGTTTAAGGCATAGGTGGACAAGGTGCTGAGGGGCATAGTTTAGTGTTTGATAGAAATGGTTGGTCTCGATGATCCGGTGGGTCTCTTCCAACCTGGTTATTCTATGATTCCATGATTCTATGATTCAAAAAATTAGATTTCTCTTACTATATAACCACAAGAAGTGCTTTGCACGGTAACAAAGAGTAAGAAAACCATTCAACCAGCTTATAATGAGCAAAATGTAACTTTTAAGAAAATGAACTATTAGGGTAGGAGTAAAGGGTTTATGCTGTTGCATTCTTCATACTTCTTAAAAAGTCGGAAATTACCATAAACCTTCAGGTCACTCTGGCAAAGAAAAAACTACAACATTTATAAGTACAAACAGATTATCCCCTTCTCAATATGGAAAACTGCTAAACAGTGTTAGAAGGTGTTCACGATACCAAAGAAACCTGTAAAGCTCCCACTTATTTTGGCAATGTAACTCTGAGACCTAAGTGACTTGCATCCAGAAAGAATTCACATCAAAATTCAAGCTCATATTTCCCAGACTGCAGTAGGTCATTGTCTCCATTCCAAAAATAAGATATCCACAAAGTAAAATAAAGCAATTAAACCAAACTTAAAAAGATAACTTGCCCATTATTTTTACCATGTCAAACACTTCACTTTTGTAAAGCAACAATCTACACAGCAGTTAAGCCCAAGGAGTTTACAAAGGTTTTAAAAAGGGTTTAAATCTCACACTGACCCTGTGCACACAGATGAATTGTACATTCTGTGAAACAGGCTCTTTCTCTAGAACTGTCACACAGAAACCTTGCTACTTAACTGTAGGATCACAAAAATCAGTCCAGGGAAATAAATGCTCTGAGGGTAGAAATTCTTTTAAAAAACACTTATTCTAGCTTGCAGAATGGGCTTACCAGCTAGAGAGGTACTAACCACCAGTCCCCAATGCCTTACTCCCTGTGCAAATCAGTGGTCATAGCAAGGCAAATATAGGTTCAGGAAAAGCATGCAAGGTTGCAAAGGAGTAAGATTAGATACACAGTTATATCCTCTAATTATAATTCTTCTTGCCAGACAGTCTGCAGACAATTAATACCTATCCATAAAAGAAGATCTAGGTGCTTGTCAGGTTTGGAGTGGTTTTTTTTTTTTTTCAAGGATACAAGAAGGTCATCTGCTGTAAGACTTGTCAGAGTCTAACACACTGTTCCTCCAAACCTGCTAGAATTGGTTTTCCATTCATTATGGTAACAGAGCTGCACAGTTCTAATATCATGCCACATGTACTTACACTGTGGAACAGAATTGTTGTAATAAGATAAAAACTACTATAACAGGGAAGGAATCTTTTCAGTTTAGAGCTGTTCAAGGATACATCTGCACTGCAGCTTGCACAGGAAAACCAAAGATAACCCTTGCTATCTCAGGTAATAGTAGGAAGACTGGCACATAGAGCAGAATTCATAATATGGTATTTCCCTACCTTCTTGCATCTCTTTTACCACTCAGAGCTCCATCTTGATGATGTGGCATTTCTAGCTACATTGAAGTTCACTGTGAGTGACATCAGGCATACTTAGATTAAAAATGAAGGGATAAATCAGTAATCACCAGAGTGAAAAAAAATGCTGAACATTCCTTCCATCTCCAGAAAGTCCTCAGACCAGGCTGAAAACACACACTTGGTTACTTTTACAACAGCAACAAGTGCAATCCTGAGTGTGGTATTATCTCCATACCTCCTCATCCGAAAAAAGATGCTTCACCTCCTTCTCCCCTTCTTGACAGTTTTGCAGCTAGATACAAAGGTTAAAACATTGTATTGCATGACAGAACCTCCACAATGCAGAAAACTAGGCCCTTTCAGTAGCTGGTTAATCAACCAAGTCATTTGGTAATACATTTATCAGGAAAAATACAGACTCATTATTTATTCTCTTCAAGTACCAAATGTTTTGTTGGACGCTTTTGAGGACAGAATGTAAAAAAATTAAACCCTGCCTGTGAAAAGTACGTTGAAGCTTATTATTCTACTTTATCCTCCAACAAACACGCATTTGCACAACCACAGTCCTTTGGATTTCAACCACTTCTACCATTTGAGCAGCCATATAAGTTACAATTTGCATCACAGCTGCACAGTTGTTTTAGGTTGTTTAAGGTTGAACATAACTTCTTACAGATGTGTTTTGGCAAAGAGGCCAGAGTAGATTTTCAAGTCCTAAGGAACGCCAGTCCCACCTGGGACCTACTCTGAGTAACCAGGAAAACTTTTCCAGTCCTATACATTTAGAACACAAAATACAATTACATCGATGCATCTCACCTCTCCTCAAAATACCAAGTATCACTTCACTCATTACAGCATGCAAAAAAAATAAAACAAACCAAAAAACCAAAAAACCCAAAAAAACTTTAATACAACACAGGGTGATGGAAGAGGATATTTCAGGTGATCACAGGGACCCAGGAGGAAACGCTCAATTCAAAGGCAGCCATTTGACACTTGATTCTTACCTCATCCATCTCTCTATTCACAACTTTCTTGCGCAAGCTGTCTAGACACAGTGCATGCAAGCCTTACCCTGTCCAGATTCTTGCACTCTCCTATCTGTGAAGTCTTCCAGGAAACACACTTACCTAGCAAATATCTGTGACTACTTACGCATGGTCACAATACCCTGATGATTGCCTCAAACATCCATCCTCTCCCAGCTGATTTCTCCAAGCAACATTTTGAAATTTAAGCAAAGCCAAATGATTCTGGTTTTTTTTTCTTCCTCTACTTTTGTTTTTCCTTTTATAAATGTTGACAAACCAGACATGCCTTTCAAATCCAAGTATTAATATCTTTCTCAGCCCAATACATGCTGCCTAAGAAAAACAGATTATATATATTTTTAACTCAACAGCCCTGAAGCTCTGCTAATGAAGGCAGAGCTAGCAGGTTTGAACAGTTAGATAGAAAAAATACAAATCAAAAAAGCAGAATTGCATTATCCTGATAGTATCAATAAACTCTTCACCTATACAATCAGTCCAACCACCAAACTGCTAAACTGTATAGTTAAAACCCAATTCTATTTATACATTAAAATGCAAACAAAAGTACTAATTGCCATTTTAAAAATACCTATGATTTAGACATATCAAGAAGAATTGTCTCATAATAATGTTCCTCACTTACTGCTAACTGAGACTGGACTTGAAGGATCTATTCAGTTTCTCCCCTTCATTTCTGAAAAGCAGCACAGCTGCCAAAAGTAAAGTTTCCAAAATACCTCAAACTGTCTTTCTCAACAGCTCAGGTAATGAAGAACATCCAAAATGAATGCAGAAGAGCTTTCATAGCAAATAATAAATGATAATAGCTCAACGTATTTTACATTCATCCATATATATGACACCCTAGCAATATATGGATCTTACAGCTGTTTGTGTTGCTGTGCTTAGGAACACGCTTTAACATGCTAAACATAAATCATTCAAGGTGGCAGTGTCTCCTACCATCAAGATATTACACTTCATTTCGGAGACCACCAAACTGACCAAAAAAGGAAAAAAAAAAATCTCTTAGAAGCTGTCCCTGTCAGCATCAGTTCAGAAGAGATCAAAAAAGGCACAGTATTACGAGAATTTCTAACCAAATATCCTGCCTTTCAGTCTCTCTCTTGTGCTGTTTTGACTGTCCTATATTTATTGCCTGGTAGTTTTCAGGCTTTGGCAAAGCCTTGCAACTGAGTCCACAGACCCACATGTCAGAAATGCCAACAGTGAAACATTCACCTCTAATTTCCAAGAATTCCAGTGCAGAAGTCTGTTCTTCACCCAAGCAGTAAATCATTGATTTTTTTTTTTAAAGTCAACTCCTTTTTTTAATTAACTATTAGTAACTTGGTAAAAGTCTTTGAAAGCAATACTGCTTTCCATGTTGCACCAGCTTCTTGTAGCATCCTTACAACATCAGCATGACAATCATTTCATACATCAAACCTCGAAGCATTTACATTAATTTCATAAGCAGCCCAACAACGACACAATTCTGTTCTCCCCAGGAAGCCTGGGAGTGTTTGTCGTTAGTAACCTGCACAGCTCTAGTCAACCCTGGCCCAATGTGTTTGCCTTCAATATTTTTAATGAGAAAAAATGCCAACCATATTTCACAATATTTTGGCTTGAAGTGCAAAAGCAGCTACAGACTCTGTGAGCAGCCACTGCTTAAACATTGACATCTGGTTGGATTAACCTCAGTAGTTTAGTAAACACACCGTATGGCTAGATATTTCATAGCCATGCCAAAACTCATATTTGTCAGAGGTCAAAGAGAGGATCAGATTGATCTAAAGATTTTTGAAACAGAAGTAAGAATTATTTCAGAAAACTTTAAGGTCTGCTTGTAGTTTATCCAAGAACAGCTTAAAAAAAAAAAAAAAAAAAAGAACATGAAGACAGAGATGATACAAGTTATACTACCCAGATTTCCCGCAAGACTGCCTGTGTATTTTGGACCTATATTAAGGGAAGGAACAGATGTGTATAAACTTCATTTTTAAAAGCATTCTAGTATAAAAAAAAATCATTACACTTATTTTATCTTTCTACAGAGTATAATTCACTGCATGACCTATAGATGCTTTGTAGTTAGTTTTATTATTTATTTGGGGAGGGAAAACCTCCAGAAGAAAAAAAACCAGAATACTGCTTACAAATGTGATTTTGATTCTTTAGCAGCCTTAACTCTATATAATTCTTGGCTTCCAAGATGTTATGGCTCTCACGTCTCTTCTTCCAAAACAAGCATCAGCATGAACAGGCTTTCCTATTTTCTCATTGAATCACTAGCAAGCAACATCATTAACAATGCGATGAACAATGGCTAGATAAGAATTAGTACTGCAATAATATGGTTACTGCAGAGATGCCATTTACAGTAGCTTTTGCACTTGTATGAGAATAATTTTTCCCAGGTACTCCTTAGACTGCAACCAGTCTTAAGGGAGAGTGACAGTTAATAGACTAGCAAGATGAAAAAGGGACACCTTAAGCAGCTTCCCCCCCAACTCCAATGCATCACTAGGAGCAACATCCATTCCACATACATTCAGAACAAAAGCCAGAGATATTTCCAAAGAAAAGCTTAGCGTTTCACAAGCTCCATAGTCAGCCCAGCTTAACTTCTTATAAAAAAACCCTTCTACTGGATTGTTTTAGCACAAAACTAGATCTAACTGCCAGTTTTTAATCAAAAACAACCATGATTTTTTTACCATACAGAAGAGATAGGTCACTGTACTTTAGGAATTAAGTGGCTATTTTTGACACAACAGAGGCACGTAACTACTCATGTAAAGACAGGTTGGGTCTACACAAATCTCCCTTGTGACATTCATCAAGGACAACTGGTAAGTCCTACCCCTGGGACAGAAAATCCCTGGCTGCTGACACAGCCTGGAGAACAGCTCTGCAGAATAGGACCCGAGAGTTCTGGCTAAATGCAAGCTAGCAGTGCGCCCTTGCAGCAAGGACAGCTGACAGCACATGGGCTTATCAACAGCCACTTGACTGAAGGGTGCAATTCCTCCACCCTACATGGCACCCACCCATAAGACCACACACAGAACACAGTGCCCAGTTTGGGATTTGCTAGTACAAGACAAACACTGACGAACTGGAGCGGAAGGCCACAAAGATGGTCACGGCTGGAACACTTGACCTGTGAGGAAAAGCTGAGGATGCTGAGCTTCTTCAGCCTGCAGGAGACGTGACTTTGAGGGGTAAGGACCTAATAATAGCCTGCTTCTCGCTGCAGGGATGATTATCAGAAAAACCAAACCAGAATATTTAGAGAGGTGCAAGGTGGGAGAAGGAAAGAGTTAAAAACTAATACAACTCAAATCATAGCAACCTCCATTCACAGAAAGGTACTGTGGACCACAGGCTGTCCCCTTGCATAAGATTACTGTTCCCATTCATTTTAATGAGATGACACACTAAGATCTATTTTTAATTAGCCTCTGTAAGTCACTTCTAAATGCCATTTTAAAAGCTCTGAGAGCCAACAGTTCAGTCATTTCAGCACAACTATACAAACTCATGTCACACCATCTAAAATAAACCCTCCTGGAATTAATTTTGATGAACACTTTACAGAGAAATAATCTTAAAATACCAATAACATTCATTATACTTTATAGATAAAGAAAGGCACATAGACATTCTGGTCACATGAGTTGTTGAAGACCAACAAAACTATACCATGAGTATTTTAAACCTGAAAAACATGAAGTGTTTTAGGAAAAGTTAAAAAAAGGTCACCTTTATGTCTTTAGGTTCCCACCCCTCACTATTTTATCACTGTGAAATCACTCACTCTGTATTTCCTGCTTTGGACTCTAAACAAGTATTGAATACAATCATTTTTTTAATCTGTGAGCAATATATTGAAATACCTCTCTAGGAACGTAATTTTACTGATCAAACTTTTTGGAATTTCTCATCTCCCATAAAAAAGCTTTACTTTGCAGGCTGCCATACCAAAGCGAATGCAAACACTTCAACATTTTTATAACAAAAATGTGAAGTTCCTTTTTTGCCCACATCCATTTCAAATGCTCCCTTAAAGAAATCTTAAAAAATGTTTAAAATTATATCTTTCACTTCTTTGCCAACAACAAAACATACTAGATTAGGTTTTTTTTCCTTACTAATAAAGGATACCTTTCTCCTCACATACTTTTCCTTTCCAAGGGGTAAGAGCATTTCAAACAGTCACATTTAAGGAAACAATTTTAATAGAAAAAGCAGTTACAAGTTTTAGAAAGGAAAAGTTTCATAAGAGTCAGGATCCCATGTTAACAAAACAACAGAAAAGAACGCCAGATTTAGTAACAACCAGTGGTACAACACCGCATAAAGGAAAGTAACTTAATAGTCCAATCTGATCAG
This sequence comes from Coccyzus lansbergi, assembly GCA_033558105.1. NCBI lineage: Eukaryota > Metazoa > Chordata > Aves > Cuculiformes > Coccyzidae > Coccyzus > Coccyzus lansbergi. The sequence continues at coordinate 277,533 of JAUMJK010000529.1, read as the reverse complement.
AGAAAGCAAGCACACTTGGATTAGAAACATGAGCTTACCAAAATCCTAATGCTCAATACTGAGCAAATATGTGCTATACAGGAGTTTCATGTAGCTGCACTGTCCTCATTCCCCCTCCAAAAGCTACTGGTTTCCTGAAGTACAATTATAGGCATAGAATCTTCTTACCTATCACCCTAACAAACATTGCCCCATAGGGCTGCTCTGCTGGATGTTACTTTAAGCCATCTGGCATACAAATACATGTCATGCTATTTGCAGAATCCTAAAAATACCTTCTTTTTTGATCCTAATAAATATTTGAAACAGTGAGATTTTCTTTTAGTGAGCAAAACCAGCTCTGTTTTGCCAGAAAGCTCATGTACTGTCTCCAAAGAAAGGTGAATGCATTTTGTAATGCAGCCCTTCATTCTTCACATACAGCTTGGAAAACAGCAAGATCCAACAATCCACAATGACAACTTCTTTTTCAATGCATCTCTCTCACATTAAAGATCCATATATCTAAAGATTAGTTTAACAGTCCTCTAGCACTATAGACAAGTGCAAAATGCAATACAGCTTACAAGGTCAACTATACACAAGTAAGCTGCTTACTACCTTTTCTAAACATTTAATATCTACTTAGCTGTTCCTTGTGGTTTATGTCTGCAAAGCTCACCAACATAACAGTAAAAATACAGATGTGTGCAAAGTAATTAAACAAGACGCACTTCTACCTGAACAGCTCAACACTCACCTTTTTCCAGAGGAGATGTACTAAAGAAGCAGTGCAAGGTTACATCATGAAAACACATCTACTGCAGTAGCAGTCAAATCCAGTTGGTGTCTTCATTCTCAGTGAACAATAAAACACTGAGCCTGAAACTTAACACTTTGTTGCTGAGCACTGCTTGCACGTCCTAACTGGGAATGCGGTAACAAACACAAGCTTCTCTAGGACAAGAGGCTCATTTAAACAGGTTTTAGGACATGAATGCTGCAAGGCTATTTCTCACTTGAATGCATACACTGGCCAAGAGCACTGATCTATTTTTCTGCTATTTTGGTGTTGTTTCTTTTCTCTACTTTTTTTTTCGTTTCGTTTCTTTCTTTTAGCTGATACACAGTCCCTAAGGATTCATGCATTTGGAAGCATAAACAAGATTGGTTATTTTACCACCACTCACTAAAGAAGTATAATCAGTGTACTTCTAAGACATTTGTTGTCATAGTATCAATGCATTAGACCACAGTAGGGCTAGAAAAAACTATTATTGTGTGTATACAATTTCCAATTCTAAAAATTTCTTTACTCCTCATTTTTCAAATCACTAGTAATTTTATAAAATTTCCCTATCTTGACTGACATTTTCTAGTTCATCTGTTCATGTTCAAACACTTTCATCAAAAGTGCTTCAGATTTTTTTCCAGGCTTTTATAAGCAAAGTAACAACATATTTTCCAATTCTTAAAAAATAAAATATAAATTCAGACTTCATTTGTACAGCTCTCCAGCAAAAAAAAAAAAAGCCAACAACAAATCTGCCACAAAACAGACCTCACTTAAGTATTTTTGAGTGGGACAGTGAAAACTGGGGTTGACTGGACTCAATTTTAAACCTGTGACCTCTGACAACAGATACTGCATTTTGCACAAGTTTTTCTGAGAATCCCAGTTCTGCAATTAGCTCCAAGCAGACATCAACCATCCACTGGCACAGAGCTTGGTACTGAAATCAACAGCTGCATACAAATATACAAACACATTTGCAAAGTCTAACTAGAAACCTCAGAAAACTAGAACTGCTGCAATTAAGTTACTATCAGTACTACAGACTTGGAAACTCCGTAATGCTGACAGTGAGAATGGTTCCTTTGCATGATATCCTACAGCATCAGATTACGGAACTCATAGATCTTCAAGCCTACTCCACACAAATCACACAAGACTATTTTTCTGTAGGGTTTTCCTTTCAAAAACACAGAACGTCAAGCATTAAAATGCAAGAGAAGTGCCATGTTTCCATCCCAGATATGTTGCATCCATTTACAGACGATCAAAAATTGCCACAGTAAGGGAACATCAACCCATGAGCTGCTTGCTGTGGCACTTCACTCTGCCTTCACAACTCAGTTTGGTTAGCACTACATCAAACACATTTATGAACCCTGATTATCTGATATTACACAATATTTGCTTAAAATAAAAGAGATTAAACGTAGCACCAAAAATGTGACTGAGGTTAAAATAAGTTACAGTATAAATCCACAAACTGACCATGACAGAAAAATAGTTAACATTCTAAACTGCTCAGATTTCTCAACTGCTGTTGCCTCTCCATGCCATGAGAAGATCAAAGAATCATAGAATAACCAGGTTGGAAGAGACCGATCGGATTATCAACTCCAACCGTTCCTATCAAACACTAAACTATGCCCCTCAGGACATCATCCACCCGTCCCTTAAACACCTCCAGGGAAGGTGAATCAACCACCTCCCTGGGCAGCCTCTGCCACTGTCCAATGACCTGTGAAAAAATTTTTCCTAATGTCAAGCCTAAACCTCCCCTGGTGGAGCTTAAGGCCATTCCCTCTCGTCCTGTCCCTTGTCATTTGGGAGAAGAGGCCAGCATCCTTCTCTCTAGAACCTCTTTTAAAGTAGTTGTACAAAGCAATGAGGTCTCCCCTCAGCCTCCTCTTCTCTAGGCTAAACAAACCCAGCTCTCTCAGCCGTTCCTCATAAGGCCTGTTCTCCAGACCCTTCGCCAGCTTTGTTGCTCTTCTCTGGACTTGCTCCAGAGCCTCAACATCCTTCTTGTGGTGAGGGGCCCAGAACTGAACACAGGATTCAAGGAACAGTCTCACCAGCGCCAAGACCAGAGGGAGAATAACCTCCCTGGACCATGTTAAACCTCAGGGATCTAAACAGGCTGGACCCCTGGGTTGAGTCCAATGGCATAAGGTTTAACACGGCCAAAGGCCAGGTCCTGCACTTGGGGCACAACAACCCTATGCAGAGCTACAGACTAGGAGAAGTCTGGCTGGAAATCTGCCTGAAGGGGAAGGACCTGGGGTTGTTGGTTGACTGCCGACTGAACATGAGCCAGCAGTGTGCCCAGGTGGCCAAGAAGGCCAATGGCATCTTGGCTTGGATCAGAAACGGTGTGACCAGCGGGTCCAAGGAGGTTATTCTCCCCCTGTACTTGGCACTGGTGAGGCCAGCTCCTTGAATCCTGTGTTCAGTTCTGGGCCCCTCAGCACAAGAAGGATGTTGAGGCTCTGGAGCGAGTCCAGAGAAGAGCCACGAAGCTGGAGAACAAGCCCTATGAGGAACGGTTGAGAGAGCTGGGGTTGTTTAGCCTGGAGAAGAGGAGGCTGAGAGGAGACCTCATTGCTCTCTACAAGTACCTGAAAGGAGGTTGTAGAGAGGAGGGAGCTGGCCTCTTCTCCCAAGTGACAGGGGACAGGACAAGAGGGAATGGCCTCAAGCTCCACCAGGGGAGATTTAGTTTAGAGATGAGGAGGAAGTTTTTCACAGAAAGGGTCATTGGGCACTGGAAGAGGCTGCCCAGGGAGGTGGTTGATTCACCTTCCCTGGAGGTGTTTAAGGCACGGGTGGACGAGATGCTAAAGGACATGGTTTAGTGTTTGATAGGAATGGTTGGACTCGATGATCTGACGGGTCTCTTCCAACCTGGTGATTCTATGATTCATGCCATTCAATTCTGCCCAGCAGTCCAGCCTGTTCAGATCCCACTGTAGAGCCTTCCTACCCTCCAGCAGATCGACACTTCCACACAGCTTAGTGTCATCTGCAAACTTGCTGAGTGTACATCCTAGAGTTGATGCTGTCCTAGAGATTGACTCTATATATCATGTCCTAACAGAGTTTTTCTGGGAAAATGGTCGTTGTTAAAAAAAGTAGAATTCAAAGAAATACTAAAATCAGGCACTGAATTGAACTCAATGTTCACTTGCATTTCTCATGTCCAGAAACAAAGGTCACTTGGAGTTTTTCAATCCAAGCTTTAGCATAGACTTTGCAGTATCCATGCCATTTGGAACAGCAGAGGAATGAAACTTTCATTTTTCCCAGTGAGGAATTCTTCCTAAGAAAGATCAAAAACCTACAATCTGATTGCTTTTGGATTCATTTTCTTCAACAGAAATTTGAAGTAATTTCTGTGCACAGTTTATCTCTACTTCTGTCATTTTCTCACTAATGTCTCCAGTCATCAATATAAGAGACAAATCCTAGGGTATACCTACTACGTGTTCTCTCTTAAGTTCACTGACTGACCCAGGACACCTGCATAGCCAAGCTATCAGATTGACCTGCATGACATTCTCAATGAACTATTTACTCTGCTAGAGATTTTTACAAGATCCTCTGCAACTCGCTGTCTCATCTCCGCCCTATAAAAGCTGAATGATGTGTTAGGGCACATACATCCAAGGTTCTGAGGCCACAACAACTGAAGAGGATACAAGTATCCTTCATTCTGCTCCCCCAGCAAGCCTATTTCTAAATTACACTAGAAAACTCTTGCACAGGTAACATTCTCTCTTAAAACAACACAGTATGAGTAACAAAGATGTACTATTGCTGGTACAAGTGCATCTACAGATGGAGTCAATTAAAACACTTTCATTCATAGGTGTAAACTAAGCTATCAATTAAATATAAGCTTATCTTCCTAAATATTGCATTTGACAGCGTGGTATGGAGCTTTCCAAATATGTAAGTAAACAGATTTGCTATTAGCATTCTTCTGAAAAAAAGTTTTTATGGCCATCAACTGTTGGATTAGAACAGTAAGTCACTACCATGAAGAGATTTCACGCTGTCTGTATAGAGAACAAGCTTCTGCAAGTTATGCCAAAAATTATTTTGCCTTTCATTCCCTTCTATGTGATCTCAAGACTCAATTCTCTCCTCCTCTGAACAAATCCCTTTGATGAAAGAGTTGTAGACCACTCCTTTTCCATCCCCTTTTGGTCACTTTACTTCCAATTTGTCTATTGCCAATGTATCTAATGGAAAAATATACCCGGATTTTTATGTTGAAATTGAGGATGTCACAACATGATGAAGAGTAGATCAAAAACGTATTTTCTACTTCACTAGGATCCATGCTTTCCGACACACTCTTAGCACAGGTTAATGTGCAATCCAAAACTTAGCCTTCTCTGGTTTCATGGGCCACATCTCAGTGTCTGCTCACACAATAGATAAGATTCATGCTAAATGACAAAATCAAGGTATTCCAGGAAACAGGAAGCTAAAGGAAGCATTTCTAGAAAGCTAACTCACTAACAAATAAAAGCAGCATTAAAGAGACAGTGACACCATTTGTCTGGTTCATAAGGGGTTACGTATCAAACCAGAGCAGTTTTGTGCTTCCAGGAAAAGGAACTCTGGTTCAGTTAAGGCTACCTCCATGGTTTAAAGCATCTCACTTAATCTCACAAGAAAATCTGTATCCTTTAGCCAAGCAATACTTGGACATTTCTACATAAAGTAAAAGACACAATCTATGAACATGCTCCTCTCTTTAAGTATTTACTTAAATCAGTTTGGCACATAGCAGTCATTACTGATTTACTTCCTTGGCATATAGCAATCATTTACCTTCTTATTAGCATGCCTCTGCAAGTTTACTAGCTTAACCTGTCAATTTAAAATTTAACTTCTACAGTGCTGTGTCTCACAGTTGAAGTCTTAGAAATGAGAAAAACTTATTGCAGGCAAGCAGTCACCTCCCATCAGCTGCTCTGCAACATTACTTCACAAAGACACTTCTTCCCTCTTGTACAGCAAGAGAAATTATCTTTGTCAAGGTGTCTTGTTCCACAGCAAGTGAGGTTAGAGCATGCACTTCACCAGTGACATAGCCCAGCCAATGAAGTATAACTTGTCAGTCATGGCAAAACTTCCATCTCAGAAACACATTACTTACAGCACCACTACCACCACAAGAGAAAATGACAACAGCTCACCTGCCCCTAACTGAGCTTCAACCCAGTAAAGGCATAGAAAGACCTGCCTGTGAGCAGTGTGGGGTAGTGGAGTCTGGACTCCTCCCCAGCCTGCATACTTATTTCTTGCTCACACTAAAATGCATAAAGCAGGCAATATAAGGTCCTGAGGTTCCCTGCATTAGGGGTTTCTATAAATAGTGGAAAAGTTGACTTACCCCTAAACACCGCATTCCAGTTTCAAACCTGCAAAGTATCTGGTTGCAAAAAGCCTGGCCTGCCCAAGAAAAGGCTGAGATAACAGCACATCACTCTGATAGGCACTTGAACCCATACTCAACATTTCAATAACACTGTCAGTTTTTCAATCTATAGACTTAGCACATTTTAACATAGAATCATAGAATCACCAGGTTGGAAGAGACCTGTCAGATCATCGAGTCCAACCATTCCTATCAAACATTAAACCATGTCCCTCAAGACCTCATCTACCCGTGCCTCAAACACCTCCAGGGAAGGTGAATCAACCACCTCCCTGGACAGCCACAGCCCAATGACCCTTCCTGTGAAAAACTTCCTCCTCATTTCTAGCCTAAACTTCCCCTGGTGGAGCTTGGGGCCATTCCCTCTTGTCCTGTCCCCGGTCACTTGGGAGAAGAGGCCAGCTCCCTCCTCTCTACAACCTCCTTTCAGGTACTTGTAGAGAGCAATGAGGTCTCCTCTCAGCCTCCTCTTCTCCAGGCTAAACAACCCCAGCTCTCTCAGCCGTTCCTCACAGGGCTTGTTCTCCAGCTTCATGGCTCTTCTCTGGACTTACTACAGAGCCTCAACATCCTTCTTGTGGTGAGGGACCCAGAACTGAACACAGGATTCAAGGAGCGGCCTCACCAGTGCAGAGTACAGAGGGAGAAGAACCTCCCTGGACCTGCTGGTCACACCATTTCTGATCCAAGCCGGGATGCCATTGGCCTTCTTGGCCACCTGGGCACACTGCTGGCTCATGTTCAGTCGGCTGTCAACCAACACCCCCAGGTCCCTCTCCTCCTGGCAGCTTTGTAGACAGACTTCTCCTAGTCTGTAGCTCTGCATAGGGTTGTTGTGCCCCAAGAGCAGGACCCACCATTTGGCCTTGTTAAACCTCACGCCATTGGACTCAACCCAGGGGTCCAGCCTGTTTAGATCCCTTTGCAAAGCCTCCCTACCCTCCAGCAGATCCACACTTCCACCCAGCTTAGTGTCATCTGCGAACTTGCTAAGGGTACACTCAATACCTTCATCCAGGTCACTGATGAAGACACTGAACAGGGCTGGTCCCAGCACTGAGCCCTGGGGAACCCCACTTGTAACTGGTCTCCAGCTGGATTTAACACCATTTACTACCACTCTCTGGGCCCAGCCATCTAACCAGTTTTCCACCCAGGAGAGTGTGCGCCTGTCCAGGCCAGAGGCTGACAGTTTCTATAGCAGAATGCCGAGAGAAACTGTGTCAAAGCCTTTACTGAAGTCCAGGAAGACCACATCCATAGCCTTTTCCCCATCCAGCAGCCAAGTCATTTTTTCATAGAAGGTGATCAGGTTAGTTTGGCAAGACCTGCCTTTCGTGAACCCATGTTGCCTGGGTCTGATAATCCGGTTCTCTTGCATGTGTTTCCTGATAGCACTCGAGATCACCTGTTCCATGACTTTCCCTGGCACTGAGGTCAGACTGACTGGCCTGTAGTTAGCATGCCAGGGAAGGAGCTCAGAGGTTCATACAACAAAATATCTGAAACTTAGTATTATCCTTGAAGTCAACTTTTGATTGAAACAGTATCAGCAGCGTCCTATTTTCCCCTTTTTGTTGCAATGTAATTCTAGTTTTTAGAGAGCTTTCAAATAAGCTATTTACACTCATTATTACACAATGCTGACTCACATGAGAAACATGCTAGAGCACCGCTGAAGGATGTGCTGGGTACTGTTAACTCTTACACAAAATAAGCTGAACAAATGCATTTACTCATGCTGCTAAACACTGGTTTAACAGCTGAGGCCCTTGTACTAACAGTACTTTATACATCAACACAGTAGCTGCAACAGCAGATGCATTAATTTCCATAAGCCTCCATGTTTTGAAAAGAGATAAGAATCAAGACAATTTATCTACCTCCCACTCTCTAACAGAGATTGAAACACACTCCATCTCTGTAATAATTTTTTGAGAAAGGAAAAAAATTAACTTGTGCTCTTGAAATACATGAGCATACTTTGCTCTTCAACAGCAATTAACAGAGTTGTATTGCAGCACCTCTCCAAAACAAATGGTAACTAAAGAAAATTACTTGATTTTAGAGATACCTGTAACTACAATGTTTCCTAGCCAGTCAGATGGAACTGTTTAGGAAACTGATAAACTGAACTGTCACAGATAGGAATCATTCTATTTTTTCAAAATGTTACCTTTTCCCTTCATCTGGAAGCCTCCTCTTACTTGTCTGCCTCAGTAATCAACACTTAACTTCCACACAGCCAAACTCAGCTGCTCAGACCACAATCTTTTCATAGCAATTTTCAAGGTAATACAACTAATATAAGAACCATCCTCCCTCTGTTCTTCTCACCCAGATTCCTGTTGGAAGATCTGAAATCCCCATTTATACTGTCTGCTGAGATACTTCTCATCTCATTCATTTGACCTACAGCTTGCCCGGCTCCACATGCATGACCTGCAACTGCCATGAAAACTTTTGTTCCTCTAGCTTTTGCTACCAGGAAGGATGTTTTATATAGACAATTTCAAAACAAAATAGTTCAGCTTTGTTTGCCTTGCTATGCTGTTTCAGGGCTTTCTTCCTCCCAAAAAGCTTGAATCGTACCTACTGTTATTTTGATGAACAGATTTGCTCACTCTCATAAACTATTGTCACAGAACAGCTTATGAGAAACTCTTTCTAGTGTTACTCCTATGCATAGTGGAGTACTGATTTGCATCTTCTGAGATTAAGTGATTAGCTAGCAGAAGACAGGCAACAGGCCCTGAAATCTGCAGTTAGAATCTCTTAAACCAGAACACGTCATATAGCCTGCTGGCTTCCCTGTCCAAGTCTGAGAGATGAAGGCTCATTAAAGCTGCAGTGTTATTGCTTTCCTTCCCTGCTGCAGAAATGCTTCTAAAACTCTGCAGGAGTTTATCTTGCCCAGAGATGAGGAAAAGCTTATGAAGAAGGCATGCAGTTCTTCAGAGACAGTTATACCAGGGGAGGCCAATTGCTTGTTAATCAAAAGCCTCTAATCAGGAACCACCTGGACCTTCATGCTGTTCTAAAATGAGGCCGAGGAATCCCAGCCCAACTATTTCACATATGCAAAGGGTAGCAGAGCAGAAACATACCGTCAGGAAAAGCTTGGTATCATTCTTTCCTGGGTACAGCCTGCACTGGGATAAAAGATGCCTTAGAGCAGTTTCCTATTAAAATGAGATCCATATGAAAGGGGGGGCGGGAGAAGCATATGCTAGATTAGAAAGCATTCAAGAATATTTAATGCCCTTACAGACAACTCTTTCTAAGTAAGGACAAAAAGGATCTGATCTTACGTTAAAATACATTTCCCGGGGGGAGGGGGGGGGGAGGGAAGCATATTAGCAGAGAGCTGATGATCCTGCCCACCTGCATAATTACTGTAGTGGCACTGAGAAATTTCATCATTCCTTCAAAGAGACAGCAATTCTCCAAATACATAATACCAAACAAATAAAGTAGAGGTCGTTCACAAAGCAGCAACAAAACTGGGTCATGAACTACTTTTTTTTCTTTTGAAGATCAGGGGCTGCACTTTATATCTAGTTGCAGAGTAAAGTTCCACAAGGATTACTGCAGCTGTCCTGCAACTGGTATTTAAAATAAGTCAGGCCACAGTAGGGCAGGGATGCTGCACACTGAACGGTATTAGCATTTTAATTAAATCTTGACAGCACTTCTGAGTTGACACCTATGAAGAAGCAAATGAAGGTGAAGCAGCTATCTGGAAAGACAGTTTCTGAACACAGCGTTTGCTTTCACTGCCACAATACAGCACGGAAAGTTCGACCTAATAAGCCGCCTGCTACCAGTAACACAGAGCTTTTGGTTGCGTGCTCAGCTCTGTTTTCATGCAGGTAAGGGTCCAGACAACCTTTCTTTTGCCTTACCAGTATCTAGGAGACAATAGCCTATTAGCATTTTTCTGTAGCAGTCTTCCTGTGGCTTTAACACACAAAAAAATAGGAAAAAACCACAGGGCAACGGAAATCGACTAGAAAGGCTGTAGACCACCCAAATATAATAACAGGTTATTTCCTAAGAGAAAAAAGGACCCTCAATGTTGCACTAAAAACCAGGAAAGAAAAAGAAATTATTTAAAAATACATTTCCCAGTTATAGAAATAAGAAAGCTCTAACACCCCACGAGGTTGAACAGCCCTCCAAAATCTACACCTGACTTTAGCTCTGCAAATAAATCAATGAAATTGGAGCAGGACCAGCAGAACTAACACATACAGATTCCCACATCTCAGGCTGACAAAATTTCAGTCTACCTGCAGGCAGGCTGCTACCGCTGCTCCTTCACAATGCATTTAAAGGATAAACCAAAAATAATTACATTGTCTCCCACTCTCTGTAGCACAACCCAGGCAGGCCCCATGGGCTGTCCCCAGGGAGCATTGCTGGTGGGGTTCATCAAGAGCCCTCACCAAGCAGCTTCCTCACCCAGCAACCCAGTCAGGTGCAGCCCCGAGATCTGGGCTTGCTCTGCTTACTTCAGAAAGGGGGAAGCCCTGAAGCTGATTCCGGCCTCTGGACACTCCAGACAGGGGTGGTGGGAAAGGGGAATCACAAGGTTGGAAAAGACCTCCAGGATCATCGAGTCCAACCATTCTTATCCACCACTACACCAACACCCCTCAGTATCTCATCCACCCGTCTTTTAAAAACCTCCAGGGATGGGGACTCAACCACCTCCCTGGGCAGCCTCTGCCAGTGCCCAACAACCCTTTACGTGAAAATTTTTTTTCTAATGTCTAGTCTGAACCTCCCCTGGTGCAGCTTGAGGTCATTCCCTCTTGTTCTGTCCCCTGTCACTTGGGAGAAGTGGCAAGCTCCAGCCTCTTTACAGCTTCCTTTCAGGTAGTTGTAGAGAGACATGAGGTCTCCACTCAGCCTCTTCTTCTCAAGGCCTCACATGACCGCTGGCCCCTTCATCTCACACCAGCCCCATCCCCCTGCCCCGACACCGCTCTTGGCTTCTCCCCGCGCCGAGCCTGCTTCTCGGGCTGCACCGGCCCTCACCGAATCACTAGGCTGGAAAAGTCCTTTGAGATCATCGAGTCCAACGCACCTACCCGCTATTAAACCGTATCCCTAAGCACTTTACCTGCCAGTCTTTGAAATGCCTCCTGGGATGAGAGGAAGCCTGTGGAAAACCCGTGTGAGTCTGCATCGTTAGATGGGATAGGGCTATAGGGATGCCCCTCGCTCCGGTATTTCCCAGCTTTATACCTTGATGAGGTTCCCTCTTTACAAAGCAGCTGGATATAGCGCATTTCACCGCATTTCACACTCAGCAGGGACACGAAGTCTGGGCAGAAGGTTTCCACAATTCAGGCACCTCTGTCACCTCCTTCCCCCGTCTCTCCGCCAACAGTCCCGTTCCCTACACAGCCAACACCACCACCACCCCCCCCCTCCCACGCCCAGGACTGCCCCTCGCACCGCCACTGGCCCCCTCCCCACCTCTCAAACCTCTCCGGACTGCCCCACGCGCGGCCACCGGCCTCCCTCCTTTCGTATCGGTCCCCTCCCCCTTCGGGGCTGCCCCTCTCATCCTTATCAGCCCCGTCCCGCCCCTCGTCCCGCACTCACCGCGGCGGCGGTGCCATCACCTCCCCTCACACACACCTCCCGGCTTTGCCCGCGGCGGCACCGGCGGCCGCGCGTGGCGCTAGCGCCACGTGACCAATCCCGCCTCCCCCGGTCACGTGACGCGATGGGGCGCGGCCGCCATGACGGGCGGGGCGGGGCTCGGTCTAGAGAAGATGGCGGGTTCCGAGGCGAGGGGACCGCCGCCTGGGAGCTGTGGAGAGCGGGGTCGGGATTGGGGTTACGGGGTTTTGGGTGTGCGGCCTTCAGCCTTACCACCCTTCACAGAACCACAGAATAGTTTGGGTTGGAAGGGACCTTAAAGATCATCCAGTTCCAACCCCCATGCCATGGGCAGGGTCACCTCCCACTGGACCAGGTTGCCCAAGGCCCCATCCAGCCTGGCACTGAACAGGTTCAGGGATGGGGCAGCCACAGCTTCCCTGGGCAACCTGATCTAGTGCCTCACTGCTCTCATGGTGAAGAAATTTTTCCTTATGTCAAGCCTAAACCTGCCCCCTCTCTATTTTATATCCATTGCCTCCTGTCCAGTCGCAACAAGTTATTTGTTAACAGTCCCTCCCCAGCTTTGTTCTAGCCCCTTCAAGTACTGGAAGGTCACTATGAGGTCTGCTTGTAGCCTTCTCCAAGCTGAACAATCCCGGCTCTCAGCCTGTTCCTCCAGCCCTCTTCAACATTTTTGTTGCCCTCCTCTGGACCCGTTCCAACAACTCCATCTCCTTCTCATGTTGAGGATTCCAGAACTGGACACAATATTCCAGATGAGGTCTCACAAGAGAGGAATAGAGGGGCAGAATCCCTTCCCTCAACCTGCTGGCCACATTTCTTTTGATGCAGCCCAGGATTCCCCAGAGTTGCCCATCCCACTGGGCTTGGGAGTTAGAATCATTGAATTGTTAAGGTTAGGAGAGACCTCCAAGATCATCCAGTCCAACCATCAAAACACCACCATGCCTGCTAAACCAAGTCCCAAAGTGCGATGTCAGCATGTTTTCTGAACACCTCTAGGGACAAAGATTCTACCACTGCCCTGAGCAGTCTGTGACAATGCTTCACTTCTCTTCTGGTAACAAAATTTTTCCTAATATCCAATGTAAACTGCCTGGCACAACTGCAGACTATTTCATCTCATGGTGTCTCTTGTTACTTGGGATTAATCCATTAGTCCTCCCTTTGGAGGACAGGCTTAGAGAGTTGGGGTTGTTCAGTCTGGAGAAAAGAAGGCTCTGAGAAGACCTTATAGTGACCTTAGAATACCTGAAGGGGCTACAAGAAAGCTGAGGGGGGCAGACTGTTCACAAAGGAGTGTAGTGGTAGGACAAGGGCCAATGGGTATAAACTAGAAAGGGGCAGATTTAGACTAGACATAAGGAGGAGCGTTTTCACTATGAAAGTGGTGAGGCACTGGCACAGGTTGCCAATGTAACTTGTGGCTGCCCCATCCCTGGCGGTGTTCGAGGCCAGATTGGATGGGACCTTGGGCAGCCTGATCTAGTGGGAGTTGTCCCTGCCCATGGCAGGGGGTTTGGAACTAGACTATCTTTAAAGTCCCTTCCAACCCAAACTATTCTATGATTCTATGATTTAGCTTTTGTTGGGGTTTGGGGTTGGTGTTTGTGTGATGCTGTGAAAAGCCAAACTCAATAATCAATGCGAATTTGAATATTAAGTAAGTTATTCTTCAGTGTGACACCATGCAGGCAGGGGATCGCTGCACCTAATGTGCGTGCAACAGCCAGTACAATTCACAAAGGCAATATACAGTCAAAGCATATATACTCATCACTTTTCCTAGAACAGGTGTATCTATTATAATCAGTTCTTGGAATTTGTTTACATAAGTTTCCACCCTTTGGCACACGCGCTCTGCCCTCTGGGGGTCTTCTTCAGGAATCTCTGGATGAAGGCTGTAGATCTTCCCCACAGATGAACTTTTTAATTCTCCTTCTTGCACATGCTCTTAGACTCCTTGGGCAACTCTTCAAGGCTGTATCTGGTCCTTTTTATCTGGCTTAACTAGATACAGTCACATTCTATCCCATTCTTTCCAACTGCAGCCTTGTTAAAAGTCCTTAGTTAAGTGTAAGTATCCAGGCACAGGCTAGCTAAAAGTTGTTATTCAAACTGATCCTACATTTTAGTAGTAAAATCCCCAAATATATACATAATATTCAAATATATAATAGGTTAGCAACTTATAACAAGTAATTTCTTCCTTCAGGTAAATCTGTCTTCACATGCGTGTTCAACATTGGTTTCTGAGGATGCAAAAAAATAGAATTACAGAAAATATTTGGAAAATTGGACACAAAATATGGGATTTGTTTAGTTTAACTTCAGAATTCGATCACAGCTTTCCTTTAGAGTTAATGAAGAGAAATAGGCATATTAAGACCATGATTCATCTGACCTATTTTAGATGTCTGTTCTTAAAGGACAAGAACTGGACCTTTAGATTCAGCTTTCACTGAGACCAAAAGTGGAGACCTAAATGAGAATCAGAGGTATGTTTTATCAGCTGAAACTCACCTTAAAAGTATGGCTAAATTCACAGCCAAGTTACCCAACTCTGACCGTTGCTGTGCATTGTATACTGCACAGACTTGGGATGCAACAGCTCAGGATATAAAATGCCATCACTCCAGCAGAAGGCCAACATTGTCCAATGCCTTAACCACAAAACCTTGACTTTTGTGTACCTACACCTCAAGGGGGAAGGTTTTGACATAAAATTCCAATGAATTTATTTGCCTAAGCTGTTGCCCCTTGCCCCGTTCCACACTTTCATCAGAGATTCAAATCAGAAGTTCCCTCACAGCTCACTCAGAAGATTAAAGCCCCTTCTGAGTTCTCAAGGAGGCGGCTACTTTGGGCTTGGCAGGTTTCCTTTTGGGAGGAGAAGGGTGAGACTGGAAGGCACATTTGGTTTGTAAACCCTGGTGAGGTTTAAGAACAAACCAAGTATCAAATTTGCTCAGCAAAGTCAAGTCCTGGAGGTTTTTCTGTGAATACCCAGATCAGAACTTGGGCTGCTGAGCAACACTTCTGAAATGGTGAATTTTTCAAGCAAAGTGGAAATTAAATAGGGTTGACTCACCCAAACACGTTCTTTGGTCAGTATTGTCACTGATGTCCAGAGATTGTGGCCAGGTGCTTTATAATAGCACAAACAGAGCAGAATACAGAACTTGTCAAAGAGCTGTAGCTACAGTATTAAAGTGCAAAACCCAATGTGTGATCAGAAGCTGCAGTAGAGAAAAAGGAGTGACAGTCTGTGCAGGGGTTAGTAAGTGGATGACAAGGAGGAAGCAGGGATCAAGATGAAAGTAGCATGTGCAGTTAAGTAAGATAGCTGTGTAGTCACCATCCCTATCAGCCAGCTTTTCGTAATTCATGTTTCATAATGCCTAATAGGCAGCTTTGATCTCTCTCTCATAATAATTTAGCCGGAGGACTGGAGGTGTATGTTAAGCTCTTTTAGGTAAAAACAATCTCAGCACATATGCAATCTGCTTTCAACAGAGCCATTATCCTTGAAGTCCTTGTAATTTGGCCAGTTCTTGCCTACCTTGTAATTCCATGTGTTTAATCTACCCCAAAAAAGCTGGTTTAGTTCTTATCAAAAAGAGTTTCCCTGGTGCTTGGATTATCATTTTATTAACAGAATTAATAAACTGATACTTTTTAATATCACTTAAATTAAAGTCTTTGAGACATATGTTTCATTTCTCAAAATCCCTGATAATGATAATTTGCCCAGCCCAGTTGCTTAATATACTCCATGATAACTTGTTAACATTAAATAATTGACCCACTTCCTATGTGCTGACAGCAAGGGACAAGAAGTCATATAAAAGTGTTGGCAATAAGTCATAACCCTAAGTGATCCTCTGTCAGTATGGGTTGAGGTTAGAATTTGGGATTCAGATGTACTCAAGCATGTACTCAAGCATCTGTTGATGACACCTCTCAGAGACAGAAATGACACAGGGGAAAGGGACACTGAGCTCCAAACGCTATTTTAAAGTCCTGTCTCATTTCTTAGAATGACTCATCTACTTTGTGAAAGGCAAATATCCCTAATCCCCAAAAGAATTGTTTTTCTAAATACAAATAATTGAGAACAAATTTCTTCAGCTAACATGTAGAGGTTGTTGACGAAAGAAGACCAGAGGAAACTCCAAGTATACTTCGAACAACTAGGAGAACTTGCATTTACTTCAGTGGTTTCCTTTTACTGTAGTTAGCCTAGGGGAGATGCATGACCATAAGCTGAGAGTCTGCACATCCCCTAGTGGAGTTTCTATGGGATGATGGTTTTGAATGGAGGAAACAAGCCCTTGTAAGTGCAGAATAGTTTATTTTGAGTATTTGAGGAAGCAAGACATTTGTCTGGTTGCTCTCATTTTTTTCCTTCCTACTGTTACTTTTGCTTCATATCACTTAACACGGGTTTTTTATCTGCTTTCCAGATGGGGTTTTTTTCCTGATTTGCCTTCTCCTCTCAAATACTTGTGAAATCTTGAGCCATATCCATCAAATTGGACAGTGGATGGAGATATCAAAGGGATTATGTTCTGAATAGCTTTGCAAAAATAGATGTCTGAGCAGTCTGATTGGACTATCATTTGCTAGTGAGGAAAATCCTGTACAAGTTCATCCCACATACCCTTAAATTCACTAGGAGCACTCCAGAAAAAATTCACAGAGCTGTTGTGGCTAGTTTACTGGAAATGTCAGTTCTGTGCCAGGTAGTGGGTGAAAAGGCAACAAGGATATTTGGTAGTTAGGATAGGAATAAAGAATGAGATGGGATACTGTTGTAAAACCCAAAGTGCTTGTGTGTTTTGAATATTATGTGGAATTCTTGCTAAAGCACCATGAAAGGTACAAAGAAAAGCAGTTAATGTGGAATTGCTTCCTTAAATTTACAAAAAGAACCCCAAAACCCCAAAAGCAAACAACAAAACAAAATTTCTTAAATACTCTCAAGTGGTTTAACTTGCAAAATTACTATGAAGGAATGTGATAACTGCATAAAAATCTGTTGTGTGATAAAGTAAGTTCTGTGTAGCTGATAGCACAAGATTTTGGTGTCCTGAGTGAAACTTTCAGGCAATAATGTAAAAGAAACAAACAAACAAAAAGCATATTAGCTCTTGAATTACAGTTGTAAATTGCTACAAGTGTATATAAAAATACTCATGAGTGGATTAGAGATGGAAAAAAATGTCCACTGGAGCCTCTTAAACATAATGCTGATGCAGCTACCAGCTCAGGAAAGCTCCAAGTAAAGGGGTAGACTCAGCCAGCAGATTAAAACACCTACATTTGGGTTTCAGCATGTAGGTGTCTCCATATGAGCCAGATATCTAAGCTGCCTTTGTGCTGAGGAGAGAACAAATGTGGGATTTAGTTATATAAATACAGGCATCAAATGCCATTTTAGGCCTTGCAGAGTTTTTTTACCTGGCCTCCTGCTCTAAAATGGAGTAGGTCTCTTGAAAAGTCTGTCATATTAAAAATCTCATGTGGCAGTCTTTTGGTGTGTCAGACTGTCACAGTTGTCACCAAGCACCTGTAGTTACCAAGCTGAACCCTTCTCATAGCTGATAAAGCAAGCTATTCAGAACACCTTAAGGTAGATAAATCAGTTAGATAAATCATGTTTAATAGCTCTTGGCATCATTAACTGTATTGAGTAGGTATCTATTGACTGTAGGAACAACATCTGCATGAGGACACTTTAGGTGTCAGAATTTTTAGGTTTTGCCAGGCTTTACCAGAGGGCGTATTGCTGAGCTTTTTAATGCTATTTCTTTAGCTGGTCAGACCATTGAGGAGGTTCAGTTGCTTAAAATGCTCAGATTTATTGATAATTAAGACAGTGAGAAGGTTTAGATGGCCAAGAGTTCTCAAGCAGCCGCAGGTGCTGCTGATGAAGCCACATGAATGACAAATTCATAAGCCATTAGGTCCTCTAACTGAAAGGAATTTTTTTCACAAAGGTAAATCAAAACTAGTTGGATTGGTGACAGGCTTTACAATGTTCTGTGAATCCGACCAGTTAGATCTTGTTTGAGTAGCAGAACTTGTCTAAGAAAAAACTGGGCAAAGATTCAGGCCAAAGAAATTGGAAAGAGAGGTAAGTAGAAAAGCCAGATGATAATTAGATGAGTTTTGGAAAACAAAATCATGTTTTTCTTCAATCCCTTGCAATTCAAATTATTGATATTTTCTATTTTCTATTTTCTTTCAGAAAGACAAAACTTTTTGCACTAATACTGCCCTCTTGGGATGAGGAAAATTGTAACAAAACAAGTAAACAAGTCAGCAAGCTCTGACTTTGTTTTTTTGGATATCTTCAAACAAGCTGTGCAGGAGCATTTTTAGTTTTAGACCTGCATTGTTTCCGTTCTGCATTTAATCATTGAATGCCTTGATAGTACAATAAATAATAAGGATTCCCTTCTAGCATCGCTGCTGTTAAACAGAGCATTTGTATCTCTCAAATGTCTGCTCTTCAAGATAAGATAGAGACAAGAACAAACTTAATATGACATAATGGGCAGCCCCTCTCCCTGTTCCCACACAGGGCACACAGGTAAGACCTACCAGCTGGCTAAGTAAACATCGATCCACACTAATGAAGCAAGAACAAAGTTGTGGTTTGGAGTGATAAGCATATGTAATATGTCTCCAAAATCTACAGGAACATGAGGAAACCAGTTGCATGAGTGACTGACAGTGCTTGGGAGAATTCATAGATCTAAGGATCTTTCCCTGTTTTGGCTCAGCAAGGAATTGCAGCACTGAGCGTACACAGAAGAATAGCATTATATTCACTTCCCTTCAACATTTTTCCTTAAATTTTCAGCCCAATCTGTGTTATTTTTCTGTACTTCTTAACACCTCTCTTCTCATATTTTCTGTAGTCTCTCCAGAACTGTGGAAAAGTTGGTTTAGCTTTGAAATGTTGCTGACAAAATTCCATCTGGTTTTGGTACTCAGAAGTTCTCACTTTTAAGATCTGGGAGCAAGATGTTACTTTTTCTGTAATTTCTTTTTATTGAAATAAAACATTCTTTGGAGTCTGTGGAGGGAAGTAATTGGCTAAACCTTCTGTCCAGTGTTGCACAACTGTGCTCAGATCACTTCACAGACTTGGGGTCTGGGCCAGCCTAGGCTGATTGCTTTTCCACTTTGGACTGTTTTGCAAAGTTTTGAGAATGAAAACAATCCCATCAAACCCAGAAATCTCAGCAGTGAATTGTCTTTTTCCCAATTAATTATAGTACAACTCTACCAAGATTTTCCTTGCATCTTTGTTTCTACTACCTCATAAGTGCAGGAAAAAAGTTTATTTGCAAATGAGGCCACACTCATTAACTTATCTTTACAGATATACAAATTAAAGCACAGAAAGATGAAGTTGTTTGTTCCAGGTCATCCAACAGAGCAGCGGTAGTCAGAAAAACAGGACAGAGTACTTCAGCATTCACTCTGTTGCATCATTCTGCCTTCCTGTTTTGATAAAAATATCTGGAATGTAATTTTCATAGGTAAGTATGTGAGAAAACTTCAGAATTCCTGAAGCATGGAAACCAAAACCTCTAGTTATGTCACGTAAACAGAAGTCAGATAGAGTTCTAACTGAGACAAAGACTCCAAGCCTGAGTTGTACCAATTCTGTTGCACACATATCTTTTTGGTAATTCTTTCTCATGGTGGGTATAATCATAGAATGATTTTAATTGGAAGGGACCTCAAGGTTACCCCTGTTCCAACCCCTCTGCCATGGGTATGGACACCCTGCACTGCATCACGTTGCTCAAAGCCTCATCCAACCTGGCCTTGAACATTTCCAGGGATGGGGCATCCATGACTTCTCTGAGCAACCTGTGCCAGTGTCTCATTACCCTCAAAGCAAAAAAAGTCTTCTTAATATCTAATACAAATCTCCCCTCTTTCAGCTTAAATTGGTTACCCATCATCCTATCCCTGCACTCCTTGATAAGGAGCCCCTCCCCAGCTTTCCCATAGGTCCCCTTGAAGTACGGGAAGGCTGCTATACGGTCTCCCTGGAGCTTTCTCTATTCTAGGTTAAATAAGCCCAGCTCTCTCTGCCTGCCCTCACATGGGAGGTGCTCCAGCCCTCTGATGGTCTTTGTGGTCTCACTCCAACAGATCTATGTCCTTTCTGTGCTGAGGACTCTAGAACTGAACACAGTACTCCAGGTCTTCCCCATACCCATAATCTTATCAGTGTCCTTCATCAAAAGATTCCTCAGCCTCTATTCCCTTACCTATTGTATAATAGTAATATGATATAATATGATATAATATGATATAATATGATATAATATGATATAATATGATATGATATGATATAATATGATATGATATGATATAATATGATATGATATGATATAATATGATATGATATGATATGATATGATATGATATAATATGATATAATATAATATAATATAATATAATATAATATAATATAATATAATATAATATAATATAATATAATATAATATAATATAATATAATATAATATAATATAATATAATATAATATAATATAATATAATATAATATAATATAATATAATATAATATAATATAATATAATATAATATAATATAATATAATATAATATAATATAATATAATATAATATAATATAATATAATATAATTCAGTAGTAGTTGTTTCCTATCTTATTACACATATGTGAGAAATTGAAGAGAAATATATTTTTGTAGGTAAGAGAACAAAGAGTTAAGAGATGTGACTGTCCTTCAAGGTGCTCCCTCCATAAATGAGTTTATTACCTGATGTCTTCATTTGTTATGTACAGAATATTGATACAATTCTTACCCCACAACGTGTATCTATTTTATCTATTTAGAGCATTCTGAGGCAAATCCAAACCAAAACAAATTTCCCATCAGCAATGTCCTTTTTGTTGTGTTACTAACTTGTGGTTTACCAGAGAAAGGTGTTAGGGTAGGCTACCAGGAGCCATGTTTCTACAGTGTAAGTTTTGGAAATGTCCTAAACTTGATTTCAATAAATGATGAAAAAAATTAGAAAATTCTAGTTGATCTATACAGAACCGTAGCACTGTGCAGTAACTTGTAAATTTGTTCCTTATTGTAACATGAAAAAAAATCCCTATATGATTAACAAGCTGATGATAATTTGGGGGCCCGTTTTAAAAAAAAAAAACCTAATAGAAATAACGTGACCTTTATGATAATAGTCTTAGTGAAGGATTAGGAAGCAGTTAAATGAGTGACTGGAGGAAACCATTATTGCTCTATCTGAAAATGTCAAACTCTGAAAGATGTATATTGCCTAGTGAAAATGGAAGATAAATACTGCTAAAAATCTGTCATGGATAGACATCGTGAGGTAAAAGGAGAGAGGAGTCCTGTACAAGTCGTGAGATGCCCCCTGGTGTTATAAACCTCTGCTGTTTATTTCTTTTAAGACATCGTACACGCTCAGAGCAGGAGAAAGTATCTGCAGCATTGACACAGGATAAGAAAGCATAAAAGGTAAATGGGAGCTACTGGAGAATGTAAAGCTTCAGAAGAGGTAAAAATAGCATTTAGCATCTAACCAACATTTACATTAAGCAGAATTAAGCTGTAAGAGTCTCAGTTTTAGGTAACATTTTCAGTAGCAGTAGCTGGAGGAGGCTGTATGGTGATGAGGATTGGGCCAGGAGCATTTTGTGGAGGCTTGGAGAGGTTTTGGAGAGCCACAGAGAAAGCAGTTTCCTTCTTCACCCAGATGTCTCCTCCATAGCAGTCTGAGGGTTATGGGAGCCCCAAACCTTCCCTTGCAGCCACGTGTCTTAACCCCAGTCACCATAGAAATAAACTGTGTCATCTTCTTACAGCAATGTCTGCTTATTTGGGGTTGCTGAGAAGAGGAAGGAGGAGCAGGGAGGGGACAGGAGAAAAGGAACTTTTTCAGCAAAGGGGAAGGGATGAATAGAAGATGCTAGGCCAAAGAGGAAGACCTCATGCAACAAGACTTTCTATTCCTATTTCTGGGGTCAAAAATCACTCCTTTAATTTTTGTCAGCCCTGAAGTGATCAGGCAGTTGGACTAGATGATAACTGTAAGTCCCTTCCAACTGGAAATATTCTAATAGAGTCTAGTCTTGTCAAGAAAGATAAAAGAAAAAAAAATTGTAATTGTGACAAACTAGAATTCTGTTCTTGCCTCTAAATTGGCTCTTCTCCAAACCTAAGTGGTGGTTGTAGATGCTAGCAAGTGGTTCTGTGGGGATGGTTATCCAGGACTTTTCTGGAAATAAAGTCAATAAACCATGTGAACCTAAAAATATAGAGACCAGAGCAGAATGAAAGCAAATGATCCTAAGAGTTTGGAGGGAATTTGTGTACTATAACATAACTAGTTGTAGCTGGATGTTTGGTACTTGCAGCTTTGTTTTGGAGCATCTTCAGATGGCCAAACAAAAGATGTTTGTTCTTTCATTCAAGCAGAAATTGAGTATTATAAACTATTTTCAATATTAAATGAATACCAAATCTCTACCCCTTTTGTATGTCCTTGTGATGGAAAAAGGACCATGCCATTTTGTATCATTAAGAGAAAATGCCAATGGTTTAGCCAGATGTCTGATTTTAATGTCTACACATTTTGGACATCAACTACTTAGGAATGTTTTCATTCTCTTGTAGATTAAATAAGTGAAGACAGAGAAACAAAGAAATGAGGGCAAAATCCCATTGAACAGATTAATATTCATTGTAACAAAATTAGTAGCACTTCATTACCTAAAAATTTGTTGTAAACCAAACAATCCTTGTGGATTCTTATAGCCTTTATTGTCAGAAGAAATAAAGTAAGTATTTCAGCTTTCATTATAATTAAAGCCTCCGGCTCTTGTAGTCAGAGAAATAAAACCTTGAAGATCTGACACATATATAAAATGACGGCTCCTCCTACAAGATTCAAATTTTAAAAAATAGTAAAAAGAAGAGACAAAGTGAAATATCTTCTAGTGTTTTTTCATAAAGCCAATCTTATGATTTTATAGAGACCAATTCCTGGTTTGCTTAGTGCTCAGGCTGGTAATAATGAGCATAAGCCCCAAATATGCTTTCTGGCACCATACCAATCTGAGTTAAACCAAAATATATTACCCAATCTTCTCAAGGCAAGCTTCTGCTGTACCATTTCATGGAACAAAGTTATCCGAGAGTTGCAAAGTAATACCAGATGGTGGTTGTAAGTTGGCTGGAATTTGCATCTCTCTTGTCTTGCCACATTTTCACCACTTGGAAGCTCCTAAATTATATTATTCTGTTATTTGTCTCCTTGGCGCAATTTTCCCTTTCTTTCATTTTCTGGTTCGGTGCAATTCTTCCTGCTTTCACTAGGTGGGTCCCCACAACAGTGCACTGGGAAAGCAATTTGTTGAATAGCCTGAGCACATAGAGGTAAATGTATCTCCCCCTCAGTTTTATTATCACTTTCTTTGGCAGAAGATCATCGTGCATCTGCATCACTTGTTTCTATGCACAGTTTAGTGATTTAATAAATTGATCAGTGTGTTGGCAAGTTGTCATAAAGGGCCTGGACTTGGGGATCTTCCTAGGACTGTTGCCTTTCTAACTTGCCTGTTTCACTGGAAGTTTAAACAAATGTGCTTTTCTTATAGCCAGTCAGGTGCAATCCTATCAAGTTTTGCAGTTATTTTACCTTTCAAATGGTGATGAAAAGCTGGTTGGCTAGCAACATCACATATATTCTTCCTTTCCAAAATCAGAATTCAGTAATCTTTCATGCTTTGCAAACTTTTCTTTGTTTTGCTTTGCATTTCATACTAGTCAAAACAGACAAAAAAAATTCATCATTTTCCATGTGTATTAGGTATTTACTGAATACACAAGAAAAAATTTTAATTTAATCTTCTGGAAGTTTCTTTCCAAGTGCAAATATTTTATATGAGTGTGTACTTACATTAATAAATATTTACCCTAAACCTGACCAAAGCAAAACCCAAACCCAAATCTTCAGTTCACTCTATCTCATAATACCTCATAGAGAAGATTAAGAAAAAAAGATTAGCAATGTTTTTGATGCCCCATTAGAAAGCCAATCTAACCCAATAGTTGGTAGCATAAAAGCTAGGCACATAAAGCTCTTGAGTCCTTTGTAATGTCCTTCCCACCTGCATCTGTAAATAATTCTTGCCTGATGCAGCACCCATCTGTCACAGCAATCTGGAGATAACGGTAAGTTAGGAACAGGGCAGCTCTTCACCCTGCCAATTTTTATAGTTAGAACTATATGGCCTTTGAAAGTCATGGTGCTCTGAATAAGGAGGTAGCTTCTTTACTGTCTTAGGTTATGTTTTCATTCTGCAGGGAAAGAGGATCAGTTAACCTGCAGAGAGCTCTATACTGGTATGTCCAGGCTGTTGCTGACATTCAGGCTAGTACACTTAAGGCTAACTCTCTTTATAGTGCAGCCTGTAGCACTGACTTAACTATAGAACGGGTAACTCTTACCTCTGGGGAGCTTATCTAAAGGTATCTTTTCGATGCCCACTTCTCATATCTTTGCACCTACAGAAAGAAAATTTAAAAAGCCAAATTTCAATTATTGTGAGGTTTGGTTTTATTTTTACCTTCTTTTGTTCCCCCTCTTATCCAGGCTCATTAAGTCAATCTATTTCATATGCTTATTTGGTAAGACAATTCAATTTGGTAAGACAATTCATGTGGAATTCTAGCAAGAAGTGCACATTTGATTAGCTAAAAGTTTTGTTTCGTGTGATTTCTGTTTAGGGGACAAAGAAAGTTTTAGAAAATTCTTGCATTGCGTATTACAAAGATAAGCTGAAAACTAGAACTGGTTGTTTCCTTACTCAGTAAGTACTTACATTAGATAAAACAAATTATCATTATAGAATATTTTTAAACTCAGAAAAATTATTGCAAGACAAGAGAAAGGCTGTCGCAGTAGTAGTACAGTGGCACAGTAGTACTTAATGTTAGAGATCTGGCTCAGAATCAACCCTCAAGAGTGACTATAACATCTGATTTCTTGATTTTAGTAAGTAGGTAGATAGAATTTTGTGGTTTACTCAAACCAGTTTTAATGCTCACCTTGTCTTCATTTTAATGGCAAGAATTCCAACTTGGAAAAAAATTGCTTCTATATTGTTTTAGTTGATTTAGGTCTCTAAGTGATGGTTATGAGCTCCAATACTTATCTCTTCATCGTCAATCTAGTATCTGTTAGGATCTCCATTCCTTAACTCTGGGCCAAATCTACATATACACTGAGTGCAAATGCCCCAGAAATCTAAGATAACAAGGAACAGTGAGAAATTCTGATAAAACTTTAATTCAGATTTGAAAGTTATTGTGTATCTGAGCCTGGACACTTGATTTGGGTTGGGGGATCTTGTACTTTCCTGTTTTACAGTCACCTTTTTACATCCCCAGGCAATTACATGATGTGTAGTGGGAGTGCCTGCCTTTTCTACTTCCAGAGTTACAAACCACAAAACCAAACATACTATATGGGGTTGGTCTGCACACACTTGTCTGGCACCATCGTTTCCTCTGGGAAAATGGCAAGAGCAAATAGCAACTTGCCTGTTTGCATGTGGGCGTGATCCTCCTGAGAACATATAATTTGGCACCATGCGCAAGTGAAGTTCAAACTTCCTCAAGCTATGAGCTGTTGACAACATCTCTCAGAATAGACACATTAACTGCATAAAGCAGTTTTGGTGCTGCCTTGTCTCAACGTTACCTTCTAAAACTGTAATGGTTCTCAAGTCACTAAGTCACCCTGGATGGGGAAATATGCTGATAGTGAGTGTGTGAACCACTTAACCTTTGCATTGTCCCCCTTGTCTACAGGCAGAGGGTAACAAAAATCACCAGCCTAATCAAGACCCCAGGAGACGCAAAGCAAACTTAAACTCCTATGTGCATTACCGAATGCTTATGTATTGCTGCCCCACAGTGGCTGTGTTTACAAAGGGATAATCCTCACAATAAGGGCAATGGTAAACTTTTCAAATACTAGCAATTTCTTGGTCAGCTGTGCAAAATGGGAATTGCATTAAGACTGGTTCCCTGTTTACTGCTCAGAAACTAAATGCAGTGAAGTGTAGCTGATGGTGCCACACCTGTATTACCAGTGACGGACCTCTCCCTCCTTTATGGGAGGTAGCACAGAAGAGCTAAGTGTCACTTCTGTAGTGAAATCAGAGGAATGTAAATATACCAGGCAAGTATTCCAAGGCCTCTTGGGACTGAGAATCAGCAAGCAAACCTTGGCTACGACATAGAAAATTTGAGAGCTGTTAATAAAGAGGATTAAAGAGGTAGGCATCCTCTGGGCTGGATTTAACAAATGCCTGAGAATGCACCGTTCAATTTGGAGTCCGCACAGAGGGAAAAAAGAAGGCAGTCCAGGATCATGTTACTCATCTGATTGCAAAGGGCTCTGTTTTCAGTCTTGTCCCCAGGGCTTTCTTTACCTGATCTATTTAAATAGAAGATGTCTGCCCTTCCCACCCTGCAATCATTCATACATAAACAACTCTAAATACTTTTCTGACTGTTTTGCCAGTTGCAGCTCTTCTTGCTTATTCAGTGCTTGCTCTCCTGCCAAAACAACAAACTGAGATCGTGTGGGTTGTGGTTGGGGGCAGAGGCAGGCAACTGCAGTCTGCTCATTTCCTTTGTTTTTCAAATTTCTCTTTGGCCTTTCCTTGGGAAAAATCCAAGGGATGGATCATTGCTGGTTCCATCATGATGCAGAAAGAACAGACATTTTTCAGACAATGACAGCTTTATGAAGCTTAACAGTCTCAGCCAAAGTCTTGATGCTATCATCAGACACGTCTTTCTTCCCGGTCCCTGCAGGTGACTGCAGCTGGCAGCAGATCTTTAGACAGTCAGATACTGTATGTTATCTCTGTTGGACCAAGCCTTTAAATAATTGGACAACAAGATCTGGGAAAAAGATGTGTTATTTCCAGGCATAAATAACATTGTGCTGAGTGCTGCAGAAAGTCTTTAGTTAATTTAGTTTAATTTGGTTCAAACATGGTCATCTGGTTTGGCTTCCAAACAGGATTTCTGTAGATGGATGCTCAGTTTCTTCTTAGACCACCATCATACACAAATCACTTCTCACTTAACTCTTCAATGGGAATAAAAATGTTCTTGTCTTTCAGGAAAGGGAGATAAGGAGTGATGGGAAGTAAGTTTGTGAGTTTTTCTGGTTTTCTAGTAATAGCAATCCATATAAATAACTGAAACACAGGGCTGAAATGGCCTGAGTAGTTGCAGAGAATTGTGGGGAGCATTGCTGATGCACAGCACGTCATGTAACAGTGAAATCCACCCCTGTAAAGAAAGCCAGACCATGCAAAATAAAAACTCTTTAAGCTGTTAAAGTGGAACTTAAGTTTTGGAAACTGTCAGACAATGTCACTGTGATGGCTTAAAAGAGTTTAATACTTCAGTTTGCATATTGCCACTTGTGATGATTACTCAGAGCTTCACTTTAGGTCACAAACTATTTTTGATAGTGATCAGGTTCACACTGTAATCTACAGGTATTAGCCCAAGGCTATTTCTTTGCTTCCAACACACTATAAGTATTTAGCTGAACGAGAAAAAAAAAAAGAAAAAGAACCCTGACAAAGTACACGCACATTCCTGTTTGACTTTTTTTATTTCCCCACCCTTTTTTACACAGGGGCAATTTCAGCTACCTGGCCTTTTCTGGAATGCAATCTAGGAGGTGATTTTATTTTTGCTGTGTAAAGAAGAACAGCACCACCCAGCACCCTGCCAAGCTAGTGCTGCCACCAGTGTATCAGCAATTGCCATCACCCTGAGGACTAGCAGTTCCCTAACAGCTATGGATCAGAGACAACAAAGAAGCATTAAATGGTTTGACCTGCGGTGTTTTAGGATATTTGTTTGATTCCCAGAAGTCTGGGAGGCTCTGGATTCCTGGGCATCTGGTTGAGCTAGAGAGATTAATTGAAGGACTGTTACTGTTTTGTGTTGGGTGAGGCAGGGGTAGTTGGCTGTTTTATTTTGTGTATTGCACAAACGGTTGCGTTAAATCTGCATGTCCTAAGGATGAGGTGTTGGAAGTGAGAGGGCAAGCTGTAGGGTGAGTTTTTTCTTTACACAGCAGTCTTCACTAGACAACATTGTTGGCAAAAGCAGGCAGAACAGAGACAATTCCCTTAAAGTAATGGTAATGCACATTGCCCTGTCATATGAACTTGAAGCCATGAGTCCAGTCCAATATGGTACTAAGGGCCTGATTTTAAAATTATTTATCTGCCTGTCTCTAGCTGCTACAGGTTGTTTTTGCAGCACTGTAATATGCTGAACAGTTCTGAAAGTTACCATTCAAAAGTGTAATGCTGTAGCTGGACTACAATTGCTGTGCTTTTGTGTACACAGTTAGCTATAATAATTTCAATGGCTTTCTCCATAGACAAAAGTGTTCACCTGGAATTAACTGCTTATCTGTTTGCAGATACTAGATAATCAGTGTTTTATGTGCTCCCCAGGAGATATCCTCAACAAAAAACAGAGAGACTGAAAGATCAGTGATTGTTGTGTAAACCATATGACATATGCTTTCTTAGATCATTCTTTTATAATGCAATATTCTTGTAATAGTTCTTACTCTCTTACACATTTCAAAGCAGAAAATTATTGTGTGTTTTCTGCAGTATATCCCTTCCTGCCAAAGCTGACTCAGAACAGAAGGAAAATACAGCTTTTCTTTTCCAGCTATGGCTTTTGAAAACATTTTTGACTGATTCTGTTAGGGTCCCAGAGAATATTTCATGGATATGTAGCATGTTATGTTGTTACTGCAGTGTATCTGTGTTAAACCCTTATTCATTCCACAGCCCTTTGAAACAGGGAAGACTCACAAGTCCTGGGTTACAGATGAGAAAACAGTCACATAGAACTTAACTCCTATAAGATTTCTCTTTGGCAAAATTCCCACACAAGACGAGCCTGTTACCTTCTCTGTTCTTGCCTCAGACCACTAATGTTAGTAATCATGAATGAACTATGTAGGAATGGATCCATGCTGAGTACAAGGGGCAAGCAAATATAACCTGCCCCTCTGTAGCTGCCACTTGCTTCAATCAAAACTGTGAACACACAGTACTCTTGAAAGGCAGATCTTAAATGATGTGGCAGTAGATTTTCTCTAACTGCTTGTAAGAAAAGTGCTAGTGGACATTTCAGTTATTTTGCTAGTTTGGTTTCTTCCTGAGTGGAAGATAGAGAACTTGGTGCAATAGTAGATACAATGCAATTTGGGGCACCAAGGCAGGCATTTGTGTTTAAATCTTGACCTGCCTTTGTTTTGTTATGCAAACAATAATGAACCAAAAAAAAACCCCAATTGATAAGCATACTAATAAGTTAATGATTACCCTACTTAACAATGTTTGCCTTCAGATTGCTGTTAGGAAGCATTTAATAAAATGGAGAGGTCTCAGAATTCTTATTCAAGGTTTCTTGCATATCTGTCTTTCTGTACTGATGAATGTTTGAGGTTTTCCTCACAGCCGTTAAGAGATAGAAACTTTACTCTTTAATAGCATGTATGCATGTGTTGCATGGCCAGGTCGAAGTCCATACTGCTAAAAGAAACATAAGTATTTCAGGTTTCCAGGTTTATATATAATTTTTTTTTCTGATGCAACAAAATGAAAAACAAACTAATACATCATGTGGACCCATTCCAAAATGCAGAGGATCAGACTTTACATTCCAAGACAATATAAACAGAAGAGCCTTTGCGGCATACAGACTTCTGTCCTAGACTTAGCAAAACAGTTCCACATTCTTTTTGGTTTTCCTGTCAAGTATCTGGACTGAATTAGATCCACCTACACCTCACTAACCTATTACATGAGAAATTTAAAATTAGAGAATCTCATCTATGTAAACTGAGATGCAATTCACATTGTCAGCTTGAAAAGCAGCATCATAGTGGTGACCCTAAATCTCCAGCTCCTCCATCACTCCAATACTTGCCAAAGAGACTTGGACTAAAACCTGTTAAGCAAGTGTTGTTTTTCACCCTGGAACTTGTGCTGTCTGCCTGTAGCTCAGGCATTGCAGCTCCATGGTAGATCCCCATCATGACTTGTGGGAGTCCGACAAGGGTGTGTGATAAATATTCCAGGAGTTTGTACCCATCAAGATTTGTGATGCTTAAAGAAGCACTGTGTTTGTATGTCAGCCATATTCATTCATATATCAGATGTGCACAATCTGTTTTATCACTAACGAAGGTTTAGGAATAAAACAATACTTAAGAACATAATATTTTCAATAATGGAGAAAATTATGAACAGATACAAGATGAGTCACTAAGATTATGTTTGGCAATAAAGCCGTTTCATAGCTGCTCCAGTGTCTCATCCACTAACAGGCTGGCAGACCGATTATTTTCTGCTGTCTGTATCAGACTTGGTTCATCTACAAAACTTCAGAGTGACATGTTTCCTGCTCTACTGATAATGAGGTTCTAGGCTGTAACATCTGTTTTAGGCTAAATCAGACTGTCTTATCACCTACACCTGGTAACACTTTCTCTCTTTCATGACAGGACGCTCAGACTCATGTTAATGAAGGAGATCAGGTCATTTCTGCATACTACTCTCTTTAAAGTGTCTAATTTTTCTGTTGTACACTTTGATTCAAACACATTCCTGGCTTAAGTTCTGAATTGGTTTTGGGGTTTATTTTTTTTCTTTCTAGGTCCCTTCAGACATGGTACTAAATTTTCCAGTTCATAACTTATAAATAAATAATGTGTAATTAATAAATAATAAATATTATAATTCCACTCTAAAATCCAGCTACAATAAACTCATTTTTAGCAATTTAAATGTGATACTTGAAGAAGAATGGATGGCAAAACTGAGAATTGGACTTTCTAGAAAGAGAGTTTCAGGAGCTCTTCGTCGCAGGGGCTTTTTCCTCCTGAGTCCCTCCCACTCCTGCTTATCAAAGAGATGGGAGTATTTAGCCCCTAGATATATTGAATGTACCACTCAAGGGTTCTTTGGGGTCGTGTGTAGGATTGAATATAGGAATGTACAGTCCTCATACTTTAAACTTCTGGTGTAACATTTTTCATGTGTTTTTACCTGTAACACTTGGAACATGGTACAGAATAGACGTCGTCTCAGCACAGTATTAACCTATATTATGGTCTTCCTTGCATTAAAACTATCCATATCTGACACAAGAGTACAAAGTTCATGCAGTTTGTTGAAGGCTGAACTGGACTGTTCCAATACAATTTTCTTTATCATGTCAAAAGTCCTCCAATGAGCCAGGTGGGTCCGGACTACTTTTTGTCATTCCTTGGCTCAGTCTTTGTCTTCAGGCTGTGTGAGTCAGTTTGCTATTCTCTAGTTACCATTCTATCATTTTCTGCCTATTTTTCTATGATCATTTTTATCTGTGAGTTTATGTTAGGATTATTTTGGTTCACGAATCTCTTTCTTACCTTAATCCATCTCAATATAAAACTTATCTCTGTCACATTTTCCTAGTTCTGCCTCTGACAAAAGCCACAAAAATTTTGAGTGCTACGTATACTTTGCATGGCCATTTGGGGTTCCCTACTGCCTAATTTTCTGTGTACAAATCAGATTAAACTTGTTTGCAGCTTTCTTGCTGTTACCATTTCTACATACTCAAAATGATGGAAACATGGAATGGTTTGGCTTGGAAGGCACCTAAAGATCTTCCATTTCCAACAACCTTGCCATGGACTGGGACACCTTGCACTTCATCAGGGTGCTCAAAGCCTCATCCAACCTGGCTTTGAACACCTCTAGAGATGGGACACCCACAATTTTCCTGGACAACCTGTGTCAGTGCATCACTACCCTCACAGCACGAAGTGTCTTAATATCTAATCTAAATCTCCCCTCTTTCAGCTTAAAACAGTTGACCCTCACTTTGTCATTGCACTCCCTGATAAACAGCCCTTCCCCATCTTTCCTGTAGGTCCCCTTGAACTACTGGGTGGCTGCTATAAGGTCTCCTTGGAGCCTTCTCTTCTCTAGGCTGAACAAGCCCAGCTTTCTCAGGCTATCCTTGTATGAGAGGTGCTCCAGCCCTCTTGTCATCTTCGTGTCCTCCTCTGGATTCACTCTAACAGATCCATGTCATTTCTGTGCCAAGGACTCCAGAACTGAACACAGTACTGCAGCTGAGGTCTCATGAGAGCAGAGTAGAGGTGTGGAATCCCCTCCCTCAACCTGCCGGTCGCAATTCTTCTGATGCAGCCCAGGATGCAGTTGGCTTTCTGGGCTCCAAGCACATATTGCCATATCATTGTGAGCTTCTCGTCCACAAGCATCCCCAAGTCCTTCTACTCTGGTCTGCTTTCAGTCAGTTCTCTGCCCTGCCTGTATTTCTGCTTGGGATTACCCTGTCACAGGTCCAGGATCTTCACAATGATGATTATGTATTAAATAATAATTGCATCTTTGCAGCTGTGGTAAGCACCAGTTGTCTGAAAAAGTGGGTTGTAAATTTGACCCACTATACGTATTACATTCTTTAATATGAGAAGTTTTAGAATCACACTTTAAGGCAGTTATGGACAGTTCACCCAGTCTGCAGTGAGGCAGGGGTAGTGGGGCACATATCAACTGTTAGCAAGGGACTGGTGCAAAACAAGACCCATTTTTCTGTGTTTAGCTCCAGTTGTTACATCTAATTATGCATGGCTCGTGTCTCATTTTTCTGAATGGCCTCTCTTTAATCAACTTACTTTCCAGATGACTTTATAAGATTGTTTTATGAGTCTGAAAAATAAAAAAGAACTGAAATACATTTCTATTATATATTAACATGTGTCCTTGTAAAGAAAGACTGTGATCTGGGTATGCAAAGGCTAATAATTGACCAACTTGCAATGCCAGAATACTTGTTCTATTTATTTTCTTTGCAGAAAGCATGCAAACACTTTGGAGGGACACTAAATAAATCTGCAGAATGCTCATACCAAGTTTCTTTAGGCACATTTAAAATGTTGAGCTATTATTATCAATGTTTATCACTAAGAGGTCCAAAACACTTCTGTCGAACAAAAGAGAAAATACAGATTTTACAGGTTAATGGTAATGCTTGAAAAAAAATAGGTTTATTTTGGCTCATTTGACGACTACAAAAAAAAAAAAAAGCTGATGATATACTGTGATAAAGGCAAATAAAAATACTGGTTTGTGGTTTTGTTACTCACACAAGACAAGTTAAGCATTTGATTTCAGGAAGTTTCTGAGGGCTCTGAGAGTTGCTCAGCATTTACACAACTGTGTCTGCAAATCACTATAAAACTGAACCTTAACCATGACATTTGATTCAGAGGAGAAACTCTCAGTGATCTGCAGTGTCTTGGGAATACAGAGATGACAACACTTTCCTGTGACAGTAGTAGTGGCAGAGGGAACATATCTTGGGACTGTCATGTCCAGTGGCAGCCAACACCTGATTTGGCCTCCACCTTTGTTTGCCTTCCTTAACTCATGTGCTTTTTTTGTTATTCACTGATTGTACTCCTTTTCCTCCAACTAGAATTGCTCTGTGCTCTGGCAGTATTTCACTTCCACAGATTTCATACCACAGGACTACTTCTTCCCTAAAATACTCTGAGCTATTATAAAAAGACTTACTTTTTGTA
The DNA here is from genome assembly GCA_033558105.1 of Coccyzus lansbergi. Taxonomy (NCBI): domain Eukaryota; kingdom Metazoa; phylum Chordata; class Aves; order Cuculiformes; family Coccyzidae; genus Coccyzus; species Coccyzus lansbergi. The sequence goes on along the minus strand of JAUMJK010000529.1, from coordinate 243,889 downwards.
AGCTTTATTACAGTAATCTTTACCTTAAGATTTATTATGTTATTCTTTACCAGACTCATTTTTATTTGGTTGAGAAGTCAGTTTGAGTTGCTGTGGTCAAGGTGGTGCTTCATGGTATTTCTAGGAGATACCAGGCCCACTTTCAGAGTATCCTAGTGTTCAGAACTATTTCACAGTCTGTAGGACTATGGCAAAAGGAGTCACTCTTGTCCTTTCCCAGTGAATTCTGGAGAACTCACTTTTCCTTTTGGTCAAGCACATATATGTCGAGAAAATGTCAAAGGACTTGGAGCATTTGAATAGCTAACTTGGAGCCACATTTTGTAAGGGAATAATGGTCCTTCATGCAAATGAGTAAATTGTTTAGTTTCAGTTTGTAACGCAAAATGAGCTTGATAGGTGAGCTGATCTGTGGTGCTTCCAAACGAGGCTTTAGAACTTGAGAGCACCAAGATTTTAGGGTTACTTTTTTTTTCTCTGAACAGTAGGTAAGCCAAGGGCAACATCTGAACAATATAGACTCAGATGTGTTACCCAGCTATGAATCTGACAATGATCCTTTGGTAGTAAACACCTTGTTGGGCTTACTTCTGATATTAATGTTTACATTCTGTGTGGGAACATATTCCAATCACCTGTTATTAGCCAGGTCATATTCTGTATAATCCCTTTCATTAATATATTGCCATTATATTTTTTGCCCCTGTTTCTCATTGAAAATCTATTCCAGAGCTCACTTGCTCTTATACATGAGAATCTTCTAATTCCTTGACAAAATGTATACATGCCTGGTTATTTTACATTTGTTCTTTTATCAACTTTAGATTTCAGCTTAACTGAGTTGAGCTGGAGCTGAGAAACACTTCCAGAATCAGGCTGCTGATTTTTGCAAGAGCTTATAAATCTGTAATCCCAGTTTTCTTCAAGGAGAAAACACATGTTTCTTCTTGCTCAGTAATGCTTTGATACCAAGATCTTTCTACTTGCTTAGAGCAACTCTTCATTTTGTGTGAGTTTGTTTTAATTTGGCTTTTGTGAATTGAAATATCTGGTCTCTTCTAGCACACATTAAAGAGAGAAACACCATCCACTATCTGGGATCAATTTTGTTAGGAACGGCTTACTCAGCGGATAAATAATGAAGTAGCTTTACTATGAAAACAACCAATGAGAGAAATATTTTTTTACAGATAAGCGCATAGTATCCTTCACTCAGCATTACCATGGAAGCTGTAATTTTTTGTGTGATTCAGTGAGAAATATTTGAATGAACTTTAGGATAACCTTGTTTGAGTGTTGGAATTTCCTCAGCTTCTCTTTTAGTGCTAATGAGCAGAATGTACTAAAAATATTTTTCCAGAAGTTGCCCTAATTTCATGGGACATGTGTGTTCTGGTAGGACTAAGCCATTTGCTAAGGGATTACTTTGAAGAGATAAATGGGAAAAGTTGTCCCTTCGTCTCCAAACAGCTTAAAATTAAATATCTGAGTTTCCACTCCCAGAAATCTAGTCTTGCTGCTGAGCTGAATGATAGGAAACCTTAGGGTCTGAAGAATAATGTAATTGTTAGTCCAAGTACCAAAAAGTAAATTCTCAGTATCAAGTGCCTAAGAGTGGCATGTGAATAACAGATATGAATATTCCATTAAATCAAATGCATCATACTTTGCATTTTATTTTGGCAGCGACATATTTGTTAAATATGGATCATAAAGTCCTGATAAAAACAAAACTTCTGTTAGGCTAAGACTGCAGGATTAGCCCTAACTTTATTAATTATTTACTTGCTTCTAGCAAAAACTATCAACACTTCTTCCTTACAAGAAAATAGTTACCTCGAGACCAATTGTACATGGAATGCTTGAGACGGGTTTGAGATATACATGCCACATATGCACATATGCTTCTGTCTACATATTAGCAACTATATATCTTTACTCTGGCATTGCCTTTAATATAAAATTAGACCTGTTCGTGCTGATTTTTACATATGGATGGTTCTTCTATGTGCTTAATTAGTTACACATTATTTAATTACTCCTGTAGTATATGCTAGTCAAAATACAGATGCATTACAGTTCTGATTGCAGTTCCCAGGCGCAAAATGTTTGCCATTTTAATTTCTGTGATATTAAATATCATTTCAGATAGTCATAATTCTGATAAGAATGCTTGGTAGAGCTTACTGCTGTGCAATAAAAAAATCTTCCACACGATCAGCCTCTTGACATCAGGAGTAATGTTGATGGGCAGGAAAGAATTTGACAGAATGACTGGTCTCTCCCTCCTTTCACCTGAGATTTGCGATCCCACAATATCTTACCAGGACACGTGAGACTCGAGCACCAAGACTGTTGGGACCCCTCACATCATGATCATCTCCCAGTGGGAAATAGGTCCTGTGTGGACTGCACTAATGCTGGGGCATAATGAACTAATTCACTCAGCTGATGGAGTCTCCCACATTTCTCATTAGTATTTTTATGAATACCAGGAAATAAAAGAAAATTTATATTTAAAAACAAGACCATAAGTTCTAGGTTAGACATTTCCTGTGATCTGGGAAGCTTGCAGAAGCACATAAAGAAGTTGTTCCACCTCATCTGATACAGGACTTCAGTTTTCTTGTTTCAGTCTTCCTCCTGTTATTCATTCTCCTCCAGTTTGTAGGTTCTATTCCTCTCTTACAAGTGTACACTAATTTCAGTCTTCTCTCATACAGCTGCATTAACTTTTCATGTTAGGATCTCTACTTTGTTGCAGGATTTTAGTAGTTTGTGGTATTAAGCATTACCAGATCCAGCTGCTCTGCACAGAGAAGGGCGCTGGAAGAGGAGAAGAGATGGCTCTTTGCTCTTCCTTAGTCCAATCATGTCATTCTATGCAAGTGTCCTGTGTTAGTGATGCTAAGAGTATGCTGCAGTCCTTTCAGCAATTAAAATTTCCACCAGTTCTCATGGTAAAGAAACACCTGATTATCTTTGTCTCTAAATTATGGCTCAAACACATGCCCATTCTCAGGTCTGCACTTACTCTGTAGTTGGGGACCTCTCAGGGCTCGCATCAGAGCATTTTTAGGATTTTTTTTATTATTATTTATTATTACTTTTTACATGTTTTTTTCCAAGATTTTTACTAAGAAGTCTCCTTTCTTTCAGTCCGATTGGCAATTTCCTGTCATGTATTACAGCTGGGAGAGCCTTCTGCATTGATTCTTGGCTAGTTTTCTCCCCAGCACCTGACCCTGTCGCTCACCCTGGGAAGTCTGAGTTCCTTGGTCTGTAGAAGTGAATATGACCTTGACATCAGTTCCTTCCAAGCAGATCTTGTCTATTCCTTCCCTTCATGATTACTGACAGCAGTTGCACTCTATCAATACTTCCTGTTGCCTTCCATGCTTTCCCAGCATTTTGTGTGAGCTTCTGGCTGTGTCCTCATTCACTAAAATAAGAGATACTCCTGCTGCTTCCTTCTGTTTGTTTGACTCTGTAAGTTGATTCCCGAATAAGGAGTAAACAGCACAAATGGGGAAGTCGATTTGACTTAAAATAACACACATTCAAGGCTGTTTTTCTCTGTGCTCTCCCTGCAGCCCTGAGCACCCACAGAGCTGGGCAGACTGCTTTCTATTGAAAGTAATTAAGTTGGCCTAAAATGGGGCCCTATCAGTTACCAGTTTCAAAGGTAAGAACTTTTTTTTATTCTGGTTTTCATTTTATGGGGTACATTCAGTAGAAAATACTCTGATTACATGCCAGCATACCTATGAGGATTCATGTTAACTGTACCTTGTGCCTTTCATGTAATTTCTTGCCCTGCCTAAGGACCATTATAACCATAAGCCCTTCATCCGTGACTGAACACAATCGATTAATGATTTTTTTTTGTTTGGTTTTGTCTTCTGTCTTCACACCCTGGCATTTCCCCTTGAGCCATTCCTTTTCTTTAACTTGCTTTTTATCCCATATATATATATATATATCTATTTTTTTGGGGATTTTGCGAATTTGGTATTGGGGAAGATAGCTTGCTCTTGGCTAGCAATAAATGAGCTTCCTGTGAAATTTCTTGTCTGACAAAAAGGGCAAGGTTGAGATCTAGTAGATAATTGTGGCTATTTTGTCATTCTGTGCTAGAATAATTTCTGAAGTCCTTTGTAAATTTGAACTTGAGTACAGCTCTTGCATGGAGGATGAGCTTATATCCATGTGATTTACTAACAGTTTTATACTATGGCCTCTCTTTACCTCTAAAGGCAAGTAGCAGCATGGTTTGTTTCCTCTAGAAAGTCTGTAGCCTCCACTATGTACACTTAAAAAAAAAAAGAAAGAGTAAAACAGTGTTACAGACTGTCTCTAGGTATGGTGTCAAAGTTTAGCAGAGCACTGTAGTTAATACCAAATGATCAAATGATCATGAGGCTCTGGAGCGAGTCCAAAGAAGAGCAATGAAGCTGATGAAGGGGCTGGAGAACACACCCTATGAGGAACGATTGAGAGAGCTGGGGTTGTTTAGCCTGGAGAAGAGGAGGCTGAGAGGAGACCTCATTGCTCTCTACAACTACCTGAAAGGAGGTTGTGGAGAGGAGGGAGCTGGCCTCTTCTCCCAAGTGACAGGGGACAGGACAAGAGGGAATGGCCTCAAGCTCCACCAGGGGAGATTTAGGCTAGAGATTAGGTGGTCTTTAACCGGATCTTCATTCATGTGTCAGAATGGTTTCCTGATAATTAGGGTCCTTGATACCTTAGTCATGATGCAGCTCAGTGCAATGTGAAGAGCATTCCTCCTTTTATCACTCATTTTCTGCTGAAAACAGTAGTAGTATAGTGGGGGCAAGTGTCAAGACGATGGGGCCAGACTCTTCTCAAAGGTGCCCAGGGGACAAGGGGTGATGGAGCACTGAAACATGCTGCCAAGAATGGTTGTGGACTGTCCTTCTCTGGAAAAAAAATCAAACCCCACCTGGGTGTGTTCCTGTGCAGCCAGCTCTAGAGAACCTGCTTTAGCAGTGGTTGGACTGGATGATCTCCAGAGGTCCCTTCCAACCTTAACTATTCTGTGATCCTGCTGTTTATCTCTTCCTATGGAAATGGTCTGCTGACAGGCCTTGAGAATCATAGAATCATAGAACAACCAGGTTGGAAGGGACCCATCGGATCTTCTAGTCCAACCATTCCTATCAAAAGAAGACTGGGAAGCAGCTTTAGTTTTGTTTGTAGAGAGCCCAGGCACGCAGGCAAGCAAAGTCTGTGTCTATTCTGATCCTCTGGAAGTCGTTTTGCAGATGAAGTTTCCCATCGTTCTGCAGTTTCTTCCTTTTAATTCACCCCTCTGTCTCATCCATAAATGGTCACCTTCTCATTGGTTTTCCACAAACAATGTGATTTCTGGTGCTCTGTTAATACCATATAAGAAAATGTGTTTGAGTTGTTTTATGCAGGAAATACTCTTGGTCAGAACAATTTTGCTTTCCCTAAACAGAGCAGAGACATCGGCCTTTTCCAGAGGTGAAGTGGTGGAACATGGCTACCTGTATATTCTGGAACATCTTGCCACCAATGCTTTGCAGCATAATAAATTTGAAGCTGAACACATAAAAATTATTTTCTTTGAGATCTTACAGACCATCCTAGAATTGACTGCTCATGATTGCTTTTGGAAACCTCACTTATTTTCACATTTGCACCACCCAGCAGTAAGAGGTTGTTTTGGGGTAATTTGCTCCATAAGGGAAGCCTTATTACTGCTGATTGTACTGTCTGAGGCCCAACACACTCTACACTAAGTTAAAAATTCTGAGATAATCACAGAGAGAAGGCTCATAGAAAGTGTGTTTGTAATTCTTCAGCTCTCTGAATTCTTCCCATTTCACTGGGAAGAACATGGAAGTATTTTCAAATATTTTCTGCTGAAAACACTTTTTGTTCTTGTGCCCACACATATCTGGTAAACTATGCCTCTGCCTCCTTTAACCACTCTTTTAGCTCATATACTGCATTACACAGTGTTGGAAAAGAAAATGAAAGGCAGACTCCTCTTGAAGCCGATCTGTACTTCTCTGTTAATTTTCAGGACTGACAAAAATCGTGCTATATGGGAAATGAGTATCTTTCTGCTGGTTTTGCCTATTATCTACTTTATTAAATTTTGATAGAGGTTATATGTCTACCTTGTAGGCCTATATATGCAAATCAAAAGCTCTAAGTATTGTGTCTGGCTAACAGCCAGAAAGTTTGAATCACAGGCAGTAGAAAATATGAAAGAAAGTTTCCTCTATCAGTTAAGAGGAAATTAGATGCTTTATAGGGCTTTTTCCATTTCTTCTGTGATTCTTTAGTACTACAAAAACTTGAGACTGAACAGCATTATTCCAGTTAATGGGTTTTTTTGGTTTTTTTTTTTTTTTACTTTTAATATATATAAACAATATTAAAAAGAAAAAGATAGTGTACTTTGGTTGTTGGAAGACTCTCCTGGCTCTCAGAACCAACAGAGGCTGTGTGAACCTTGAAAACTCAGCTACAAGGTCTTTTATCAAGCTGTTGTAGTTCAAAAAAGATGATGTGTTTTTTCTGTTTGTAGCTAATCAGGTCTTCCAGTCACTCACCATCTATGCAGAGATTACTCTGAGAATACTATTCTCATTTTACTCTTACAGTATAGTGATGCAAATGAGAACCTGATCCTACCTGTGAGCATCATCTACAGTGCAGTGCTGGCCCTAACATGAACCATGCAACAGGGCTCAGGTCACCTCATCAAGCACCCATCTGATTTAGTGTGGTTGCATCTGCTCTTGTGGTGTCATTACTACAGAGTATGTGGGGCAACTGCAGGAAGACTATGGCTGCAGAACCATGAAAAGGGGAGATAATGAGGCAAATGTTGCAGATGGTAAAACGAGGAGCTTCCTGCCAATCCTTGCCAACCATGCTATGGATCTCTATGAACCAAATGAATCTGTTACATGGGCCTTCTCATTTCAAATGAAGACTTCTGAAACTCTTTGATGCCCTGGATCAATTGTCAAGCTGTTTTCAAAAGTATTATAGCACCTATTTGTCTGTGAAATTAAGAATCTGGATGCTTACATGCCTCTGGAAACTTAGTTGTTGGACAAATTGACAGGATTTAGAGTGGAAAAAATAATTTGGATTGTCATTAGAAGTATTTATGATGTTGCTTGTTCAGATGTTGTCTGCATTTGTCCCTGAAAGATAAAAAAAAGGATAAAACCATGCTTCCTTACTGAAATAATCGGTGATTCCTTTATTTTATAGCAGGGTCTTATTAACACTTGATTTTATCGGGAGTTAAGCTCCTGGAGTCTGGCAGCTGTAGGAGGATTTTGGCTTTTTTTTTTTTTATAAAAATGTGTCTCTAATCCTCAGAGCTGCAATGAAAAGTTTAAAAATGTGGCTGGAGGATCAAAGGTCAGATTTGGGTTCTTAGAGGATCAAAGGAGAAAAATAAGAATCATCCCACAGTGTTTTATTATTAAAGTTATAAATATGCATAGGGAGACATCATAGTAGGAGTGGGGAGGCTCATTCGTAGGGTTTTTTAAGTTTGGGAGTATGGCCATACTGCTGTTACATTACTGCCTAAACCCTATTTGATGTTATCCACCGTTGTTCATCTAAATAATCTACAAGAAGAAAAGGAATGGATTTAGATTTAAGATACTAAATGTGGGCAGAAATGACAGTATTGTAGGAAACAACTGTGCATAAGTAAGGCAATCAATTATATATACAGTAGATTTTATTCCACCTCAAACGTTTGTTCACTTAATAAAGAACAGCCAGGAGATCTGCTTACTTACAATGCCTGGTGCTAAAATCTTTCTAAAGAAATTCTGCCTTTTTTTTGCCTTATTTTTTAACTTGCAGGACCACAGCGGCAATGAAAAATGTCCTAACAGTTTTTTGATACACGTGTTGATTAGTAATTTTCTGTTGATGCAGAGTCAATCATTGTTCCCATATCTCTCAACAGCAGCACTTCAGAAGAGTTTATATAATAATGCTGGGGTAAGTGTTTCACAGACACGGCTCTTCTTTTCAGGTGAACTCTCAGGTTGCCCTACACACCTTTTACTGTCTGGGGTAATTCTGTTTCCTTGGTCTGTGTGCCATTAACATCCCTTTTTGATCCAGTGACAATGTTGTTAACCCCTGTGGTCTCATTTCTGGATCTGTTTCTTTCCATGACATCCTGTAGGAACCCATAGGGTGGTTATACATAGCATTAAAATGAGGTTTTATAGTTTTGCTTGATTCTGTACAGTTTTAGACAAGTGGCTACAGACTTTATACATGAGCTAGCTTTGCACCTGTTAAATCCTGAGACTTCCATGAGGAAGGAAATAAATCTGAATTCTTGTTTTTCTTGAAGACAGCCATTATAATCCTATATTTTTTCAGCAGATAAGATTTTAATAGAAAACATCTCCCTTTCTGCCCTCAATGCTTATAAGTCGTTGTTCTATGGTATCCCATAAGATTTGGTAGAAGCAGTTATGCTGTAAACTCTGTGAATACATACACACACAGCCTTGAAACCAGTGAAAATTTGTATTTAAACGATGTGATCAAAGGGCTGGGACTGTACCGGGTTTGGTCTGATTGTCAGATCAGGCAGTGTGAAACGTGCAGGGATTGTCAAGGGACAGAGAGCCACTTCTAAAGAAAATGCTCATATTTTGATCCAAAATGTATGTTTGTTTCTGTGACTATGGAAACCACTTGCTGGTTTAAAGTCTCTCCTTGCTGTCCAGACATCTAAGCCCTGAACCTCCTTGGCAGCAGAGCTGGCTCAGGATGGTTTTGCTCTGTAGCTGCAAGGGAGCTACCAGCAACCAGCTCAGCAGCAGGTGCAGTGAATTTGGAAAGGTTTTCATTTTATGATACTCTGTAAAGCCAAAATTTGTGTTTGGGTTTGAAGGCTTTTTGGAGGGAGGGGGCTGGAAAAATAACATGTTTGAGAGTGGATCAGGGCCTTCCTGGGCTTGGCACCACTTTGCTGGTAGCAAGAGGGAGGGGTAGCCCTGTGCCAAGGGCAGGGAACCTGGCAGGGATGCCTGGATGGTCTCCCTGCCCAGGGACATCCCTTGTCCCTGTCCCCACGCCCAGCCCCATCCCTTGGCACCTTCCCTGTGCTCAACCCCACCCCTTGGGCAGTCCCCATGACCAGCCTTGTCCCTCAGGCCTGTCCCCATCCCTTGGGCTGGTGGCCTGATCCTCGTGCTCCATCCTATCTTTTGTCCCAGTCCCCATGCTGAGCACCAATCCTTGTCCCAGCCCCCGTTCCTAGCCCCGGTCTTGTCCTTGTTCCTGTTCCCAGCCCCATCCCTTGTCCCATTCCCTGTTCCCAAAGCAAATCCTTGTCCTGGTCCCCTATCCCAAGCCATCCCTCATCCTGGTTGCTTTTCCCAGCCATGTCCCTTGCCCCATTCCCATCAGGCTGGACCGCTGGGCAGTGTCCAATGGCATGAGGTTTAACACGGCCAAGTGCCAGGTCCTGCACTTGGGGCACAACAACCCTATGCAGAGCTACAGACTGGGAGAAGCCTGGCTGGAAAACTGCCAGGAGGAGAGGGACCTGGGGGGGTTGGTCGACAGCCGACTGAACATGAGCCAGCAGTGTGCCCAGGTGGCCAAGAAGGCCAATGGCATCCTGGCTTGGATCAGAAATGGTGTGACCAGCAGGTCCAGGGAGGTTCTTCTCCCTCTGTACTCAGCTCTGGTGAGGCCGCTCCTTGAATCCTGTGTTCAGTTCTGGGCCCCTCACCACAAGAAGGATGTTGAGGCTCTGGAGTGAGTCCCGAGAAGAGCGACGAAGCTGGTGAAGGGGCTGGAGAACAGGCCTTATGAGGAGCGGCTGAGAGAGCTGGGGTTGTTTAGCCTGGAGAAGAGGAGGCTGAGAGGAGACCTCATTGCTCTCTACAACTACCTGAAAGGAGGCTGTAGAGAGGAGGGAGCTGGCCTCTTCTCCCAAGTGACAGGGGACAGGACAAGAGGGAATGGCCTCAAGCACTGCCAGGGGAGATTTAGGCTAGAGATTAGGAGGAAGTTTTTCACACAGAGGGTCATTGGGCATTGGAATAGGCTGCCCAGGGAGGTGGTTGAGTCACTTTCCCCGGAGGTGTTTAAGGGACGGGTGGATGAGGTCTTGAGGGACTTGGTTTAGTGTTTGATAGGAATGGTTGGACTAGAAGATCCGATGGGTCCCTTCCAACCTGGTTGTTCTATGATTCTATCTCCATACCTTATCCCGTTCCCATCCCCATCCCTGGGCGGGAAGGGGCTGCCCCGAGGCTCAGATCCCTCCTTCAGGGCCCTGCCGGGCCCGTTCCCGGGCAGAGGGCTCGGCGCCTCCTCCGCGCCCTGGCCAGGTGAACCGCAGCCTCCCCGCCCAGCCCGAGCTCCGGCCTCCCGCGGGATGCGGGCTCAGCCCCAGCTCCTCTCTCCCCACCTCCGGGGTGGGGGGGGGAAATCGCCTTCTCCTGGCTTTATCCTCCCTCCTCCTGCCTGCGGGGGATCCGCGCTGCCTCTGCCTCGCCCCAGCGCCTTCCCTTTTTATTTTTTGTTTTTTTCGGGGTTTTGTTTCTTTTGGGTGTTTTCGGGTTGATTTTCCCCACCCCCGCCCTCCCTGCCGGGCTGGGCGAGGGGGAGGCAACTTTCTCACCCCCCCAGGATGCTCCGGATATTTTTGAAAGGGCGGAAGAGTGAGAGGGCGAGCAGCGTCTGTAAGGGCATCTCAGACTCTCGAGAAGGTCCTCTCTGACACCTCTCTGCTGGGATTAAAGGCCGGAGCTGGAGAAACTCCTCCCCTTCCCTCGGCTTCTTCCAACACCACTCCCCCGGGCCATTAAAAAAAAAAAAAAAAAAAAAAAAGACAAGAAAAAAGAAAATAAGGAGCCTGGAATAACTGGGGCCGGTGGGGAGAGGTGGAAGAGGAGTCTCCCTCTCCAGGTTCATCGCCCAGCACGACGCCCGGGTGAAGGGATGGGAAGCACTGCCATGGACAAGAAGAAAGATGCCTCCAGCAGCAGGAAAAGCTCCAGCCAGAAGAAACTCATGCTGCGAGTGCACATCCCTGTAAGTGTCTCCCTGCTCTTCCTCCCCTTCAGCAGCTGGCGGGGCTTGGGCACTGGGGCATGTTTTCCTCTGACATGTAGCCAGAGCTGCTTCTTGCCGCTGGGTTCAACAGCCCCAGGTTTGGCTCTGGGAACTGTCCGTGCCTTGTGGCTGAAGTGAAGTGTTTAATCTGACTCTTCCCTCGCTCAAAACTAATTTATGTCAGAATTTCCCAGCGCTGGGGAGCCCAGAGCTTGCTCAGATTTGGACACAAGCAGATGTTTATTGCGGAAAGAGAGGGACAGTTGTATTGCCAAGGTGGAGCCCTCCAGTCTGTTCACTGACTCGGTTTTGTTTTGTATATTCACACTATAAAGAAACATGCAATAAACTATAGTACATAGGTACAGAATAACATCAGACCAGAAGTTTCTCTCTATTTCTAGTGAGTACTAAAAGGCTGACTGGCTCTGTCTTCAGAATTTACATGCCTTTCAAGACTTTGATTATTGTTTTTCTTTACTATTAGGATGTTCTTGTTGTCTCTGTAACTATTTAGGTTTTTATTCTCCGTCCCAAAGTGCTTTAGGTTTCAGTATTTCTGTCAAGAAATGGCAGAGTCCCTGTGCAATTTGTTTTCTTTCTTTCTTTCTTTTTTTTTTTTTTTTTTTTTCCAAATCTCATTATATAAAAGTGGGAAACAGTCCTGCACATGTCTCTGCCAGGCCACCAGGGAGCAAAAGGATAGTTCTGGTTCTAAGTTTTTCCTTTGTTTTAGGAAAGAATAAGAAGTCAGAGCAAATTTATTAGGTGTCTTGAGTATGTGGAATAAAATGGAGGACAACTGCATGGCTCTTCTGCAGATTTTGTTTTCCTCTGGAGAGGAATGCAAGCCCAGGAGCCTAAGCCAAACTTCTGGAGCTGAGTGCGTCCAGTACTAGGAGAAAAGGGTCTGTTCCTGCTAACATGGGTGTTGCCTATGCATTTGCGACTGGGGTTTTTAGGCACTTAGCAGTAGTACTTCACAATAGCAGTGTAAAATACCAAGAAAATAAGATGTACCATAGCGAAGCACCACACACCCTGTGCACCTTATTTCTTCCCTGCTGCCTGCTGCATTGTCTCTGCCATCTCTTCCCATAGTCCCCTACCTCTGACTCAGTCTCGCCAGACACTTCTCTCTGGCTGCACCTCTGCTCCAGGCAGTTGAATCTTCTGCCTGCTGAAGAGCCACAGGTAGTTTGGGAGAAGCTGCAGTTGCTGCAGGATTTTGCAGGATCCATCTGGTGCTTTTGAAATAACTTGTGACCAACTCTGACCACACCACTACTTAACAGCAATATTCCCCATTTCATTGTTGTGAAGCTAAGGTGGAAAAAGTGCTGAAGTAACTCGTTCACACTTAAAAATCATTGACACGTGAAGGCTATTCTGTTCTCCTAATTGCCTCCCTAAGCCCACAGACAACCTTTCTTCATGAGAGCTGCTTTAGTTCTGTCTTGGATTGAAAATCATTAGTAGTGGGCCATAATTCTTCAGATTCATTAATTCTTGGCTTCTTTGCTATGCAGTTCGTTACCTTGGTAGTGGTAGTTATTCAGACAACAAAGTCTCTAAATGCCTGATGTTGCACTGAAGTCAACACAAGTTTTATTGTTCACCCAGTTGAAAGCAATTCAGAATTTGGTAATGAGGTAACACCTTCCATCCCTCCTTTATATCCCCCAAATATGATCCTTCTATTCTATTCTGCATCATCCTAGCATCCTGAAATGGACTGTTGAGGCCAGGATTTTTAAGGTTAGGCTCAGTTTTGGTGGCTTTCTGTTACCTGACAAAGTTTAAATACTTTTGTGCTATAAGAAAGAACATTTTTCTCATTCTCCTAGTTTGACAGTGGAGTCTGCATTTGAAAAGATTCATTTAGACTGTTTTTTTTTCTCTTTCATAACGTTTTCTTGGCTGTTGTTTTGAAGCATCATTCCTATTATTTCAGTGGCGCCTGTCAGTGTAGCTGTAGTTGTCAAAGGAGCTTTCATCAGACAGTAATTTTTATTTTGTTCATCCTCTTCTTTGTTTTGCTGTGAGGTCATATTTATTGCTGAGACATGTAATTCTTGCTTATTGAGATCTTCAAAGTATGAACAAGGGAAGGACTACCAAGGTCTGAGTAGGAAGAGTGAGAGGAGTCAGTTCTGAAAGCAACAGTGGGGCAGGAAGGTACTGTTGTGGTGCAGGCTACCCTCAAGCATATCTATCAGTCACACAGAAATGTTAACTGAAACAGTAAGACACATTGTACAGAAAAAGAATAATGCAAAATATGCTAGAATTAGGTTAGAGCATTGTGGCATAATAGGCATGTCTGAAAGAAAGTTGTATGTTTTTCTTCCCTCTCCCACGTATTTTTGTTTGTTTGTTTTGCTTGTGACAGTGGGAAAAGAATGGATCAATATAAGAAAGCTGGTTTTATGTCTTGCAACACTGCTGGGCATTTCACAGGTACATTTGTCTCAAACAAGAACAAGAGATGACACAAAAAGTCTGGAAACTCTCTATTTTTTACCTTTTCTGTGATTCATCTCCTTCAACACAAGTGGGTGGTGCCCAGCCGTTGCTTCTGGGAATCATGGTAGACCACTGTGTTCCTGCCAGTTGGGTTTCCTGGGTGCTCTCAACTTGCCATTCAGTAGCCAGAGTGAATATGGACACTGTACTCCATTAGCACGGCAGGGAAGTATTTGCTAAATTGCTGGAGTGCAACTTTCTGGGTTTGTTAGTTGTTTTCTTTGCAAATACGGAACTGACAAACAAGCTAGTAATTAAGATGGACCATAATATAATTGCAGGAACATTTGTAAAGTAAAGGTCATACCACCTCTTGTCTTTCCCAGCAGCATATTCTGAAGTCTTGAAATTAGGTATGCCTAAAAGGAAATTTCTGGTCTGAATATCCCTGCAAGCTGCTACAGATTAGGATAGAAACCTTTGCTCTCTAGATGCATTACATCTGTAATATGAAGACATTAGCTTTATAGAATTCCTTTTTAAGCCATTAGAAGATAATGCTTGCGCATTGCTCTGAACATTTTTAAAACTCTGTTCTAAGATGGGATGCAATTGTCTGCTGAGTAGGAGCTCACAACATTGAGATCACTATGTTCTTTTTTCATCTTGCAAAATTGATCCATTCTAATGTTAACGTTACCATTGTAACCCGATTTTACTGTAAAAAGAGGAGAGAGTCTGCTCTTGCCTACCTTGGATTTCAGCTGGGATAACTCAGTCAGTGTCAGCAAAGTTTAGTTGTGTTTATAGTAGTGCAACTGAGGGCAGAACCTGTTGTGAGAGCTTCACCATGGCAAATGCCAAGCACCTGCTGCTCCCAGCAGGTGGGAATTGCAGAACCTTGGCACTTCTTTGGATTTTTCCCAAATACACCACAAGGTGACTTTTTATTCAAAAGAACAGAGATTTTTTTATTCACAATAAGGGCAAAAATAACATCTGCAAATGAATATAAAAACATCTTTCAGTTCAGTGAAGTGGCTGTTGCCTCTGGTACTTCAACCTTGACAGCAGAGCTGATGCAGTAGAAGGATGCTCTTGGAGATCATATCCTTTATTTTCAATGTCACACGAATAAACATCTCTGCACAGTTTCTCCCACTTCTTTGTCAGCTTCTGTGATTTTGAACAGACTCTTCAATGTGCAAATTTATTGCTGTTTCCAAGCCTGTTGTTATGTTGGGATGCTAGGCTGAAACATCAGCTGGTTTAAATATTTCTAACCAGATAGATGACAGTGATGTTCTGACAGCTAGTGTTGGCTCAGGCTCTGCCCTTCCATCTTGCTTTCCCAACTTGCAAAGTCATTAATGGCTGTGTGCCTGATAAATCACTGTGAAATGATTTTCTTCTGTTAGTTTTTGTGGGATGCTTCATGTCTCCTGGTAATTGCTGGGTGGGCTGATGAGAACAGCTCTTCAACTCTTTAGGAAGCTGCAGGTGAGTAGTGAGCTGGTCAGTTCTTTCAAAGGAGATGAGAGAATTAGCTTCCAGTGTGATTAGGAATGAAACAAATGCTCATTTTCTTGGGAAAATGAGGTGTGGGGAGAGGGAGGCAGAAGAGAGGCAAATGTTTCTTTAAAATTAAAACGGCAGTTGTCCTGCCCCTTGCTCTAATTGGGTAGAGTCTGGGTTGTCTTGAACCACCATGGCCTTGAAGTTTGAATTTGGATTCCTCCCTAAAGGGCTGATATATCAAGGATCTGAAAGGACAAGAGGTGTTTTCTCAGGAACATTGAGATTGCACTTTGAATCTATATGAAGGAAAAAAAGGAGGATTTCATGTTTGCAATCATAATAGCTGCCACTGTAGTTAAGGAAACTGGTAGTCTTTTTGGTTTTAAAGCACAATACAGACTGATCATCAGCTTATTGAAAAGTACTGCTTCTTTAAATCATCACTTTTTCTGTTAGTGGTTTTGCTCCTAAATGGTCTCATCCAACCTCCTTTATTTATACTTTTATGCCCCATGAGGACTGTGGTCTCGGAGGAATGTGAATTTCCCTGGAGGAATAAATGTGGAAGAAACCTCACAGAAATGTGGATAGTGAGATTCTTGCTCTCCTGGAAGGTTACTCACGCTGTGCTGGTGGTGGGAATTACTGAAATAGAAGAGAATGTCATACTTCTAGAAGGATCAAGAGTGAAGTGGAAAGAAGTGATCTCCACCTGGGAGGAGAACAGTGCCTGTTCACAGACCTGCAAGGTTCAGCCTATGCCCAATTTCACCTGAGAACCACGTTGTATTTGAGGGAGCTGCTCTGAAAGCAGAATTTCACCCTCAAGACGGTATCCAACAATCATTTGACAATGATATATGGGTAATCTTGTGCTGGCTCGACAGGTCTGATGGGAGTGGAAAGGAGCCAAAACTGTGTTAGCATGGCTGTTGGTAGACCAAATTATGGATATTCATATTGAGTGAAGTACCACACGTAGTTCTCATCCCTTTGGAAAAGAACTGAATTTTATAAAAAGGCATTCCCTGTGCAGGAAATAGTGAAAGCAGAGTTGGTTACAACTGAAATAAGACATCAAGTGACATCAGTAGCAGACAGGAAGTATCACAGAATATGTCTATGTGGCATAGAAGCAGCCCCTTTGTGGGCTACGTTACCCTATATTGATCATCAGGCTTTGACGATTAGCCTGCTGTCAGGGCCTGATCTGGTTGCAGAGGACTGCTGTCTCTTTTTTTTTTTTGCTGTTGTTTGCTCTGTAGACACTCTGCAGTAAGTGTTAGGGCCTTACAAGTAGGGAGATGTATGCATGTCTTCAAAGACAAGAATTAAAAACAACCTTACTGCATCTTGAATGGATTGTGGTTTTTTTTTTTCCTGGAAGGGAAAACTTATGTATACACAGAGATACAAGATGTCATCAGTAAATATAAAATATTATTGATGATTTATTGGCATGTTGTTATGCTACCACTGAACTATTTCTTGTGCTAACAGTGGGTTGAAGTGCTGCAGTAGATGACAATTTCTGCTGCAGACTGATTTTTGTACTTGTTCTTTAGGTGTTTGTGAGAACTGGAGTACAATGCTTCAGTCTAGTGTTTGCTTCTGTTACCCCCTCTCTGTTAAATTGCTTGTAATTAATTACATATGAAATCTCTACAGCATGAAAGCATTATTTACACAGCAGAAAGCCAAAACACAACATGGTACTCTAGGTTTTGACATTGAGGATTCACAGGATGGTATAAAGACTCCTTTAAATTTTTATATAATTTAGCATGACAGTAAATTACATTATGTAAGCGTGACTTAGTGGGATGCATAGCAAATGCATTGCAGTATGGTTTTCATGGTTGTCATTTATATCACCTGCCATGATTGTTCAGAGCCTATAGTCATTATTGCAAAGGGTGCCTGTGATCATCTGCTCCAGAACCAGGACCTTTGTCATAAGCTGAAGACTTAATCTATTTTTGCTGCCAGAATGATAGAGCTCTATGCCTTTTTTTTTAAGCTGAAGGAGAACACACTCATAGATCTGGAATTTCATCAGGAGGAAGTGTATGTGTTTTATGCATTATTAGCTGTGTTATGAAGCTTTTATCATAATTTATTCACAATGGGCATTGTACAATTTTCAGTCATTTTTTCATGTTGATAATGCTGCTAGAATGATGAAAATAAGAAAATGCTCAGCTTTTGCAAGGTGAAGAAAGAAAAACTGAGTGCTCAGAGTGCTGGCTTATAGCACTACAAGACACAGGATTTTTTGGTTCAGTTGTAGACTTACTAGTGGTCTGTTATGAATCACTGAAGTTTAGTTTGTGGAAGCTTGTTGATTCCTTTGGAAACGTTTGGAAAAATGTTTTCAAAGGAATTAGAGAAATCAATACTTGGTAAGCTAGATTGGGGCTAAAATATGAATCCAAGCATGAGGAAGCATTCCGATGAAGACAAGTTCTCCATAGAAAATGTATAGCTGTAAGAATGTAATGAGCGCAGCAGGTGCCATTAGTATTGCCTATAGCCTGTCTGGTGGAAGAAGGGAATTTTGACCTTCATGCTGCTTGTTTTGAATGGACTTTATGTGGAAATCTGGAAGGACACTTGGAATTATGCACTTAACATTATGATGTATCACTACGACTCTATTTTTGCTACCTAGGCATAATCTTTGACAGGTTTCCACAGATTCGGGACTTCTGTGTCCTTAAATAGTTGTGTGTTTGATGTTTGCTAAGCCTATGTTGTCGTGGTTTTTCGTGATGTGGCCTTTAAAAGGTGAAACTGCTAAGAAGTCCTTTTACAGAATCCTGTAATGATTGATGTTGGAAGACACCTCTGGAGTTTATCTTGTCCAATTCTCCTGCTGATCCTGTGATCAGCTATAACAGGTCACTCACAACCGTATCCCATCAGATTTTGAGTATCTCCCAAACTGCATTTCATTGCTCTGAAGGAATGCATTTCAGCAAGTGGAAGCTCATTGAGACTAAGTATTGTTCGGCCACTACACAGGCACATCAATTTTAACTCTAGAGTTGGTTGGATCTTGTCCCAAAAACATAGTAGCCGCCTGGATGGTGAAACTGGATTTGACCATGTAGTGTAGAGACATCTGGGAAAAGCATGCTCTGAGATGAGAGTAGAAACTGGTCACAATGGTCCCAACAAGGCATGTGGAAGAAGGATAGAGTAAGGAAGAGATTAAAAAAAGATGCTTTGTCAGTGTTATCACAATATCTATGGAAGCTTGCCAACTTCTCAGCAGAGCATTGCATCATCTGGAATGTGGTTTTCATCATGCGTTGTTATTCCTTTTGCATAAATTAATTAGAGGGGGATTTGCTGTTACTGAGTATTAATCATGGCTTCTGCGTTGGAAGAATGATCTAAACCAAGAGGCATGAGGAAAGGCAGTTCAGGGATAAGAGCACTAAATCATCACCTAGCTATCTGGATCTCTATCTGCTGTATTGCCTGAGGCTGGACAGAGGAGAGTCCTTGATGTAAGCTTTGCATGGGTGAATGGCTGGAGCTCGAGGTCCACAAAGAATATTTCATACATGAAGTACAAAGGAATAGTAATTTCTGTTTCACTTTTTCACTGTTTTAACATGATGGCTGGTAAGCTCTGGTCTGCTTTTAACTTACGGGTGTGCCACATGTAAATACTGAAGCATCTTATGGGATGTTCTTTCATCCACGATTGAATGCTGTTGAGCTGGATGACTATGAATGCAGAAGGATATGTATGTTGGTAAAGCAAAAAACTCTTAAAGCTTTGGTAAATGTTATAGACAGGAGATGTGTGAGAGGAAGCATTTTATTCCCTGAAGTATCCATATTCAAGTAGAATGTTGGAGTTTAAGCAACTTTGTTCATGCTGTATAGGACTGTGACCACTGGACTTCTGAAGTCTTGATATCCAGTTCACTTACCTTAACAATCAGCCCATTGTTCCTTTTATGGTATTTGTCCCATATGGATCCACATACAAACTCAGCCTAAGTCAGCAGTGGTGGAAAAAGTATTTTTCCTTTTGGCTTTTGAAAATATGTTTGAAGTGAAATTATTCCAGTCTAATATCTAAAGACAGCTGTGATGTCCTAAAATAACACCCTTAGGACTATTTTGGCTTTCTGAGTAGGAAGACCAAGGATTGAGGGTATTAGATAAATTAGAGGAGACTATATTAATTTCCAGCATCAAATGTGGTGCTTCAGTGAGTGTGCCTGATTATCACGCTCTCAGTGTGGTTTGTGTGGTTGTTGAAAGTTTCGAAGCATTACTCTTTTTTTGTTTGTCTGAATAGCTGCTGGCGCATCAGTTGCAAGTGTTCTTGAAAAAAGGCATCTACAGGTGTGTGACATGTAGTCATCTATAAACTCAAGCAGATGGGGTTGGGGACATCCAAAATGGCACTTTACCAGCCACCTGCAGTCCCCTCCAAAGAGTTTGCAGGTGACCTGTCTCCTCCATTTCTGCACTCCACTCACTCCATTTTTAGATTCATAGAATCACCAGGTTGGAAAAGACCCATTGGATCATCTAGTCCAACCGTGCCCCTCAGCACCTTGTCCACCCGCCCCTTAAACACCTCCAGGGAAGGGGACAAAGCTACCTCCCTGGGCAGCCTGGAGCTGGTTGTTATACTGCTGCCAGCATGGTCTCAACCCTATTCTTCTTGGACAGTCCTTCAGCAGATGTTAGTCAGCTTTACATTTTTATAGGGAAATGGAAAGCATCTGCCATTTGAAATACTGAGCCAACATTATTCATAAACATAAGATTTATAGCCTGAAATGAATGGGAGGTAGAGGTTCAGCTGTTCTGTTTGCCCTTTTATTTAGCTAGTTGATGTTAAAGGTAAATAGTGACTTAATAGACTTCTTTTACTTGGGCGTCAGTTAATTATTAATTACACATTTTCCTTATATTTTGTATGTTTTTGAGAATGACTGTACACACTCTAAGCTGTGCAGAGGCAGAAGGGTACATACCAGCATTTTTCTTTCTAAAGTAATACCAGTAATTCAAAAACTGCAATTACTTAAATTCTTTTTTTTTTCTGCACCGTTTACTTAAAGAGTTCTGGCTCCTTTCACTCTGGCAGACCTGTGGAGGCATCATCAGTTGGCATGCAAAAGTTGCTGTTAAATGGACTCTTCCGATTTTCAGTTTTAAAGCACTGAAGTCAGCAAAAGAGGAACCATTTCTTATTTAACCACAAGCAGCAGTGAGCTGGTCTCTGTTACTCAATATGACAAGAATGTTCTTCACTCAGTATTCATTAGCTGTCCTGGTAGACCTCAACTGATAGTTACCAAAGCAAGGCAAGTTGCTGTTCCCCAGTTTGACTTTACTAACAAACTATGCACATCCTCCTATCTCGATGCAGTGCTGAGAAAAACATGTTACTTTACAATGCCTTCTTAGTTAGCCAAAGTGTTTTATTTTCATGGTGTACACTGGCAGATAAAACAAGGGAGTGATCAATATGTAAGCCTTGGTAACTAGTTAACTTTTGATGTCCATCTGCCTATAATCTGAGAACAACAGATGACTCAAGTTTACTTGAAATGTCATTCTCAAGATTAACCCATGAGAAAAACAATAGGTGCTAAGAAGCCTAGTAGTTCAGGGAGGTGGAATTTTAAAAAGAATTTTGATGCTTTGGGTTCCTTTGCAGTATGTCAAGATCCTACTAGTCCAGCTGTGTCAGGATTTCCTTAAGTACACTTGAAAGCCAGACCTTTACATGTTTTAGAGTGCTGTTCTTCCCTTTCTGCTATTTAGGTCTGTATTACAAAACAGAAGCAGATTTTTGTACTTTTCCACTCCCAATAACGTTCTCTTGCACCTGATAGCTAAAATGGAAAAAAAACCTCCTAAAAAACCCAAGACAGAAGCTTGTCTTTATGGAACAGAGATTGAAAGCAATATCAGGAAGTAATTTGGGAAGAGATAAAGAACAGCTGTTCTCTTGATGATAAAGACTGAAACTAATACTGATATTTAGTGCAGCGCAATACATTGTGACACATGATAAAGTCTAATGTTTGACTTTCTGTTTGACTGAGTGTCCTACTATGTTATATGATAGAGACTTAAGAAAAAAAATTCCTTTTATTCAGCTTTTCAGTGTAACTTGAGAAAAAACAGCAGTCATTTAAAATTTGAGAGAACTTTTTATTTATATATATTTTTACCTATGTAAATTCTTAAAATGGGTTGTGAACTACTGTAGGCATTTAATGTGTTAATAGTTGCTGTGGATAGTTATGTCCAAAATACTATCAAATACAAATGTTTTAAAAGGAAGAATATATTTCACTACCATAATCTTCATGTACTTCTGTCAGCATGTGTAAAAAGAGGAAATATTTGGGTTTAAAGCTATTTGGAGCTTTTGGAGTTTTTGAAAGTTGGTGTCAATACCATTTTGTGGACTGCTTTTGTGAAGGTCACTGGAGAGACATCATAGAATCACAGATTCATTTAGTTTGGAAAAGATCTTTAAGATAACTGAGTTCAACCCTTAACCTAGCATAGCCAAGCCACCACTAAACAATGTCCTTAAGCACCATATCTACACATCTTTTAAATACCTCCAGGTGACTCAGCTACTTTCCTGGGAAGCCTGTCCCAATGCTTGACAACGCTTTGGGTGAAGAAATCATAGAATCACCAGGTTGGAAGAGACCCACTGGATCATCGAGTCCAAACATTCCCACCAATCTCTAAACTGTGCCCCTAAGTAACACATCCACCTGTTCCTTAAACACCTCCAGGGATGGGGACTCAGCCACCTCCCTGGGCAGCCAGTTGCATTGCCTAATGATCCTGTCAGTGAAGATTTTTTTTCCTTATGTCAAGCCTGAACCTCCCCTGGTGCAGCTTGAGGCCATTCCCTTTTGTTCTGTCCCCTGTCACTAGGGAGAAGAGGCCAGCTCCCTCCTCTCTACAACTGCCCTTCAGGTAGTTATAGAGAGCAATAAGGTCTCCCCTCAGCCTCTTTTTCTCCAGGCTAAACAACCCCAACAGCCTCAACATCCTTCTTGTGGTGAGGGGCCCAGAACTGCACACAGGATTTGAGGTGCGGTCTCACTAGTGCTGAGTACAGAGGGAGAATAACCTCCCTGGACCTGCTGGTCACACCATTTCTGATACAGGCCAAGAGGCCATTTGCCTTCTTGGCCACCTGGGCACACTGCTGGCTCATGTTCAATCGGCTGTCGACCAACTCTCTCAGGTCTCTTTCCTCCAGGCAGCTTTCCAGCCAGGCTTCTCCCAGTCTGTAGCTGTGCATAGGGTTGTTGTGCCCCAAGTGCAGGACCCGGCATTTGGCCTTGTTAAACCTCATGCTGGTCTCTTCTAATTGGTCTTTTCTAATATCCAGTGTAAAACTCCCCTGGGACAGCTCAAGCCCCTTTCCTTTTATCCCATTGCAGAAGAGACCATGACCTTCCTTGGTACAATCTCCTTTCTGGAAGTTGTAGACAGTAATAAGGTCTTCCTTTGGTCTCCTCCTCTTTAGAATGATCAACCCCAGTTTCCGCGTCTACTTGTCTTACGACTTGTACTCCAGACCCTTCACCAGCTCTGTTACCCTTCTCTGGAAATGCTCCAGCAACTTAATGTCCTTCTTGTAGTGAGGGGGCTGAAGCTGAAAACAGTATTTGAGATGATGCCTCACTAGTGCTGAGTATGGAGTACAATCACTTCTCTAGTCCTGCTGGCTACGCTGGTCTTGACTGAGGCAAAGAAGGTATTAAGTACCTTAACCTTTTCCTCATCCTTTTTCACTGTTTCCCCTCACATCCAATAAAGGCTGGAGATTCTCCTTAGCCCTTCTTTTGTTGTTAATGTACTTGCAGAAGCACTTTTATAATCCTTTATAGCAGTAGCCAGATTAAATTCTAGTTGGGCTTTGGCTCTTCTAATTTTCTCGCTGCATAACCTCACAACATCCTTTTAATCCTTCTAAGTTGTCAGTCCCTTCTTCCAAAAGCCATAAACTTACTTTTTTCACCCTGAGTTCCAGGCAGAGCTCTCTGTTGAGCCAGGTCAGTCTTCTCCAGTGGCTTATGCGAATGGCCTGCTCCTGTGCCTTTTAAGATTTCTTTTTTGAAGAATGTCCAACCTTCCTAGACATCCTTGCCCTTCAGGACTGCTTCCCAGAGGACTATGTCGACCAGTTGCCTAAACAGGCCAAAGTCTGATTTCTGGAATTCTAGGGTTCCACTGACCCTCTCCCTCACTTCTCCAGGAATCAAAAATGCTGTAATTTCATGATCACTATGCCCAAAGTGGTGTTCAGTCATCACG
Organism: Coccyzus lansbergi; assembly: GCA_033558105.1. NCBI lineage: Eukaryota > Metazoa > Chordata > Aves > Cuculiformes > Coccyzidae > Coccyzus > Coccyzus lansbergi. The sequence goes on along the minus strand of JAUMJK010000529.1, from coordinate 220,444 downwards.
TGATTCACAGGTCTTTCTCTACTCGTGAATAACCTTCTGCACTAGGCTGAAAAATCATGTAAGGACACAAGTGCACAACCTGTGTCTTTATATGAAAGGAAGCTGCCCTTTGTGCAGCTCTTACTGTAAACTGAATATGTTCAGCGTGCATGTACAAGACAGCAAGTTGCTCACGTTGCAGAGGAAAGAAATGTGATGGAAAATGTAATAGATATTCTTTCAGAACCACCCTCTCATTATGAATATGCTTCTGCCTGATGTTAAGACATCTGGATTTACATTCTAGTTGTACTAAGATTATTTTTGATTGCATATCCTGTGTTTTAATGTCACAAAGATAGATGATCAGGCTGACTATGTATTGTGACCTTCAGGCTGCTTTTATTTCTGGTGGGGTTTGGCATTGTTTAGTTTACAAGACTAAGTAATTTCAAGTCCAGTCACCTGCAATGCTGTCCTAAGAAATTAACACACATTGATTTGAGTCCTGCTGTCCAAGACAGTTGTAAACTGGACTAAGTTTGTGCTTTTTTGTCTCTGTCTGACTTCCTGCATATGGCTGTTGCTCTAGGATGTCTCCAAGTCATGTCATGTCAAATATTGCACGGTCTTCAGAGCTCACTGCGGGAGAGAAAAGTCTGGGAACAATGTGAACAGGCACAGCCAGGCACTTCCACTAATTGTTGATGTGGACGATGGAATACAAAAGAAGAAGGAGGGAGTGGGGCATAGAAATGTGTCTTGGTGTGGAAATGACTGTGTGAAAACAAACATGCCTGGGCTTGCTTTTTGGGAATGTGCATGTTGCACAGGAGAACTCCCACAAGAGTAATCCTCTGCTTCAGTCTTCCCCTGCCAGGTAATTTTGGATTCTTATTTATTTATTTATTGCTAGAGGCTTTCTTGGCTATTTGTGGATGTGGAATTTAGCAGCCATGAATTGTAACAGGCAGTGGCTGAGCTAGTTCGAAATTCTTTGTTAATTTTTGGTACTGCCAACATATTTGGAATAGGAAATTTAAATAAATTAATTATTAACATGATAATGGCATTTCAAAATATATTTGGCTGAAGCTGAGTTCAATAACTGACTCTTCCATACTGTGTCCTCTAACCTAAAGTGGGACGAAGTTCCTTACAGATCAGTCATAAAGAATAAATAAAATAGAATAAAAAGGCATATTTGAGGGTATTTTAGTCATAGTGAAAAATACAATTTCTTCTGAAGAATTGCTGTGCTGAATTATCTATGCTGTATTTTGCTTAAACTCTGAAAAAGGAAGTTAAAGACAATGATGGAGGGTTGACTACTTGATATGAACCTCAAAATGGAACATTTATCCTATTGGATGGGAGCTATACAAAATTATGAACAATTGAAAACAAAGTTAGTAAAATTAGTGAGATTCATAAAGTACAATTATTAGATTTATACTTTATTATACAGTGGAAATTTAGCTACACAGGGAAACTACCAGCCCATGCTGGGATTCATCGGTCCCTGGACGTGAACACCCTTTATATCAAGGCAACAGGAAACACAAGTGATATGTAAGGCACTCTCATGTTTATCTATACCTGAAAGAACCATCACACTAATGCTGAAAAGTAGATATTTCTGCAGTGAATGCAATTAGTAGTCAGCACAATGCAACACAATTGGTAAAAATCCAAATACTTATTTTATCCATTTACTAAATGAATCACAAATGTCTAACTGAACTGAGTAATATGGCAGCAAGTGGAAAGGGAATAGCTAGCAGAAACACCAGTTTGTTGATTGTATAACAGACCTATCAGTAATAACTTGATTATGCCAATGCAATCGCTTTTTCTCCAAGGCGTATACTTGTTCCTACCAGCGCTGACTGATCTTGAAAAACAAACTGATTATGCTAGATTGGATTTTAAATGGAAAATGGTATTGGAGGTAAGGAAGGTGCAAAACTATTTACTGATAGGAATATGATTGCTGATAGCATTGCCAAAAAGGGAGAATGCAGAAGGATGGTTTGTCCAAGGAGTTAGACTTATGCCTTTTTAGTTAAAATTGTGTAAATTCAGTGCTGTGAAAGTTATCACAAGGATAGCTCTGAAGACTGTGGCTCAGCACGAATCAAGTTCATCACAGAAAATTCCTCACAACAGTTCATTGTGGTGCTTCTATTTTGATAAGCGGAACTGGCCTTCCAGGAGTTACCATTAAAGGTATTTATCACTGTAATGTGAAAATTTGACATCCTGGCACTGGATTGGGAGTTTAATTTCACAGTGATCTCCTAAACATCTTTGCTGACTAAGACTAATTCTGAACCTTTTGCTAAAAGATGTTATTTTCCTGGTTTTCTTGCCAGTCTTCTAGTTTTCATGTCAGATTTCTCTCTGTGTTCCTATTATTGTATTCCTGTGATTTCTGAAAGCCACAGTATGTTTTGCACAAATTAGCAGCCTTCTCCAAGCCATAGGCACTAGCTGCTATCTCTAGATACAATTTCTGAAAACCACCATAATCACAATCTTTATATTAGACCACAAAAAAGTCTCACACAACTCTGTGTTGGGTCTTTATGGACAAGATTTTTAGTTTTGTTGACATCCCTTAGACATGAGCAAACTTTAGGAGTGAATAAAAGTTTTTCATAAACTTTGATGCCTTCAGCTGCCCGAGGGTGAGATACTTAATGCTTATAGGAGCCTGTTTCAGGGAGAATACCCACAACTAGTAGTTCGTGGGACTTACAGGATTTTTTTTTTTGGCTTAAGCGACTTGTTCAGTACAGAGCAGGGAGCAACTGAACCTGCTGGAACAAGATTTCCAGCTGTATGAGCTGCTCACACTAGATATGTCGGGTGCAATTTTGATGTTACTTGCCTTAGCAGGAAAAATTTTCAATATCATCACTGAAACCCATGTCATCAACAGGGCTGGAGCTGAAGGCATTATTTCTGCACGAGATGAAAATGTTAAGATTTTGTTATGGCTCTCTGCAGATTAGAGAGATGGGAGAAGGAACCATTTAAGTCTTGTGAGTGCATCAAGTATAGATGGCCAAAGTATGGCATACTGGTAAATACCACGTCAGTAAATACTAACGTATTGGGTGCTTTTTTTTCAGTTTTGTAGTAGTTCAGTTTGACAAACATCTAAGTTTCTTCTGGATGTTACACTGGGACCTTTCTCTCCTTTCAGACAATGTTTACAGTGCTGCTTACTGCAAATCTTATTACTTTCAACAGGATTGTGCAAAATGCCTGATGTACAAGATCTATGATGGAGACGGGAGAGTGAAACAGGGGTAGAATGGTAATATATGGCTAATGCTATGATTCATCCTCTTTGCTATTCTGATTGTGTTACAACTATAATTCTGTAGCTGTGGTCTCTTCCAGCAGTCTAAACGGGGAGGCAGGTAAGAGGTTGAACTCACTGTGAGCCAGAAAACCTAAAATATCTCCGTGAATATTGGCAAAGTGCCCAGACCAGAATAAATAAGGTCAGCCTTTCCCTCTCACATCCCCCTTGTAGAAACAAAATACAAAAAGGCCAGACAGAATCCTGACAGACCGTATTTTGTTTAAATAGAGGCCTGGTAATTATATGAGATCAAGAGACAGATACAATGCTAAGTCCTGTACTCTATATGGATTTATAACAGTTGTTTAAATACAGTATGCCTTTATGCACAGGCTCAGGATTTGTACATTTGAACTCTTTTATTTTTTTTTTTTGAATCATCATAGTGATTTAGTTAATGCTGTTTTCTGAGCATTGTGTCAGAATTTATCACAATCTGTTTAATAGGAAGAAAACCCTTCTTTTAGCTGTCCCAATTTGCACACAAGGCCAGTTCTCAGGAAAGCTTGACTTTTCTGAGAAGCTTCTGGAAGTTCCAAGAAATGTTTATTTCCATCGGGTGATTAATTAAAAATAAGTCTTAAGGAATTCATATTTTTCTTTCTATGATGTTCTGTTATTCAGGCTTTTCAGCACTGCTGTCCATGAGTCTGATTGCGTGTCATAGAACTGCTCAGAAAAGGAGCTGTGATATCACGGAGGGGACAGGATTCCTTCTGATGGCTAGAGCTGAAGTTCTTGGTTGGGCGCATTGGTTGGGCTGCACAGGTGGTTATAACTTTGGGAAGGAAATTTAATTATATGTTCTTGCAACAGCCTTAGCATTTTCTTGCTCTTGACTTTTCACTGCTAGGAAATTACATGTAAAACAGCTGCAACTGGTGCAAAGTACTTGTATATTTTATGTATAACTTCGAAGTAGAGCAAATATGAATGTTCATCTTGGTTAAGTCTTTTCCAAATATATGTATTCATTAATCTGACCAAAGAAATTCAGACAAACATAAACTCAGCTATGGCTGGGAATTCATTAACAGATTAATCTAAAACTTTGTCCAAAGCTTTATTTTTTGAAAGAGATCATGAATATCTAATTTCCTTGCCAGTCCAAAAATACAGTGGATTTGGTGGTTAAAGCCAAGTCTAGCCAGAGTGTGAGCAACAGTATAACCTAACCACAAGCTTGCTTTATCTTCAATCCAACTGTGCTGCTTCTTCCACATGTCATGGCTCTACAGGAAGAGGATATCCTTGTAGTATGAAACAGCAGTCTTTACCGTAACACCCTAATGGTTTTGTTCTTGATCTTGAAGAGAGTCCAAACCAAGCACTTGCTCTACTGACCTTCTGACAGTTGATTACTTGGCTTTATTCAGGGTAGGTGGAGTAAACGCTGGAAGTCATACCATTATCATGTGAAAAGCTCTGAAGTGGTTTATAAGTTATGTTTTGCTACATATGACTGACTGACAGGTAGTCTGGAACAGAGATCACTAGGTGTCCAACTGGTGCTTAGTAGTACTGGGAAAATTTATGCAGGAATTCAAGAAAATAACTTCATCTGGAATATCCGATAGGGAGGACTTTGCTTTTTTCACCTAAAAATGCAGTATGTGGAACAGACTTTGGTGTCAGAATTTATTTTCTGAAAGAGAGATCTTGAATGGACAGAAATGGTTTACTTCTCTGTGTCTAGAGAAAAGCATAGCTTTCTTCATTCCATGTAACTTCAAGTGCCACTGTAGCATTTTGTTTGCCTGCACTGGTCCCATTTTGGAGGGGTTGTTGTGAACCAACTAACGTCAATGCCTGACTCTGAATCTGAAATGTAAAATATTACTAAATATTGCACTGTCAGTGCTCAGCTACATGCAATTCTTGATACTCCCCAGGCTCATCTCATGATCTGTGTGCCAGTCGGTTTACCTCTGTAGATTGTAGCTTTCATGAAACAAGTGTACCCTCTAATGTCAACCTTCTCTGTATTAAAGTTTTCACTTACACGTTAAACAAGCAGAGACCTGCTTTATTTAAACTTGCCAAAGAAGTGGACTCTTGGAGGATATCCAGGTTTTATTGATCGGGTATTTGATCCAACTATTTGTTTTACAGCTCTCCTCAAAAGAAAGCCTGGTGCAATAACCAACATAATGTATTAACTCGAGTGCACTACCCTCCTCCATCTTCTTCCTTCTGCGAATTTCAAGCTGTTTAGGAGAAATGACTGAGTTAACAATACCCGTGTTGCCCTGCAAGAACCTGCCCAACTATATTACAAGCTGTAAAGTGGAGCTCACTGGTTCTCTAGTCATGTATGTTAGCTAAAATAAAAATAAAACATCATGCTTAAAGCCAGGCTGCTCAAGGTCATTCTGTTCTGGTGGATGTCTTGGCCCACCCTAGTGCTGACTCTATGTGGAACTTTTCATATGTAAAATCAACTATAATGAGGCTTGCCTTGGCCTCAGGAATTTACCTGTGATGAGATCTGTTGTCAGACTCCTGTGTCAATGGATTTACTGCCTTCAGCTGTGGATGAAGTCAGTTTTACCCAGCCGAGGCAGAATCAGGTAGCAGCGTGAGCCTATGGCTCCCCATAAAATACCCCTTCTCTGCCATTCAATGCTGATAAGGTTAATGGAAATAATCCAGTGTTAAATAAGGGGTGGGAAAATATAGTCTTGCCTCAAACTGAATACAGCTGCTCTTCTGTTACTTGAGTTGTGTGTAAGGGCAAGCAGTGTTTCAGCCTGCTCTTGGCTCCATAAAAACACTGCTGAGGGAGCAACGGAAGTTAACTCTCACTATTTTGAAAGACAGGTCACCAGAATCCCAAAGTTACAGCAGCTGATGCCTCTGGAGAGCTGGCTGTTCCTTAAGCCCTGGGGAGAGCTGAGGAAGAGCATGTGCTGCAAAGGACCCCCTCAGCGTGGGAACTGCGGTTTGAACCTGGAGAGATGGTGAAAAATTCATTTGGCATTCTCCCAATGAGGGTCTGTTTTTTTCTAGATGTGATAAAAGTAGTCAGGTGAAATTGGGAGCAAGCTTGGTGGCTGGTCAAGTGCTTGAAATAGAAAAAGAACAGCATTGGTTCCCTTTTCTGTCTATTTTCAGGAAGCTTTTGTTTGTCTCCTCTTTCTCTGTCCTGTTTTACTTCTAATTCCACATTTAAAGCTTTCTTCCTATTTTTGTGCTTCTCTTTTAAATATATTAAAAATTCTTTCAGATTCCCAGGAACAATGTTTGCTCGCTTGCTTGTTTTTCCAGGCTATGTAGTAGAGACTTGTTGATTAGCTTTCGTAGGTAGGATCATCTTGATTCCACTTTGGAATCATCATACAGCTCTTACTAGGTCATTTGAGACTATTGCATAAGTAGATGATATGCTTTTATGAGTAGCACCCCATGTTTGTATTATATATATATAGATACCTGCATATTTCCATGTGTATTTTTGCATATAATCCTTGCAGTACATTTGATGTGAGGTTTTTGAGAAAGACCAGTAGTATGATATTATGAAGCAAGGACTTCTTATGGTAGGTTTAATACACTTTAATGTAGGTTTAGCCAAAGAATATGGTCATCATACTCTTAACACTGAAAGGGTCATTCTGTGACATGCAAACACATGTTGCATGCCAATCTTTTTCCAAATTTGGAAAACAGTCTAGAATTAACCTTCTGAATCACCCTGTATTTGTATGTTCTTCCTCACATTATACTTAGAATGACATCTTTCTAGATATCTGCAGCCCTTCCTGATCTTTCAGCCGTTAGACATCTGAACTGATTCTGTTTGGTAGATCTGGGTCTGCTGGGTCTCCACAATAGGGACAGAACTTCTTGAGCCTAGAAAAAATATGCTGGAATAATTACTACTCCTTTTCCTTCTTGCTGTAGAAGATCCATAAAACAAGGAGGATGCTTTAACCTGCCATGTATTTCCATTTTCTTTGTCTGTGGGAAAATCTTGTAGGCAGCCCCATCACGCAATACTGTGTTCAGTTCTGGGCCCCTCACCACAAGAAGGATGTTGAGGCTCTGGAGCGAGTCCAGAGAAGAGCAACGAAGCTGGTGAAGGGGCTGGAGAACAGGCCCTATGAGGAGCGGCTGAGAGAGCTGAGGTTGTTTATCCTGGAGAAGAGGAGGCTGAGAGGAGACCTCATTGCTCTCTACAACTACCTGAAGTGTAGTGACAAGTGACAGGGGACAGGACAAGAGGGAATGACCTCAAGCACTGCCAGGGGAGATTTAGGCTAGAGATTAGGAGGAAGTTTTTCACACAGAGGGTCATTGGGCATTGGAATAGGCTGCCCAGGGAGGTGGTTGATTTACCTTCCCTGGAGGTGTTTAAGGCATGGGTGGACGAGTTGCTGAGGGGCATGGTTTAGTGCTTGATAGGAATGGTTGGACTCGATGATCTGGTGGGTCTCTTCCAACCTGGTTGTTCTATGATTCTATGAATCTGAAGAACAGTTGTGTTTTTTGTTCTCATTAGAGCATTCTTCCAGAATTTCACTCTTTTCCCTTCCTGATTTCAACCTAACTTTATTCAGAATCAGTTTCCATTTTCTAATTGTACCCACAAAGTATCCTTTACCTCTCTTCTGCCTTGTTGGTGTTTTTCCGCCTTATATAATTTTGGAAAGGGATCACATATACTCTCAGCTGTCAACTGTGAAACTAAGTGAGCCAAGTGCTCTTAGGTTTGTCCTACAAGAGAAGCTCTGTGTTCCTCTCGTCATCAAAATAGCCCTTCAGTGCACCTGCTCCCAGGTCAATTAACCTTTCCTGAGCAGATGACCAGAGCTGTACTCATTATTCCAGATGAGTTTTCACAGTGCTTATGTATATATATGGTACTAAAACTTGTTACCTGCTCTGGTGGTTCAATCACATGCACTATATCCATAGTAGAATTACAGTGACAGCTCCTAGTTAACCTTTCAGGACAAGTACACTGGTTTGTCCCTATCCAGGCATTGAATGCTTAAGTTTAAGATAAAACTATAGTCCATATGTGTGTAATTTAGGGATTAAATTAATGAAATTTAAATTTATTTAATTAAACTGGTTTCTGTTCCTTTCCTCAATGATGTTATCCAGTCCATCCTGCAAGGTATTCTGGTGCTTCTTTTAGGGAGTTAGCCCAATAGCTTGGTATCATCACCAAGCTTAAAGATACTGAGTTTTTTTAACTAGGTTTCAATAAACTGTATAATGGAAAGAGTATTGCTTCTTTTTGCACTAGGGACTTGAAATTCCCAATTGTCCTCCATACTTCCCAGGATGCCAGCAAGAGAAAGTGCAAGAGACTCCTCCTTTCTCTCAGCTTTGATACTGGCACTTGAGTGGTCCAGTGTGGCAAAGACAAACAGTAGAAGGTTATGCAGGGAGTAATAAAGGGTTTACTGTGTACAAACTAAGGCTTGGAAGAAATTACTAAGAGATTGAGATCTTGCCCACAGCTGTTTGGCTTACCAGTAGTCCAGAGTTGTTCAGAGGCTCACAGAGATGGCACAAGATAGATCTGTGTTACCCCATGAGACACTACCAGATTACCCGGTCATAGTGACAGTGAGAGATCTTTTTGATTCAATATATATTTTTTAAATATGGCTAATAATTTATTTTTCTAACTTTGCCTTTTTAATCCTGATTTTAGCTAAGACCTAAGTTGAAAAAAATATATGCATGAGGGCAGCAGCTGCTAGTTTGTCAAATTATAGCTCACTAAAACAAGGGTTGTGTTTGCGAAGTGTTTGTGTTTTATTTCTTGTGTTGTTTATAGACCTTGTGTTGTGTATAGCCTACAGACTTCACGTTGTAGGAGTATGAGAGAAAATAGATCATTTTAGTACAGGAAGACAAACTAATTGACTGAACAAATAGGACAGAATTAAACATGTTTGGTTTGTCAACCCTGAGGAGCTGTAGCTGTCTAGAGCTCTTTATTTACAGTAGAAAGAGTGATTAGGGCAAACAGATGAGGCAGATGTTTGGTGGTTTGGCTAAAACAACGTGACCTTTGGAGGTAAGCCTGCTTATGCTTTGGTCTACCTCTGTTTAGGGTAACCTGCTTTCACACTTTTATTGATGGAGTATATAGTTCTTGAGAGGTGCTGAAGCTGTTTGTAGTTAAGTGTTGCTCAGATTCTGATTCAGAGTCTTCTCCAGGTGGCTTGAGAGGCTGATAATGCTTTATTTAAATTTTGTTTCTTTTTTCTTTCTCCTACAGTTCATAGCTTTTTTTTTTAATACCTACCTTCCTTTCTTATTCTCCTCCCCTTCCCTTTTTGGTATCTATAATCTCTTGTTTCTTTGATGGATATGAGCTGTCCTTTTTCAGTGATAATATTCAAGGGAGATAAAAGGTTAATACAAGATCTAGGCAAATAATGATTTGTTTCCAGCAGTGTTACCAGCTGAACCAGCTTCCAGCTGCATTGTGTGCTGAAAATTGATGAATTCAATTGGTTAAAGCTGACGGTGAGGCTGGAGCAGCTGTGGTACTGCAGGAGGGCAGAAACTTGCAGAATCAACTGGTTTCATTAAAGCTGGAAAAGAATGTCATTTCTCCCCCTCCGTGTGTAAGTAGGTGCTCTGAAGGTTTTCTTGTTATCTGCTGAGGAGCAGCATGGTTTCCAAAACAAAGCTGTTTGTGTGTATGTAAACTAATGTAGTGAAATATTTTAAGTAATATATTTGGTGATGTTTATGCTATAGTAAGGATTATTTTTTTTTCTTTTGCTGTGGATTTAGTGCTTTTGGAAAAGTTGCTGGATTAGCAGCCCCGTAGTAGTCCACTTATCCAAAGAGCAGGTGGTGCCTAGTCCCTGGCCTGGCATTGCCTTTGGCTCTTCCACCAATCTCGATCCCCTTGAGAGTATGCTGGTGTCTATTTTGTCTGTTCACCCCACCATCATCCTGTGGAGGGCTGAGAAGTTATGCTTTACTGAAAGCTGTGATAGTTCTATGTTGTAGACTGTGGACCATTTGAAATTCAACCAAGTACAAATTCATCTCGTGGCACTGAAGCTGATTTATGAGGGCACTCTCTGGGAGGGCTGCGTGGCATTTGCTGTGCCAGGGGAGCTGTGTTTCTGGGGCTGTGATTCTGGAGAGAAACCAGCTGCTGCTCTCCTCACTATTATTCCTATCAGCTTCTTTTTCTGCTCTGCTGCTATTAACACCAATGTAGACCTACCAGAAAGGATTTTCTTCTGGGTAAATGTAGGGGTTTTTTTAATACTATAGCCTAGAGTCTTTGCTAGCAATGTTACTGCTGCTTCCTCTGCTGCTACAGCATATGCCCTGAAATGCAACAGTGTGTTGCTGTAAATGCTGAACACTTTGCTGTTTCCTTAACAGTGCTGACTCCATCGTTTCTGGGTATTATCAGAAAAGTGCTCACCTCGGTAGCAATTGTGTATGGTCCACTAGGCTTCATGTTCTTTTCTGTGTCATCTTATGAAGTGGCGCTTGAACTGGATAGATCTTCCCTCTAAAGAGAGGAGAAAACAAAGAGAAAGGAAGAGCGTAAGTGGCTCTTATTGTCAGCAAAAAAGAGGATTTGTTTTCACAGATTAAGCTGCTAATGCTGAATGACATAAAGAAAGAGATAAGAGAGCCGCTAAGTCTTTGAGGAGGGTTTTTGGGACAGAGTATGCCCTCCAAGGAGGAAACAAAAGACAAAACAAAGAAAAACTCATGCAGTTATCTAAAGAAGAAATAACCCCCTCCAAGAGGGAAGCTTAGAAGAGAAAAAAGGGAGCTGGCAGCAAAGTTAAGATGTCAAGGAAGCCAGGTCCAATAGAGGCTGCTGAAGATTATTCTCCAGGTAACACAGATAAGACCCGTAAGCAACAGAAGAGAAATTTAAAAGGACAAGAGGCCTAATTCTCCTTATCTTCCTCCAGACTAACCTACTATAGCTGAACTGTTTGGAAGAGTTACTGCTTCAGGATGGGTTGTTCCAACATAAATGCCCCCAACTTCCATTGGCTGGTAACAAATAAGCTTACAAGACCAAAGGTGAAAAATATCTTATACTGATGTTATAGTTATTTTCTGGAAGAGAAAGACGTATGTGAAATACCAGAGAAAGATATCAAAAACAGGGTGTATTTCACAGAAATATAGAATGATTTGAATGGGAAGAGACCTTAAAGCCCATCTAGTCCCAACTCCCCTGCCATGGGCAGGGACAGCTTCCACTGGATCAAGTTGCTCAAAGTCTCATCAAACCTGGCCTTGAACACCTCTAGGGATGGGGCACCCACAGTCTAAAATAAAGATACTGAAAGACTGATAAATAAGTTTGAGTATTTAACTGAGAAGCCTAAATTGCTTTTGCAAAACTGTAAAGAAAAAAAGTTTCCACTGTGATAAAATTAGGTGAACATACTGAAACAGAGGTGGTAAATATCTGATCTTTGCTCTCGGTGAAGTACCCAATGGATTACCCATGGAAAAAGTAGCTCCCAGTCTGTGATGAGATAATTTGCTGTTCCTGACAAATGCGACAGCTTCCTAAGAGTCAAACGTGATATTTGAGTATTGTCCATATCTTTGATATAGCGATCATAGAATTATAGAATCAAAGAATGCTTTGGGTTGGAAAGGACCTTTACAGGTCATCTAGTCCATCCCTGCTGCAGGAGCAGGGACATCTTTAACTTGGATTGCTCCATCCAACCTGACCTTGAATGAGGGGGACATTGTGAAAGGACTGGTGGAAAAAGCAAGACCAGATGTCTTTAGGCATTCTCCAGGCTTTCTAGAATTGGTAATGTCTGTTAATAAACCATTTTACCTGATTTCTTAACTTCACCTAGTAACAGTGGAAATTAAGATCTGCAGCAGCACAGCCATACGCAGCCTTGTGGGGGGTTTTTTTGTGTTTCCCCCAAGTTAAACTTATTGTTGTGAACTAGAGTTTAAGCATTCCAGAGAAATAGATTCCTGGTATAATGTGCCCTTGCTTCTTGCCACAGTTTTTGCTATATTTGCCATTGGAGTTTCTCACAACACAAAGCAGGGTTGCTTCAAAACAGAACAGTCAACTTGTTATTAGTAGCTTGTTTGTTTGTCCTCAGGCCTATTTATAAAAACAGCCCCAGGCAGGGAATTCTGCCAGCAGCCCAACTGCTAAACAATTACAGATCTTTTCTCAGAGCAGTGAGTTCAAATCTATGCAATAATTCCACAGCAAACCATAGCCCCTACTCACATGTATGAAAGTAGTCATTTTTGTGAGCAGTAGTATTTATTTTAAAAAATAAAAACAGTCTCAAAAATATCCATCTTAATGTGTATAAAAATACAAAATTTAACTTAGCAGGGAACACTGCCAGTTCAGTGAAACCAGGCCCATAAGCAAGGTATACAGAACTCAAAGTCAAAATGGTCAAATAAATATTAATCAAAAACTATACATAGGCTGCAAACTCAGGATTCAAGGTACTAGTACTTTTCAGCTCCCTCCAGTTAGGCATAAGCAAAAAAATAAATGGAAACCCCTCTGAGCAGGAGAAGATTTATCTTATTTTGAAAGGACATGGCAATATCTGGTTTTTATCGTGGTATGATACTTCAGAGATTTCAGTTCACGAGTGTGATAAATGGTTGCTTGGTTTTGTATGGTTAATGTTGCAATGCAGTTGAGATGCACTCTTTAATTAGTGAATGTAGAGCTACAGGGACCAATTGATAGTCCCTTGGTGGCAAAAATATGCTAGAGATAGAAGGAGGCTTAAACATCTCAATCTTGCTTTTGGGTTTGTTCTGATTGCCATAACTGCGTAGCAAGAGGACTTTGTGAGAATATGATGTAAAACAGCAGATGGTAAACAAATCCAATAAATCTTATGAAAGGTGGGAATATTCAAGTGAGGCTTTTGGGGAAAATCCTCTCTGATGAGGATTGAAAACTTTGCACAAGGCTGCCTTGGCTTGATCACTTCTCAGTATGAAGTACAGAAGCCATGAACTGGAACATCTCTGCTTGGGGAATGTGTGTTTGTTAACCAGATTGGTTGTACTTCAGGGGCATGAAATGTTCTTTATAAACTTGAACTATTTGTCTTGATTTCTGAGATGTGATGCAAGATTTTGACAGTTCTGTTTTTGATTTATGACTTAAGCCTTAGGGAATACCTAGAATTTTGGACTTATCCCTAAATCACTATGAAATTCATTAGCTCTTTAGATAGGATTTTTTAAAAACTGCTATTCTATTTTTTAAAAACTGCTATTCTATTTTTTTATTCTACTCTTCCTTGGAGGGAGAACAAAGCAGACCTGCCTGGCTGCTACCATGGGAAGTTTAGCAGGGACAAACTGTCCCTCAGGTAACCTAGACCCAGATTACTTAAATACCCCTTGAAACATTAAGTCCCTCCATTGATGTCTGAAGACTGAGGCAAATCCTGAAGTAGCCTAAAAATCAGCTGCTGTGCAGAGCATACTAGGCACAAGAGTTGGAAACTCAGAAAACCCATCTCCTTTTTCTGTGTGCATGTATTTCTGGAGAACATGCTGTATTAGAGATATGACAGAGGCAGAGTCACTGCAGCTCTAGCACTTAGAGCAAATTGGAGGGATGTGGTGTACGAATGGAGGAAGTCCACAGCATTGTCTTGTTCTCCTCCCCCGCATCAGTCTGGTAAATGTGAGTGAAAACAATTGTATTTTAGGATGCATGCTCTGTCCCTGTTAATGAGAAAAGACTAAACATGTCAAATTTAGGTTGCCGTGGTTCAAAAAATGAAGTCACCCAGTGTTAAAAGTGTATATACCTCTTGAACTAAGACGAGAGCAAGTTGGAAGGAGTCCTGTAGAATTTGTTCAAACTCTTTTCATATAATTTGTTTAGTTTGTCATGTGCAAGCTAATATTTAATATTAGTTTAAGGAGCAGGTGCAGACGTTCAGCTATAAAGTGTTGACTTCTTTAAAGTTAATTTTATCCTTTTATTCTTTTACCTTTTTTTCCTTTTTCTTTCTCTTCATTGTGGTTTAAAAATGGGGAGCTAAGCAGAAACGTAGCTCTCTCTTTCAGTTCCTCCTTTTTTCAGAGAGCCCTTGTGGGATTGCCGTGATCTCCCTTCCCTACAGTTTTTTTTTCAGCCACTGTTCTTTTATGTAAAGGGTTAAGGTCTGATGATGTTGAAACCAGTCTCCTGTTTACAATCATTGCAGAACTGTAGTATGGAAATTTCCATCTGCAGCAAGATTAAAAGAAAAAAAAAATCACTGCTGATTTTGTGAATGTTTATATCCAAATAAAGAAACAGTGGCTGAATCAGGCATGTTAATTCTGATTAGCACATACAGTGTGTTCAGCCAAAAAGGTCTAAGCTAAATGCCCTCCCCCCCCATCCGCTGAAAAAATTAGCTTACTCTGCTGCTATGGCTGGCAAAAGTTTTTCAGTATCAGCACAGGAATCACATTTTCAGTTGCAGAGGTACCTAAACCACTCAACTCTGATAATCTTTGTGTTGAGGTCTTCTAAAGTGCAGTGCTTCCTTCTTTAGGGAGATATGATCAAGGTAAAAAATTGTCGCTAACAGTAGCTTATTTTTTTTTGTTGTGCTGATATGGGTTATTCCTGTTGTTTAGCTCTTTCATCTACTTGGGCAACAGTATGTATGAGGGTGTCAATACTTTGGGAGAATAGAGTTCATAGTGCAAGATACCTGTGATAGATTTAAGTCTATGATGGGATCATTTTGAGAAGGGGGGGAGGGGAATTAGTGGATCCTTCGGGCCTTTTGAAGAAACTAGACAGTTGCTTAACTTCTCTGAAAGGAAGACCATTGTTCTCTTTATTTCACATGCCGTGTTTTACACATTTCTATAATTACTAGGAGTATAATTTCACATAGAAGTTGTGTTAGATTTCCTGTAGCAGTTCTAAACACACACTTAATAAAACACCTATCTCCCTGCAGCCACAGCTGCTTCTCCGGTTCCTCCCCCAGTCTAGCAGTGTCACAGTCACATAGTGTGTGCATGGTGCACAGAAAAGTATGCTGACAGCTTTAAAACTCATATTGTCTGCTAACCCCAGATTCTAAATAATTGTTTCTATGTTAAGTTCTTTACAGTGTCATAGAGTCATGGAGTAGTTCAGTTTGGAAGGAACCTTAGAGATTACCCAGTTCCAACCTCCCTGCCTTGGGCAGAGACACCTCCCACTGGATCAGGCCTTATTCAGCCTGGTCTTGAACACCTCTAGGGATGGGACATCCATAACTTCTTTGGGCCACCTGTGCCAGTGCCTCACCACCCTCACAGGAAAACATTTCTTCCTCATATCTAATCTAAATCTCCCTTCTTTCAGCTTAATCTCCCTTCTTTCAGCTTAATCTCCCTTCTTTCAGCTTTCTTCTCTCTCATCCTATCACTGCACTCCCTGATAAAAAGCCCCTCCCCATCTTTCCTGTAGGCTCCCTTTAAGTACTGGCAGGCTGCTAGAAGGTCTCCCAAAAGCAAACTTTGTGACGAGATTCATAGTTGTGGTTTTGGGGAGAGGATCTTCTGCAGTTGATGCGTTTCAGTTGTGTACATGTTGAGGTTTGTCACTGCGCCAATATGTGAAGGAGCATTTGATATGTTTGGGAAACTACATTACTGGTCTGTGTGCTGCTCAGAGGGAGGGATCAAGTGATCCCTTTCTTGTGGGCTGCATGCTTAGTGCTCACTTGAGTATTCTTGTATGCTGGCTACTAAGCTTGGCAATCTCAGCATCTTCAGGCAGCTCTAAGTGACTGTGTTTTTTCATGAAAGCAAAATAGAGGGTGTTCCACTTCCTCCTATTTTGCTTTTAGGACAAGTTATAATTAATCTTCTCTTGCCTTTGTAAACCCCAACTTAAAGCTCCATGTAAGCAAATTATAATCGAAGTTTATAATTCACATCTTCTCAGAGGTCTTTACAAGCATTGCACAGTTAACTGTCACAACACTTCTGTTGTAAGTGATCATTATGCTCTTTTTTTTTTAGCTGGGGAAACCTCTTGCTGAAGTTCAGGCTGTGTTGAAAGCACAAGAGAAACAACTGGTGGCTTTGGGATAGAATCCAGCAATGCCTTTTGCCAAAATATATTGAGGTGTCTTGGGTTTACCTGGCAGGGAGGATTATATGATCATGCATGACTTCTGTACTTCCTGGGAAGAGCAGTCATCCCCTGACAGCTTCTGAGGGGACTGTGCCACCTGTGCTGTTAACTGTGCGCTGACAGTTGTGGATGATCTCCTGTTGGAATAGCATGAAAGGCAGTTCCTAGGTCTCTCTCTGTTCCTGTATGGATCGCGTGTAGACACGTTGGCCTGGTGCTCACTAGCTTGCCAGTGCAGGGCACACTGGAACAGTCAAGCAGGTTTTCCTTGGGTGATTGAGGAAACCCTGTAAGACTTGGGATCAGAATTTGATTTTATTCTGACTGCTTTTGGGCTACTGGTCTCCACATGAAACATTATCTGTGACACAAGAAACACTTCAGTTACTCCTTTTTTAGGCAGGTGTGGGGTTTTTTCAGTCATCAAGTCGTTTCCCTGGTAAAGGTAGGTGAGCATTAAAAAGGAAAACATGGATGTGCTGGTGAAGTACCACTGTGAACAGTATTTCCACCTTGTGCACAGCTGGGTCTTGAGGGCACTGTCCTGGTCTTAGGTTGCTCTTTGAAAGGATGTTCTTGAGGATAGCGCCCCTGTGCTATTACTGAAGGTGAAGAGTGGTTTCTCAAGCTTCGCTAGTGGTGGGAAAAGCAGTGAAACGGGAGGAAGGCATCTGTGCTCCTCCCTATTTCTAAGGTCATGGATTGAAAGAAGAGAAAAATCTGTTTCACAACATTTTCCCCCACACAGTTCCATTGTTTTTGCTTCATACACAGTCCTCCTCATTTATATAGAAAGAAAAATCTACAGGGGATGAGAGAATTTCTTAATAATGACACCAAACCCACAGCTCTGAGGGAGACTGCAGAAGTTTTCAAGGCTTTATTTTTCATAAAATCATAGAAATACAGAATCACCAGGTTGGAAAAGACCTCTTGAATAATCGAGTCCAAACATTCCTATTTGCCACGAAACCATATCCCTGAGCATAAAGGAAGAAATATCTTAGAAGCGAGAGCTCCCTTCGGGGCTTGCCCCTCTGCATCACTGGGTGTACTCATAAGATACATTGGGGACAGAACTTGTGGGTTTACATGGTAAAATACAGGCACTTCAGACTAGAGGTGAAATCCTGGCAGTGGTTGGGTTAGTGGGATTTTTGCCAGTTATTTTAAACAGAGCCAGAATTTCACCCTAGGTCTATAACATTGTGCAATCTTCCTTTGAAGTCACATGGATTTTTAACCAATGTCTTATATAACACCAAAACAATTCACTGTCCACACAATATTGTCTGTTTTCCTGCATAACCAAAACTGAATGTTCCAAATGTGTTTTCCAAAACTGAGATTATATTAAATTAATAAACTATTTGTTTGTTTTCTTTTTGATATATGGGGTGTTTGTAGAGTCACTTTAATGATATATTTTCTTTCAAACCCCAGAAATTACTCTATAGTTAGCATACTTTAAGTTTGAGGTTGAGATAAAGGTTTATATAGATCCCTTCCAACCAGGTTTATGGTTGGGCTCTAGATCTTAAAGGTCTTTTCCAACCTAAATGATTCTGTGATTCTATGAAAGGGAATTACTTCTTTCAGATCATCAAAGAATCACAGAATCACAGAACAACCAGGTTGGAAGGGACCCATCGGATCTTCTAGTCCAACCATTCCTATCTAACGCTAAACCAAGTCCCTCAAGACCTCATCCACCCCTCCCTTAAACACCTCCAGGGAAGGTGAATCAACCACCTCCCTGGGCAACCTATTCCAATGCCCAATGACCCTCTGTGTGAAAAACCTCCTCCTAATCTCCAGCCTAAATCTCCCCTGGCAGAGCTTGAGGCCATTCCCTCTTGTCCTGTCCCCTGTCACTTGGGAGAAGAGGCCAGCTCCCTCCTCTCTACAACCTCCTTTCAGGTACTTGTAGAGAGTAATGAGGTCTCCTCTCAGCCTCCTCTTCTCCAGGCTAAACAACCCCAGCTCTCTCAGCCGCTCCTCATAGGATCTGTTCTCCAGCCCCTTCACCAGTCTCGTCGCTCAAAGATTATGAATCCTTGGAGGTTTTCAAGACAAGACTGGCTAAGGCCCCATGCACCCTGGTTGGAGTTCATTGGTTACCTTGCTTTCAGAAACGGGTAGGACTAGAGACCTGGAAGTCCTTTCCTCTCTAAATTGTTTTATGAACTTGAATCATGCACAAATCTCCTTGAATAAACATTAGTAGATTGTTATCAAACATGAACTGTAAGTTATCAAGTGATAGTACATCAAATAGTTTTTCTAGTGTAAACTGTTTTTAACTTCTGTACTAACGGAGGACTGCAGGCTGGATTTTCTTGCTCTACATTTAAAATCCTTATCAAACTTTCCACCTGTAACTAGTTTATTTGAAGCTTCAGTGCCAGTTACCTTCAGAATTGGAGATTACCAATGGAAGGGATACAACTCGTCAAACACAAATATTTGGAATTAATGGAGAAATTACTGTAAAACCTTCTTTGGCCTCTGCAAAAATCAAACTACTTGGAAGAATGGCTTTGGTTGCTCTTTGCATTAAAGTAAAATTCTGGTTCCTTCTGGTGCCTACATAGACATACAGCAAAGGAAAGTTTGACTTTATATTACTTATGGTTAAAGCAGAGGAAGGGCATCAACAGCAACAAATGCCAGAAGAAATGACATACTGAAAGTCAGAAGGTATGTCAGAGATAGAGATGACTTTTAATTCAGTGTCCTGTTCACTTGATCACATGAACTTAGAGGATTTAGGAATTGTAATCTACACCTAGGAAGATTTTATGCTCCCCAACAATAGCATCTTAGCTCAGAAGTACAATTGCTGTTGACCTGGACATGTTTATATCCATATATTTTAATTTACAAACAACTAAGGGAAACTTTCTGGTTTTATCAATTTATCTCTTACTGGCTATGTGACTTTATCTGTATTGTCAGTTTAATGAGTTACTTTTTCAGCGTTGTTTGGTATTTTTGATTTTGTTAACAGTAATCAGCTGTCATTCCCTCTTTCTTTGTGGCTTCTTCATTTGTGTGATTTTTATCTTAACCATTTTTTTAACCTTTGATTTTCTTTCTGTTCTTCTCATCAGAAAAGATAAAACTGCCTTTACAGATCAGCCAGGTTTGAATGAACTTGCAAGTGTGAGACTCAAGCTGAACTTGCTGTGGAGCACAACTTTGTAAGGCTATGATTTTTATTTGGTGAGGGTTAACTGTATATTACTTTGAGTGGAATGTTTCAGTCTGGGAACTGTTCCAAGTGGCCGATTAAGAGATTTATGAAGAGGTTTGTCTAAAGTACTTAGGAATGCAGGATTTGCAATAACAGGTGAAATAATTTGTCAGTTAAGTCTGGTAACCTGCCTCCAGCAGTTGTCAGACTCCAATATTGTGTTGAAAATCTGTTCTCTTTTCCCAGCCTCCCTTGTACAAGTGGGCTGGTTATTTGTATAATGCATTTGGGATAACTGTGGGAAAACAGGCTGTTTTTAAAAAAACTTAAGCTCTGTACACTGCAAATTTGACCCATATTTTAAAATTTTGAATTTGGCACAAAAAGTTTCAGTCCGTAAGTCTGGTTTTTGTTCTCCAAAGAATAGGGACTGAAAACGTTACCCAAGGCATGTTCTCTAATTTCTCTGAAGTAACATGTGTTTTTTCTATAGAGGTCAATATAGTTCAGAGCAAAAGAATGAATCGGGCTTGATGATGTCCCTAAGGACTACTTTAAGACAATAATTGGTAAGCAAGAGATGACTAGAATTAGAAATTAATAGATCAAAATTATTTGTTGGAAATAAGACCCTGTTTCTAAATGAGAAGATGGCTGTGCTGCTTACTACCTCTTTCTGGCACCCATCACTGGTGTAACCAGAGAGTTAAAATCTGCACCTGATATCTGGGGAGTTGGGGGCTAAAGGAAGCATAGAGCTGCTCAAAGGCAGGTTAGATGGGGCTTTGTACAGCCTGATCCACTGGAAGGTGTCCTTACCCATGACAGTGAGGGTGGAAATTGATGATCTTTAAAGGTCCCTTCCCATCCAAACCATTCTATGATTCTGTGATGTTTTGCTTCCATGACTGCCAACCTGCTATACTCCATGTGCCAGACCTGTTGCCACACTGGGCATTCCTTGTGGTCATTCCTTGAGGAATGTTGCCATCAGTCTGGGACGGAAAGATGGACATACTTGAGGGTATAAACTCTTTGTCCACCTCCTGAATTCCATCTGAACAAGAAGCTTTGAGATTGCATGCTGTAATCAGTCATGTGGGTTTTCTTTTGCATCTTGAGTGTCAACACCTGAAGGAAAACCTGAAATTGCCAAATGCTGCTGTAAATAGGACAGGTTGCTGCATGGTTGGCTGGGCATTGTACTATACCTGTGTTTCTCCAGCCAAAAACAAAAGGAATAAAGAACTGTGTTGAAATGGAAGTTCTTCATTTTTGGCAGCTTGAAATTATCTTTCCTCATATCTGCCCCCATAATAAAACACTTTGAAAGACAGAGTTTACTGCTTCAGCACTAATCAACCCAATGTTTCTCTGCCTTGAAACTCCAAAACTTAATTATTGAATATCATACCATGCTAGGGTCATATTTCACCTTAGCACTCTCAGCCACCCATTTATTATATAAATAGCAATCACAGCAAACCCACTATTGTGGAACAGGGTTTTCAGCAGTGTTTCTGCTTTCATCAATGTTATCCAGACAGTGTAGGAAGGAAAATCCATAAGCAACAAAGCAAACAAGGAAAATGGTGTGACTTGGTGTTACAGCACAGTGACAACAAGTTCACTTCTCCCTGCTGCTGTCTTCATCTTCCCATGGGGTTTGGAGCTGGTTGGCTGAGTGAGGACATTAATGAGTGGGGACTCTTTTTGCTCTGGAATCTGTGATTGCCTTGATGGGTAGTCTTTGTGCCGTGTTCTCACTGGAACAGGCTACCCAGGAAAGCAGTTGAGTCACCATCCCTGGAGGCGTTTGGTAGATGTGAGGGAATGTGATTGGGAATGTGATTTAGTAGTAGACAGGTACTGTTGAGGTTGATCTCAAAGGTCTTTTCCAACCTAATGAATCTACAATTCTCACTGTAAGAAAAAAGGAAAGTGCTCATGTATTGTGCAAGGATGCTGAGATGTAGCTAAAGTGTTTGATGAACAACTTGGGCAGAATTTTAGCCTAATTGGAAACATTTTGCAACATAAACAGATTTTTTAAAAAAAAAGAAACCCAAAAGGCAACTATTTGAGCTGTTTGTGAATTAAACTCTATTTAAAGTGATCCCTGGGTTTTGCTGAAGGGAAGGTACATTTTCTACCAAAATAACACCATATTTCTGGTGCCAAGGAACAGGGGGTTGTGCAGATAAGAGGACTCAAGAGACAAAAACGTTGACACATGCAGGACTTAGCCCATTCACCGTGGGAATGGGGAACTGGCTAAAACCCACTGCCTGCCAATCTCAGTTGAAGTCCTGAGTGCTGAGGAAATATAGAGTCATTGTGGTTAAAGGAACAAACATGTATGGATATCGGCATCTGTGTGTTTGTTCGTGTACTTCTGTTGTTATTGTCCCTGTTGATTATGTAATTTGTTGAGAACTAGACTTCACACATAATCTTAAGCACTGAAAGAAAGGGCAAAAAATTATTACAAATTTTTGACCGCAAGATCACGTTGAAGGCTATAATATATGAGATTGGAACCACTTTAGAACAAGACTGTTTAATTATATGTTTTTCTTTCCATTTGTGATGTGCTTTGAAAGGAGCCAAGTCTGATAGTAAAAGTATTGTAACTAATTCCTGCTGTACATTATCAGACAGCTCATAATTATATTGTTTGTTGTGAGAGAAAACAGTTGGAACCAGAATGGATTCAGTCTTTATGAAATTAAAGCCAAGGTCTTAAGTCTCATCTCTGTGACACACCTTCTGCAACTATATCTTAAGAGGTGACTCAGTCCAGCCTCTTGAACTAAAGCAGGATAGATGTAGCTACACTGGATTGAGGTCATGGATGACCTATAGGTCACACAGAGCCAGCAGGGCCAATGTAAAGAAGGAATATCTGCTTAAGCAGCACATGGTACTCCCACAACCAAATTTTTTGTCCTAGGCCTGCATGTGGACAGATATATAGGCTAAGGAGCTGCCTCTGCTGAGTTCAGGTGGAAGGAGGAGATGATGCCATGACCTCCCTCATCCAAGATCACCCTTTTGATGAAAGTGGAGTATGTGCGATGTTTCAAAATTCAGATCAAGCCTCCAAAGCTAACAAGATCAGACCACCTCTAGCTAAACCATTTCTGACAGGAGTTCTTACTGGTATGCTACCTTCTAAAGCAACAGGTTCTGCAGCATCCTTTGGTTGTCATCATCTTGACATCAAATCTTCTCTAACTCTTATTTCCTGTGAATGTAATTGCTTTATTTTTGTTCTTGGCTTAGTGACCATGGAGAGTAGTTCATGTCCTTATGCCAACAACTGGCATATTATTTCTTGTCTTCTCTGTCTTAGTATTAAAACCCTATATCTATCAACATATAGACCACATCTGAGAATCATTTTCTTGTTCTCTGCACTGTTCCATTTCAGAGCATTGTGTTTTGAAAGAACTCCTAACAAACAAGATATAGCAGGGGACTCAAAAAGCTCTTAGAAAGTGGAAAAACTGTTTCTAATGCTGTCTGACAGCTCTCACACTGTACCTATTCTGGCATTGTCCTTATTTGCAGCAGTTTCATGCCACTGACTCATCCTCAAGAAGTTATCTCTTTTTAGCAGTCTGGCTAATAGCCAGCTGTTCCCTGCTTCATACTTAGGCATTTCCTCCCTCCCTTGTCTAGCGCTTTGTAGTTTATCGTGTTTCATTTCACAGATAAGGATCGTTTCTCTGGTATGATCTTCAGATCATAGTGGTTACACTTGCTGTTTCCAGAAAGGCCAGAAACCTCACACATTCTAAATGGAATTACTTCATTGTTATGAAGTATCTTCTCTAATCTGTTATCCAGGTAATAAATAAAAAGCACTGCCTACAACTAGGCCAACAGTGATGCTGTGCAGGAGACTTCCAGTGTTGGGGCAAGCCATCACTTATTACTAGCTCTCTTTTTGAGGGGTGCACTCTCACTGTGGTTTGTATCTATACTTTATTTCTCTAATTTAGTTAAGAGAATGTCTCATGCAGTAATGTAAGAATCTTTTACAGAATTCCAGATGTATCCTGTCTGCTGCTTCTTTACTGAGAGGCTGTTTACTGCTTCAGATTAAATGATTAACTAAACTAATTTATTCTTAAGAAACTGTGTAAGATGTTTATCTTCTCATCTGGAGAGCTGCAGTAATTCATTGCTCCCCCAAAAGAATCTTAAATTATAGAATAGGGTTGTTCCACTTGCTCTATAGTTCTGTCATTTGAATGAGGAAAAGTAACCATCAGAGAAGAAAAATATACCATGTGGTCATTGTACATCATGTACTTATTTTATACATATATATAATATATATGATTTTATAAATCTGTATAAAATTATATAGATATAAAAACTACATACTTCTGGATGCCTTTATATGAGCTGACAGTTAAAGATTTCCTCTGCAATGCTGGTGGTCACATAGGTGATGGCTGTTGTTTGAAAAGGATGTTTTAGTGGAGAGTAGAGCATTATTTCCTTTGGCTACAGGCATGTTTGAGAAGCTTCTATACACAATTTTTTTCTCTATCTATACTTAAAAGTGACCAAACTTTGTATTATTGCCAATCTGAGACTGTTCTATCATGTAGCACATAGTACATCTCAAGAAGTATTCCCTAATTTATGTCTACTCTGACATCTTGAAGCGTCTGTGTAAACCATATTTTCTTGACTAGCTTTAGTTTTTAATTGTTGTGTAATTCATAGGCTTTCAATGGGTGCAGGTAAACAAAGAATGGATCTTAAGAAGACATCCTTGTCTGTTGATTTGTGACCTGGAGGCTCTGGGGTGTGGAAACAAACCTGGAGAGTGTCTCTGGTGGATGATGGGGAAGAGAGCAACCTTGTGCTATGCAGGTAGGAAAAATGGGGTTTGTGAAGCCAAAACACCACTGTGTAACCCTGGTCTGGGTTGATTCTAGAGATTTTTGGTAAAGACTCAAACATAGCGTCTGGCTGCTAGTTTGAACACTAGTTTAACTGTATATGGTTGTGTGTGAGATATGAACTGCTGAGTTCTCCTGCCTCTGACGGGGGAGTCCTGCTGCTCGAGAAGAAAGCTGCTGTTTCACAGAATCTCCTGGAGCATTTTTGCCGTGCTGAAGGAAGAAATAAGGAATGTGTATGTCCTCATCCCTCTGGGCAGTTCTTAGCCTTTACTGAATTACGAGCTTTGCTTATAGTTGTGTTTGAAATCCTTAATTCTGTAACAGTCCCTAATCCTCACCTTCCCAATTACCACATATGACCATTTTTACTCAGTCAGCCCCTTAGCAATGCCAAACACAGAATACTTGCATTTCTCTAAGAAAAAAATGCTGCCAAAAAAAAAAAAAAAAGAAGAATGCAAATATAAATAAACTTCCTTGGGAAAGCAGTATCTGTGTAGGCAGTAAAGAAGCTATTGAAGTGGAACAACACAGTAAACCTGATGTTGATTGGATTTAAGGCTCAGATCACTTTCCCTTGCACATGAGCCTCGTATCTGTTGTTAACTTTAATGAGACTTATGTGCCAAGCCTGCAAGGAGAATCAGTCCTTAATTCATCTCACTACTGAACTGTTCCATCAGAAAATGTTCTCATGTCTTTCTGTTGAAAATTTCATTGATGGTATTGACACAGGAGCGGAGCTTGCAATAAGGAATTTTCCTCGGATCTGGGAGCTGTGGTGAGAAATGGTGCCTGGGTAAATTTGAGAGATGTGCCAACTAGTGTGTGCCTACAGATCAGAGGCTTGTTACCTCCTGCTCACTTCTGGCAGTGACTCTAGGTAAATTGCTTTGGGTTTCTTTCCTTAATTTCTGAAAAGGAGGATAATTTGTGCTTATCTCTTTGAGAGACCTGTTGTGAAGATGAATTCAAATTGGTTTGTAGAACTTGAAGTTTCATTTGCACGTTACTGTGAACTCCACTCCTTATTAACCTGATTGACAGTGTCTCTGACCTTTGGTGTTAAACTGTGACCTACAAATATCTTATCCAATTCTGTAAAAATGAATGCTATGTGTGAGCAGCTCCACCAAATAGTTCCAGTGGCTTAATGAATGTATTTATAGTGAAGATCTTATAAACTCAAAATAATTGAAAAACAACCCACAAGTCAGTCACAGTCTGGAAAATCCTAATTTGTGACCACTTTCTGCCTTCATAATTTTCTTCAATTGTTGCACTTCTTTTTTACTACGTGTTGCGAAAGCTATTTCAGCTTGTTGGCAGCTCAAGAATGGGAGCAAACCTGTTGCTCCTTGGCAGCAGGTGAATGTTTTGTCCCTTGAAGAGCTGTCCAGATCCAAGTTTCCCCAGCAGCTGGCAGCTCAGCCAGGTCTCTCTGCTGCAGAGCTTTTCTGGGTAAAAGCTCCTAAATTATTTAAAAACTTCTGAATAGGATTCTGACTTAAGAGTTTCTTTCTGCACTCAGCACCCTGGGGGTTTGCCTGCTGGGTGGCCTTGCCTCCGGAATTTAGAGCTTTTTGGCTTGAAGGTGGCATTATTTAGGAATTGCTCAAAAAAACTTATGACCATGTGGGGTAGGCAACAAAGAGAACCTAATTACCATGTTGAGGTGTTGCGGTACTTAGGGAAAATAGGATATTTTTCCTAGTGTTGTTCTTATTTGCTATGGATAATGTAAATATGTTTTGAGTTTTATGATAAATGCTTCTATTTGTGGTCCAAAATATTCATGGATATCAGTAGCAAAACATGACCTGTGGAGGTTGCTGCTGTTGGCAATACGATGCAGGTTCTTGACTGCTGTTAGTATTAATCTATGATATTTGTTAGCAAATGGTACTTGAGAGTCATCACTCATTGGGAGGTCTGCTGTGGTTTTTTTGGGGCTGGTTTGGCTCTTTCACTAGCAAAGCTTATGAGTCTTATGATTTGGGGTAACATTAAATTACATTCTCTGAAGTAACCCTGTACGCTTTCGACTGAAACTACTGTTATTGTGAGTGGATTTAATTACAATGCTCTGAGATCCCTTAAATGAACATTGACTTATATAGGGACTGTCAATCATGCTTTCCTTTTCCTGTACTCCTGCCACATTCCTACTTAGAAAAATAAAGTAAATTATAGATTGTCACTTCCTTTTGTAGCTCTTAGAAGAAATGTCTTTAGTCAATAGTTAGTACAAATCTTCAGTTGCTCAAGCTCTCACTGGTAACGATGCCTATTAAACACTATGTGGATGACCAAATTATTTCTTTCAGTTTGGATTGTTCTTGCGGACATAGATGATAAAATCAGATTTTTGCCTTGTTTCTCCTCAGATACAACTTTACTGGTGTATTTGACTTACAGAAATACTCTTGATGTTTTTTTAACAGCTACTGGCACGTACATATTGTAGCAAATTATAAATGTGGTAATCTCTGAATGATTTTGCTCTGTAGGTTTTTGTCAGAGTAAATGATGGACAGGAATATGTCTTTGTGAGGACTAATTTGTCTCGTTGGATTAGTTTTTCACCAGGACACAGAAGGAACCCCTAGAGTCACTGGGAGGTATTATAGAACTGCTCTAGAACTCCCCGGAGTCCTCAAGAAGACTGTGAAGGCAGGAACAGTTGGGACGCCACTGGGAAGTTCTGACTCATGCATAGAAGCCACGTTGGTGAATCCAGCTTAAGCAGATGATGGCTCCCTGAACTTTTTTGGGGTCCCATTGGATTTGTAGGTTTCCATTGTCCTATCAACTTTCCTGTAGGTTAGTCTAAGAGATCAACTGGGGACGTGTGCTTGTTTGGAATGCCTCTGTATGGGCTCCCACTGGTATGTGACAATTGGACTGGATAGGTCTTTTCCAAGCTTAATGATTCTATGTTGAGCCAGTTTGCAATTACTTCAAAGCTTTTCTCTTGATAGCCCTGTATCTAGGGAACAGCACATTTCAGTTGATCATGTTTTCCCTTCACGGTTCTCCAGAAGCTGCTTTGCGAAATTCAGATCTTTAGCAGAGATGGTGGAATCGGGATAATAAAGACTGAAATTAAACAGGATAATCTGAATTTTCTATCCCTCAGGGACAAAATGCAAAATTTGCTTCATAGGTCTGACGTTCTTTGCTGGAACAAAACTGAAACTGAGAAAAGGTGTTGAAATTCATGTATTTTATGTTGTGTTTGAGAGAAACTGTTTACTATATGTGAAACTAGAGAGCCTAAGAGATAGGGAACAGATATTTAATGAGGATGAAACTTAATGACTTAGTATTTTATATGTGTGGTAGTTGGCAGAAGAAAGTGATAAAAGGACTGAAATAAGAGGGAACAAATTAAATGATAATGAGAAACGTGGGCAAATGTGCTATTTCCAAAATTATCCAGCTGAATTGATAGCAGAAAATCAGTAGATTAGCTAAATAAAATGAAGTGCCCCCTAAAATGACGCGGTTTAGTAAACTGTGGTCCATCATAACCAGATCAACCCAGATTATATACATGCTATTTATTAAGGCAAGGGTGGCATCACTGATATGATTTCCTTTCATATCTAAACCCCAAAATCCTGTACAATCCTTCTTGGAGACAACTTCTTTACTGTTGTGGGGGGGAAAAAAATGTGCGTAGTAATAGATTAACCTAGAACGGAAGATGTGTTCCAAAGTGACAATACAATTTCTTATATAATTTAGAAATATTTTCTTACAAAAAGGGTTCTCTACAATACCTTTTAAAAGTTTGTGAGAACCATGGGAGATTTATAAGGCAATTGAAATATGAAAAAAAGACGCTGACTGGTTTTCTATCTCATCTTGTTCCTTCAGTGAAAGCAGTAAATCAGAAAGTTTTGGTCAGAAGAAATAGCAACAGAATATCAAACTCAGTTAAAACATTAAATGTTAGGCCAGTGTTCCAAACTGTTCTTGTCCTAGTGATATTGTGCAGGTTTTTTTTTTTCCAAGGGCATCTGTGTATTCCCACTTAGGGGGATCTGGCATGTTATTTGTGAAATGACACACATGCTTATTTCTGACTCTTCTCTATTTCTTCATCTCTTATATCTCATCTCACAATTTCTCTGCTTTCTGGACATTCCTAGCTGCAGTGCCATTTTTCTGTATCTCTGTATTCTCCTATTCTTTTGCCTGTATTCATGATCACTCTTTCCTTCTGTCTCTTTACACCATTGTTATTTGCTGTCAGTCCCCTTCCCTTGCCCTTACTTTTTAACTCTTACATGTCTGCAACATTTTTTACTCCTATGTTTCCAGTCAGGCTTCCTCTTCCTCCTCTTTGTCAGAGAACAGCAAGGAAAGCATAGAGGAAAGACCTTTTTGACCTCATTTTCTATGTCTGGGTCTCCCCCAATCACAGCAGATGCCAAGAGCAATTTAGCAGTAAGTCCTAGCTGAGTTCTGTAACCCCAGGCTGGGATAGGCAGAGTAAACCAAATGCTAAGATATTTTTCTTATGCAAGTGTCTAATGAGTATATGTGAGCTATGGTTCTTTCTCATTGAAGATTTTTAGGTTCTCCTTTTTTGAAATGCATGATTTCTTCTAGTTTTGGATAAACCACCAACATTGAACATATGAAGTATTTTCTCTGGTTAAGGCCAGAGGTGGCAAAATTACAGTCTGGCAGAACATTTCACATGCTACTTTTTTTTCCTGTGTGTGGAGAAGGTAATTTCGGTGCTCGCTGTGTGAGCATTATATGTGTGATCATTGAAGAAGTGCACAGATAATGTGCTGCTTAGTGTGATGGGGCTGTCTCTCCTACGGGAAAAACTACCCTTTAGTGACCCTGTGAAGGTCCACATAGCCCATCCCAGCTAAAAAAGATAAAGTGTTCCATGGAAGAGGGAAACTTTAAGCTTCTGTTGCCTTTCACAACTGGTCTCAGAGGCTCTTAAGAGTTGGGCTTTTTTTGCCAAAGTAAACTGGCAAGTGTTAAATCATCTGCAACATTTTTTCTTTATTTTTTTAAAGCAAGCTGGCAGTTGATTTCCTTCCTCTTTCTCTTTGAAGGTCAGAACTCTTCTTTTGTAGTTGTTTGTTGCACTGTTGGCCGAAGGTCTAGTAGAATTTTCAAACCTTTGCAGCTCTGTGGTTACAGAACATATTATAAGATCTCAGGAACTGTGAACTCAATGCCAGAAAGTAAACAGCTATCACAGCAGTACAAAGAGCAGGTTTTAGTTTATTCCTTTGAACACATATTGCTGACTGCCAAATATCCACATCAGATTTGGGACCTGAATTGCTTGTTGTTGTGTTTGAGATTTTAAACAAAGATTGTTCATGGTTAACATAGTGCAAAACACGTGTGTCTTTCTAGTTGTTCTCTTCTGTAACATTTTTGTCGTGCTTTGAGGTTCGTCCTTGGTCTTCACAAGTTACATAAGGAGTTTTCAGTGAATTTGAGTTCCTCAAGCACAGAGAAATCAAGGCAGAGAAATCAAGTTAGACTGACCTTGCTCTTTGTGACAATCTTGCCTTGCTGCTGGCATTCAGAAATGATCTATTAGACTGTACTTGTCTTTAGTGGTTGAGAAAACCAGCTCTGGGGTTGCTTTAGTTGGCAAAGATACCTATTGGTAGGGAACATATTGTGCATTATGTATGCATGGTGCTGTTTTATTGACTATTACAAATTAAATAAGATTTGTATAATTTCATTAGATACTTCTGACTACCCTAGTCTAAATTAATATATAAGGACTTTATATAAGTATACGTGAGAAATGTTGAAAGAATATTGGTTAAGGTTACAAAATCATAGAATATTTAGGTTAGAAAAGACTTTTGAGATCATCAAGTCCAGCCATACCTGTCCACTACTAAACCACATCCCTATGCACTTCATTCGCCTGTCTTTTAAATACCTCCAGGGATGGTGACTCAACCACCTCCCTGGGCAGCCTGTTACGGTGCTTGATAAACCTTTCAGTGAAGAATTTTTTCCTAATGTCCAACCTGAACCTTCCCTGATGTGGTTTGAGGCCATTCCCTCTCATCCTGTCATCATCCATCATTTGGGTCTCCCCAAATCACTGAGACATCAACTGATACTGGGCTACCAGCTTCTGTCCTGTATTCAGAGGGGATATGTCAGTCACAAAGAATAATGACATATTTCCTGAAAAAGGATGCCAGGCAAAATGATGAGGTGTTCTGTAGAGCACAGGTCATATGAGATGCTGTGGCAGATGTCAGACCTGTGTCTTCTCTGTTGACTCAGATAGCAAGAAGGATCTCTGTATAGGCAACTGAATGCCACCCTTCATATCTATTTACTATATTGTAAGTTTAAATACTAGGTCATATGCAGATACCTGTGGTGAGGCACCTGAGCTTAGGTGACATCTAATCTTTTCTACCCATAAAGTCAAGTGACCCTATCCTGTATTTTTACTTTCTTCAGGAGGAATTGACTCTATTTAATTTTTTGGAAGTGGGCAATACTGAACAGTCTTCTGCTTATTCCCAACAAAGCTGTCTCTGTCACTGCTTCATGACTGCTTCTTAAACCCAGTTACAGTCCTGTGCACGTATGAGCTCCGTTTCAATCTCCTTGCCCAGCAGGTGTAAGATTCTGTCCTCTACGCTCCAACTTCTTCTTCCTTTTGTGATATTTCCATGCACCATAGCTGCTTATTGGCTAGTCTGGTGAAATTCTCTCCCAGACTGCTTAGCCACTTTCTTCTTTTGAGGATGTTAGTTGTTCAGTCTCACTGCTGCCAGTGCTTGTCCAACGTAAGTGTTGGAGTTCCTCTATAAAGTAGCTGAATTTGGTCCAGTTATGTAAAACCAGAAATGTTTGCTTGAAGTAGTCTGCCCTGCCAAATCAAAACTCTTTGACCCAAACCAAGGGAGAGCTTGTAATGTCCCTCTAACATTAACCAGAAAATTCTGTCTTATACAGAAATGACAATTTTTCTGCAACATTTTTTAGAAATGGCTTAAATATTTTGGCTAGTTTTTTAACCCAGCCAGTTCCTGTTTGGAGCAGATGCAGGTTTGGAAAATTTCTTCCCTTTCTCTTTACAGTTTGGCAAGGCTTAAAGGCAACTTTAAACAGGTTGTTAAAATAGGAATTACCAAATAGTGGTTTCAGATGCAATTCCTGTTTTGAGCATGTGGCTCTGACTGAAGCCATATATCAAGTTTATGACTTTACAACTAGTTTTGTAAAGCATTAGAGTCACTGACTTGCTGTGCAGCTTTCTGAGTAACTGACACAGAAACTACCTCTTAGTGATTTTTCATAAGCTGAAGAAATTTAGTAGTGGGGCAAGATCACTATGGATTGCTCTGTATTGTCCTGTTACCTCATTTCCTTGAAGGAAAAAAAAAAGAGATAATTTGACCTGAGAGCTTAGTTTAAGCAGCTGAATGTTTGTGGTTTGCATCTGGAGGAACAAGCTGATCTGGTGGTTGCTTAGAACAAGTTTATTTTCTTAAAAAGATCTGTGTGCAATGGCACTTGTTGCTAGTGAGCATATCATTGTGGGTGTGTATATGTGTGTGAGAGATGGAAACTTAAAGATACATTCCCAAAGTGCTGTGCTAGCTTTTTGTTCAGTGTGAAAGACTCCAGTTCTTTCTCAGAAGTGTTCAACTGTCAGCGTTTGTACTGGCTATGTCCAAAGGTTTCATGCTGGAAGGATTTGTAGAACTTTTGTTACACCCTACTCACAGAGACACACAGCAGTCCACAGTGTGTTTCACAGCTTCCAATAGTAAGGCTTATACCTGTCATGAAAATCACAGGCCATCACCATAATGTGCTACAGGAAAGCTGCTGGAGTAATCAAGAATGCCACCAGCTTTTTACTTTGAAATTTACTTTCCTCGCAGGAAGAATTTGTTAAATAAATTTCCCAGGCAGCCCTGTCAAAGGTACCACATGTAAAAAGATGAAAAACAATCAAATTAAAGCACTTAGACTTAGGGGCAGGGAAAAAAGAAAATCCCTCCGGTCCCAAACCCCTCTATTTATTTTAACCTTGAATGTGTGAATCACCTCTTGTCCCAAGGATCTAATATTCAGTCTGTGCACGAACATAACATTTGTCCTTTCAGTACATAAACCTCAAACTTTAACACTAAGCTAGATAAACCTATTTATTTTTGTAAAATTGAAGTGAAAAATGGATCCATGAAGAAAATTGACCATGTAATAAACTAATGGATGTTAGTGGTGTTTGGTTTTCCCTGGATGGCTCTGAATCACTTGTCTGGGCAAGCCACAGCTTGGGGCTGCACTTGGGGCACAACAACCCTATGCAGAGCTACAGACTGGGAGAAGTCTGTCTAGAAAGCTGCCAGGAGGAGAGGGACCTGGGGGTGTTGGTCGACAGCCGACTGAACACGAGCCAGCAGTGTGCCCAGGTGACCAAGAAGGGCAATGGTATCCTGGCTTGTATCTGAAATGGTGTGACCAGCAGATCCAGGGAGGTTATTCTCCCACTGTACTCGTCACTGGTGAGACCGCTCCTTAATCCTGTGTTCAGTTGTGGGCCCCTCAGCACAAGAAGGATGTTGAGGCTCTGGAGTGAGTCCAGAGAAGAGCAACGAGGCTGGTGAGGGGTCTGGAGAACAGGCCTTATAAGGAATGGCTGAGAGAGCTGGGGTTGTTTAGCCTGGAGAAGAGGAGGCTGAGAGGAGACCTCATTACTCTCTACAAGTACCTGAAAGGAGGTTGTAGAGAGGAGGGTACTGGCCTCTTCTCTCAAGTGACAGGGGACAGGACAAGAGGGAATGGCCTCAAGCTCTGCTAGGGGAGATTTAGGCTGAACATTAGGGGGAAGTTTTTCACAGAAAGGGTCATTGGACATTGGAACAGGCTGCCCAGGGAGGTGGTTGATTCACCGTCCCTGGAGGTGTTTGAGGCACGGGTAGATGAGGTCTTGAGGGACATGGTTTAGTGTTTGATAGGAATGGTTGGACTTGATGATCCGATGGGTCTCTTCCAACCTGGTGATTCTATGAAGGCCACACAGAGAAGTAAAGGCTAGGAGATCTGAGGGTACTGGCTGAGCTGTCTTTCAACTGGGATGTAATCTATACCTGAATCATCATTGACTGGACTAGATGTTGGACTTGGCCCTAGGGAAGGAAATTCCAGCTTGGAAATGCACTGCTAGTGTCTTTGAGGTGATAGAGAATAGTAACAGACCTCAACACTACTGTAGACAGTCATATAGCATCTTACTGTGCTCGTGTTAGAAGTAGCCCTGGATCACTTTTTGGACAGGATACCTGTTAGGAACAAGTCTGTACAAAAAAAGGGGGAGTAATTATTATTCTTGCCTAAAAATAAAAGCAGTATTAAGCTCCATATTACATTTAAATATAGTTCCAGTCAGTGGTCACTTCCTTCCGTGACCTTGAAATCCTGCATTGGGAATGGTGTTTTCTAGGCAGTTTGGAGGGTTTAATTTTCTTCTCCCATTTCCTTTCTTCTTCCCATCCTCCTAACCTAGAGAAAATAAACCAAACTAGTTCTGTGTATACTGTTGCTTCAGATATTGTCACTTTACTACACTAAAACCTGACTTCACAGTCTAGTTTCCAAAAGCAATGAAAGATTATGTTGCTAAGTTCAAGTTAGAGATATTTCTTTTATTCTTCTCCCAGAAATAGTGTCTGCTGATGAAAATTCCAGTGAAAATCTGTACTGAGGGTCCTAAGAGAGGTAATCAGGTTCTAACACAAAAGACTGGATTATGTAGAGAAAAACCTTGCGTAAAAAGCTTTAGCTGAGGTGGAAGGGTGTTTATTGCACATGCCTATGTGCTGTCAGAGTCAGCAGGAGGTCCCGGAGGACCTGGAACTTGTTAAACATGGGTATTTCAGCAGTGTTGGAGTGGAAGGCTGAGGGACTAGGAAATTTGTTTTCAAAAGCTGCTTTGTAATCAAGAGAGGCAGTGGTCCTGGAGAAACAAATATCTCAGGCTGTACGTGGATGAAATGCTTATTCTGTTTCAGGACATTCTAGCTGGTATATTATGCCACACTGATAATGTTTTCATTTCAAGTGCTAGGAGAGGGCAATCCAGGAGTGCTTTCTGCTGGTATTCCTCCTTTTTTTTTTTTTCTGAAATAGCTGACACCATGTGTGTGTAAAAAAAGTACTGCTGGTAATACAAACATATAGTAATTAACATATTCTTAAGTAAATAAAATTCTCTCTTCAGAATATGTTAACGAACTGTAGGGGGGAATTATGTTTGGCAGGAGCACTGCAGAGGAATCCAGCAGCAAGGGCAAGGTTGAAAGACTTTTTGGAGTGGTTTGCATAGCCCTCAACCACTAGCTGTGTGTTGATCGAGATTCAGAGGTGCTGCTTATCACACTCACTCCTGATGAACTGGCCAAATGTTTCCTTACGTTTTCTTGATGCTGTCTATTTAATACCATGTTTTCTTTTCCCTTAAAAGTCCTTCCCAACCTAAAACATTCTATGGTTTCTTTGTATTCAGTGCTGTTTTTCTTACCTTAAAAAACAATGTAGTCTAAAGAAGCAGCAAAGAACAACAGGAAGGATGAAACAAGAAAGGTGAGGAAAAAGATCCCATATACAAAAAAAAGTTTGGAGAACAACCCTTAACGATTTTTCCTTCTTCGTCGTAATAGAAATAAAGAAGAATTGTGGTCATGCTGCCTTGTTCTTAAATTGATATCTCTGCATTTTGCAGAAGTATCTGTACAACCTAGTGTGGAAAAGTGGTTTTTACTGACACATCAGTGGAAGCAAACAAGACTTGCCAGACTGAAGCACGCTTTTTCCCAAGGGCATGCAAGGAGTCAGTTTAGCGATTGGGACTGGGACCTACACCTACTGCCAACCAGCTGTTGTGGTTCGAAAATCTGAGTAAAATCATAAGTACTAGAAAAGGAAGGAAAAGACGTTTTATCAAGCACATAAGATTGTGCTTTAAATTAGTGAAAGTTGCCCAAGAAACAAGATTCTAGTCTCCAACCTTTAAAACCCTGTTGTTTATGGGACTTGTTCCTGTTCAGAAGCTAATCTAGTGCTGACAGCCGGAGGGAAGTGGTCGGGTCCTTGCAGAGTGATTTCTATAAGCTCCGCAAGCTTTTAGACATATGTTATCCAAGACAGCAATGTAGCATGGTGATTAAAAAGGATGCGATAAAACAAAGTAGTATTTTGAGGTGTGGAAATGGTCTTGCCAGGAGGTTTTTGAGGTGTGGTTGGGCAGAGTGCTAGGTAATTTCATCTAGTCTCCCCTTCCCATGAAAGGTTGGACAAGATTGTTTTATGAGGTCCCTTCCAACTTGGACTGTTCTATGACTCAAGGAACGTTGGATCGAATTGGTTAATCTTTTCAACTGATATAACTTAGTATTCTGATTGCAGCCTTCAGTATTTATGCAGCATAATTATAGGGTTGTGCTTTTTTTTTTTTTTTTTGTTAAACTAATGACAGACGTGAAAGTGGGACATGTCTGCTAACTTCTAGTTTCCTTCAGGGCTGGTTCTTCAGCTGTACTGCTAGATTTCACTAAAATGTTGCACAACTGGAAATCAGTCTCGGATGTCTATAACCTAACAATGTCAAAGAAAATGTTTGTGGTGGGATTGTAATATCGACACACTTTTCAATCACAAATGCCATCCTGGGAGAATTAGGAATCTTCAATCAAGAAGATTTACTTTATTATGTCTGTAGATAATAAGAAGTAGTTGTTGAGGAGTAAATTGTAATGGTGGAACCTGAAAGACAGAAATCCTTGGGAGCAGAAAATGAAAAGGCCAGATGGCTCGGTAATGCTAGTAGGTTATTTGCCCCTGTTAAAGTGGTAGAGATGTCCTAAACTTCAGCAACAAACAATAAATTATGGATGAATAATGAACAAAGATGTCAAAAGGGAATTTTCAAGAGAAAAGTCTCAACTAGGTAGCCAGGACATGAAACCAGTGGATTGGAAATGCTGCTGGTACCCTGCCAACCTTTGTGCCCCTGCTAATTTGAAATATTTCAATGTTGTGTTTTCTTCTGTTTCACATGTAGTCTTAGCTCCCCAAGAGGATACTGACAGTCCAATTATTAATATCACGGTATGTCCTTTCCTTAGCAGAAGAGTGGAATTTGAATGGGGAGATGAATTCAGTATTGTTTATTGAATTGAGCCTTGCCAATAAAATATTGAAACATTTGTCCAGTTTGCTGAATGTGACAGGTTTGGGGCTTGAGGTGCTGGGCCAGTTAAAACTGGAACATTTGGGATGTGTCTAGAAGACCAGGTGTATTGTGGAAGAGGACTTCAGGGTTAAAGATCAAACAAATGATGGTTTGTTTGTGGTTTGTAGCTCTCTCTGTTATATTGTTTGTGGATTAAACCCAATGTTATGTCAAACATACAGAGTTTAAAAATACGATTAGATTGTCTTCCAATTTTATGGAAATCATAGACTCGTAGAGTAGTTTGGGTTGGAAGGGACCTTAACGATCATACAGTTCCACCCCTCTCTGCCATGGGCAGGAATATCTCCCACTGGATAGGGCTGCCCAAGGCCCCACCCAGTCTGGTCTTGAACACCTCCAGGGATGGGGCAGCCACAGCTTCCCTGGGCAACCTGTGCTAGTGCCTCATCACTCTCAGGGTGGAGAAATTCTTCCTCATGTCTAGTCTAAATCTGCCCCTCTCTAGTTTACAGCCATTGCCCTTAGTCCCCTCACTACAAGCCTTTGTGCTTGCTTGAAGTACATTAAAAAAATAAAATGGAACTCTTCAACAAACCTGTCCAAGATTTGATTGAGAAGAGAGACCCATCAACCTTTGGGGCTCGATAGCGTTTATCCAAACAATGGCTGGGAATAGAAAATGGATACCTTCTATCCTTAACCACAAAGCCATCTTTCAGCGCTTGAAATATAAATGTAACAGGGAGTATGGACCATGTGAGGCAGGAATGCACATTGCAACATTGACTTTTGTATATGCATATATATGTGTGTATTTGTTTTTAAATAGGTGTATACATATTCACACACACTATTACTCCTATTGATCAGGATCAGGGTGTAAGTAAGATGAACCCAGTGAGTGTTTACACTCTTTTTGTTTACAGGGTGTAAAGACTACAGCATTTAAAAGACTTCTCATTTTAAATTACAGCAACTTTTTAAGTGAAGAAACACTTTATATATATATATGCCTTAGTGACCGGAAAAGGAGTGATGGTTTTAAGCTAAGAGAGGGGAGATTAAGACTCAAAATGAGGAAGAAAATTTTTGCAGTGAGGATGGTAAAACACTGGAACAGGTTGCCCAGAGAAGCTCCATCCCTGGATATATTCAAGGTCAGGTTGGATAGGGCTCTGAGCAACCTGATTGCGTTAAAGTCTTTGCTGCTTCTGCAGGGGGCTTGGATTCAGTGACCCTGAAAAGTCCTTCCCAACCTAAAATATTCTATGGTTTCTTTGTATGCAGTGCTGTTTTTCTTACCTTAAAAAAAAAACCGAGAACAACCCAAACAAAAAAGTGACCCGAACCAAAACCAGAGTGCTGAAAAAAGACACAAACTTTTCTTCTGTGATGATCCTCATCATGTATAATACAAAGTATTTGTATTTGATTTTTAAAATTTTGTTGGTTGTTTATTTGTTGGGTTCTTTAAAATCAAATTTTATTCGTCTTTCTTTAGGCAATTTTTTTTTCTAGAATGTATTCAAAGTACTCTTGCCTGTGGTCAGAGACTTTGAGAGCACACTTTTCTTTTCAGTCTGGATAGATTATTTTAAATTATTATTGGCATGACAAAATTAGGAGGTAAAACCTAAACTCCGTGGGCGCCCTTATTTGGATTTATTCTTTTATTTTTTGTATGTAAGTCCCTGTGGTATAAATCTACCATTTAATCTTCAAAATGCACTCTCAATGAGTGCATCCTATATCCAGAACTGCTGTTTGCAAACTTCTGCCTGTTTATAAGCACTGAACTTTTATTGTAAATGGCATCTATTTTGGAGCCCATTGCCATGCAGCTTTCACTGTGCTAGGGGATGCCACAGTAAAACAGTGGGGCTTTGCTTCCAAGGCTCTTGCGTTCTTTTCCAGGGGGAATGTGACTCTGATGAGAGGCCCCTGAGCTCCATCACCGGAGGGGTGGTGGTGACCCTGACCATAGGCCCTTCCCCACATGTCTGCTCTGCCAGTAGTCCCAGCACAAGCTGGAGCAACGTTCCCCGAGAGCTGGGTAACAACGCAGGTGTTGTGGCCACTGAGCAAACAACCTGGTCCATCTGTGTTCCAAAAACCCCTGTGATCACCTTGGGAGTCTGAGTGCTATTTCCAGTGTGAACTAGCTAAATGTGGAGGTAGCTATTTCTAAAACGTTCCTGCCAGTCTACAAATGTCCATGTTGCTCTTACTACTTACATCCAGCCCCAAACCCCAGGACACCTCTGTAAATGAAAATGAGTAAAGTGGTTTACTTTGTTTTAATTTAGCTGACAAATACATTTACCACTTTATGGTGAATTTGTGACTCTCTGTCAGGTTCCTGCATTGAAATATACTTCTTCACATCTATTTGTTTTCTGGCAAAGCTGACCTACTTTAAATGCTGTAAGGTGCTGTTACCTCCCATTTTTTTTTAATCAGTTGGTTGATACCAGCAGAGATCTTTGTACTTCAGCTCTTGAACTTTTGATGACATTTTTAACTGCTCAGTACTGTATGTAGGCAGCCACTTTATCCTTTTCTAGGTGGGCTCTTGCTTCAGTTCAGAGTTAATGGTTACTATTTATTGCATACTTTAAACCTGCATGTAGCAAAGTTGCTACGTGCACATAGTGCTCTAGAAAACCGAAGAATCCCCGACATGAAGAACATACCGTACCCAGACAGACTGTGTAGAGGTGAGTACATGGGTAATTTACCTGTGCAATCATGAGGACAACTTAGATGAAATAACTCAGCACCCAGCATGACTGAGTCCTAAGATGGGTGACACAGTCATGAGGTTCAAAGGAAATAAAACATGTGCACCGTGCAAGAACATCTTAATTCCCGGATAATTCTGCCATGATGTTTCTGCAGGGGTATGTTTTCTTTTGGGTAAATAATTAGTGCTCTCCAGGGACATAAGGAAAAAATTCTTCACAGAAAGGGTCATTAGGCAATGGAACTTTGACTTGCCTTCCCTGGAGGTGTTTAAAGTGCGGGTGGATGAGGTACTGAGGGGCATGGTTTAGAGATTGGTGGGAATGGTTGGACTTGATGACCCGGTGGGTCTCTTCCAACCTGGTGATTCTATGATTCTGACTTGTAGATATACGATATTCACTCAGCCACAAACTCTAAGCTGGGCTTCGAAATATTATAGACAGTTCAGGTGTGGCTGGTTTTATGTGGAGCTAATTACTGTCCCCTTTTACTCCTTGCTGCCTTGTTGTTCCACCCCATTTCATCAGCCTTTTTTGGCACTGGCTTCCCAATCCTTGTTGCTGCTGCAGTCCCCGAGAGTAGTGCATGTTGCCAAGGGAGGGAGCATGAAGCAACCCAAAGGCAGAGCGATCAAGGAGACAGCAGCATGACTGAGGAATCTTCATTCATCCATGCTCTCGTTGCCATGTCCTCACAGAAGTACTGGTCTTCAGAGGTCCCACTCTGGGACCAATGGAAGGTGATACTGCAGAGTATATGTTTTCATAGATTCCAATAGTCTTGGGAATGTACACAGATATAAGAATTTTATGTTGAAGCGAGTGATTGGAACTCTTACGCTTAACCCACTAGTTCCTACTCCCATGTAGTTTTCTCCCATTTCTGCTGCACTAATCTCCTCTGCTTTAATGCTGCTGAAGAACTAGAACTATTAATTCAAACATGCAGCTATTATAGAATGGTTTTGCTTGGAAGAGACCTTGAAGAACAACCAGTTCCCACTCCCTGGCCATGGGCAGGGACATATTCCAGTGGATCAGGTTGCTCAAAGCATCATCCAACCTGGCCAACACTTCCAGGGTTGGGGTTTTGATGACTTCTGGACAACGTGTTTCCAGTGACTCACCACCCTTGTAGTAAAAAATTTCTTCCTAATATCTTATCCAAATCTCCCCTCTTTCAGCTTAAAACCATTCCCACTCATCCTGTCCCTACACTCCCTCATGAAGAGCCCTTCCTGGTCTTTCCTGTAGGCTCCCTTTCAGTACTGGAAGACTGCTATGAGGTCTCTCTCTAGTCTTCTCTTCTCGAGGCTAAACAACT
Organism: Coccyzus lansbergi; assembly: GCA_033558105.1. Taxonomy (NCBI): domain Eukaryota; kingdom Metazoa; phylum Chordata; class Aves; order Cuculiformes; family Coccyzidae; genus Coccyzus; species Coccyzus lansbergi. The sequence continues at coordinate 179,539 of JAUMJK010000529.1, read as the reverse complement.
CCAACTCTCTCAGCCTGTCCTCATATGGGAGGTGCTCCTGCTGTCTTGATTTTGGTATGCAGGCTGACAGAGGCGCTTTGGCACAGTATGATCCACCCCACTTGCAGAGGCTTGCTGGGTGCTCCTTTCCCTGGGAGAGATGGCCACAACTCCTAAGAGACTACTTTGGGTAGTAAGAGCTAGTGTAGCTTATCATGTGGCTCAAGAATTTTTTCTCCCCCTTTAACCTTTCCCTTGGGCTCCGCTGATCGCCACGCTGCCGCTGTGGCTTTTCCTGCCCTTTGTGGTGTTACTTCTCTCACATGGGCATCCCCTAAAAGCATTGGCTGCAGGCTGCTGTGGTGCACATCTGTATTGCATATCACTTTTTATTGATGCTCCCTGTGCTCAACAGGAGAAGAAATGGGACAACCATGAATATGACTGTTTTTCTTGTAAAACTATGAATAGTTGTTCTTAATTACGCACTGAACAAAAGCTGTGCCCTGACACACAGAGCTCTGGCTCACCGTGTGCTTGGCTAATCACTGTATACTGATGTGTTTCTTAGTGGTATCATCACAGACAGTAGCTCCATTGATTTCCAAGGACTGCTTGCTGAGTAAGAACAAAGAAACTATAATGGAAGCAGGCCCTATGAACTCATCTAATTTATGTAGTACTACAAAACCACCATATCTTTGTGGGAAATTGTAGCATATAAATAACACCAACCAACAGCCAGGCATTTTCTGCCTCCTCTGGGAAATTGTGGAAGATTCGTGTACTGCCAGTTGGAAATTTATCATACTTTAGTCTTGTACATGGACCAAAAAAATTGAAATAGAGTTAGTGTTTTGGAAAAGGTCAAGGGAATTACATGCAACCAAATCTGAAGCTGATTGAGGATCTGGCTCTGAATTTTTTGCAAATCAGAATCGTTAAGCTGTTCAAATGGAAAAACAAGATAAGTTGACTCAGTTTCAGTTGGGCAAGTAGTTCTGTAGCTTTATGCTGGTGAAAATATGAAAGACATGAATCTCCTTTCTTTGTAGTTCAGTCTTTGGACTGTGAGCAGGTGTGTGATTCACTGTCAAAGGCACAAGTAGGTTTTGGTGATTTTTCCCCTCCAGCAACTTCTGCCTGATAAAGTGTGAAAATTATATGGTCAGTCCAAACATGTGAGTGATCTAGGAGTGCTCCAAAATGGAATCTTCTTTAAAGGCAGACATGCGTTTATAAAATAGATTTTTTTAAAAAAAACTCTGAAAAATCTTTTGGCATGGAAAGCCAATTATATAAAGTGTTTTCTGGGGGTTTATAAATTGCCTTTAATATATAAGGAAACAGCTGGAATTTTGGATCCCTGGTCATACAGACTTCTAGAACATCTCCATGAGGCATGGCTGAAAACATATTTTAATAACTTTATTTGGGTCATTTCATATGTTGCACCATCTTGAAATTGAAGTGAAATATTGTGCACTGGCTCACTGCTGCTTTTTGTCACTGAGGCTGCTGCATTTCAGTCCTGAGCCTTGGCATCTCTGGTAGAACATGCACACTTGAAATCCCAATTTGAAATGAGGTTTTTATTAAGAACTCAGTTTGTTTTCACACATCATCACTAGCTCAGTGGAAAATGAGTACAGGTATTTGACCTGGGAATATTTCATTCATAAGAGAGGCTTTAATTACTTAATTAAGAATACATAAATATTTACATATATGCAATTTGGACACCTGTTGATTCAAGAATAGCTTGGGCTTTGGCACGGCACATCAACATAAATGCAAGTACTCATTAAATAATGCTAAGAAATTAAAGCAATAAATCCTTCCTGCCTATTTTTCATCCCATAAGGGTGAAAGAAAATAGCAAATTATTCAATATTTTTTCATAGATTTCAGAAACTGGACAGAATCCAAAACCCAGTTCAGCAAATATTTATGAAATGGTATCTAAACCATTAACTGTTCTGCTTATCTGAGATGTAGTTGTGCAATCTGTTTTTTGCACTCCTTATCCAAAGATGGGGGAGGAAAATGAATGTTTTTGAGATAGATTTTGTGCCAAATTTGACTTTGAGACCAGAACCAGTCTTGAAGACTAATTTAAGAAAAACACCTTAACAGATCTGGGTGTTTCTTGAATTTGGCTACCTCAAACTGAGACTAGTGAGTGATTTGAGAGGGATGATTTAGGGATATGTGACGTTTTCCTGGCTGTTAATACCTTTTTGTATGATCTGATTTCTAATCAGAGTAATCCTTTAAAGTTAACTGAACCTTGCTTTGCAGTCTGGCATGTAGGAGAACCTCTTCTATTCCAAGACGAATCCAGTCTTCTGTTTGCCCTCTTTAGGTCTGCCACAGATGCCTTCCTTTCTCCTACAGCTCAAGTAGAGGAGACACAAATGTGTTTTTCTTGCTCCAGTTGTTTGACTGGTTTCCTGGTACCCCTGAAACAGAATTTAGGAGGAAACTTGTTTCTTTTCCTGTACTATTTCTATATTCTGCACGCATAAAATATTCATTTAGGTGGGGAAAAACCTTCTAAACACAAAATATTTGATAATTTCTGCTACTGAGCTTGCCTTAAAGTGGTTTGAGTATTAACTGCCATTTGCGAGTGAACAGTATGTACCAGTTTTGTACCAAAGGGACTTATTTTATCAGATGCCCTTAGCACACCAAGGGAGGGAAGGGCAGCAGCCATTTATTAGGACATGCTCTCCACCTGGCACACGAGGAGCATCAGCTGGACCTCACCTCTTTTGCTGCCGAATACAACATATTGCTTGCCTTCAGTGATATTTATTATTTGTTTTAGACAGAATTAAGGGCAGTGTTGGTTGCACTCAGTTTATACAAGGGTGCAGAGTCCTGCCATAAATAAGATAATTAGACTGAGAGTGATACATAAGCCAAGCCCACCTCATTGTAATGATTTAGTGACCGGTAGCCATTAATTAAAGCAAATCCTGCATGCTAAAGAGTATTTCAGTTCAACATTGCAAATGTTACTTCAAAATGGCCAAGATAGAGCTGGCAGTGCTTCATGGCTCACGATCTGGCCACCTGTTTCTCCAGAGAGGTGTCAGTTCACTGCACAAGTAGTTTGATGCCTTTTGTTAAAATACTGGAAGCTACGTAGATGATCTTTCTGCCTTTAAATTTGCTTTGTTCTACCAGAGGTGACCTCATCAGAGGCAGCCTTTGATAGCGGCTTGGCCAAGAATATAGTCCCTTCATCCAGGAAGTGATTTCCTTGCCAGTAAAGGACAGTATAAGTTTTTTTTTGGTGGTATAATCTGAGATGTATTCTATTATGAAGAGGATTTTTTTGAAATAATTCTCGACGAAGGTGAAAACTCAGATCACTACCATCCCTCAGCTCCTACTAGGAGTGTTTGCATTGCTCTGCTAACACATGTTCTTGTTCATGTGATACCCTTTCAAAATCTGCGTTATTATCTTTATTTTTGATGGTAATGTTATCCTTTGCACTCAGACACTGTGTTTCCCCAGTGAGATTTTTATAAGAAATTACAAAGTCAATTAGGTTTTCTAATGTTCGTGCTGCAGTTGGGAAAATTTAAGGCCGGAGAAATAATATGACTTCTGTAGAGATACAGAGTGGACTTGTGGTTAAATGGGGAATAGGGCTGTTGTGGTGCAGCACATATTCCAGCAGTTGAAAATTCATCTGCTGCTCTGTGCACTTGACACTGATGCAGACGCAGGCTCAGTTATCTGAAACTTCTGCTATTGAAAATATGTTCTTTTTTTTTTTTTTTTTTTTTTTTAATTCTGGTCTCGTTAAAAACGTCAGTGGTTATTTGAACTCTCCAACTTCCCTGATATACCGGTAACATTTAGCTAATGCATCCAGTACGGCACTTAATTACTTGCTTGTACTGACTGTGCACGTCGCTGACCCCCGTCAGAGTTAATGTGGCAGGTTGCTGCAGTCCTTTAATTGAATCCTGCGATGCCTAAAGCATTTTTGGCAGGGAGCCTGCAGCGAGGGAGAAAACCTACCTTCTCCTGTGTTACCTACTGCTCCTGTCATCCTCTCGCAGCACGATGGGGAGGAGAAACACACCCAGCCCTGGTCCCCATCTGTTGCAGCATCGTCTTCAGTAGCAGAGTCTGAGATGCTTAAATGCACTTGCCTTTAGGGGAATGCAGTTCTTCAATGGACGTTTCCAGCCAGACTGCAGGATTTTTCAGAGCTGTAAGTCAGAATGGGACGTGATTATGTGTGTGTTCCTTTCCATTAGATTTTTTTTTTTTTCTTTTTTAATTTATTTATCTTAGCGGGGGTGGGGGAAGGATTTGCATTCATTGAGGTGGAAGCCTGAGTATACTGCAGGACTCTGCTGAGAGGCAGGCATTCCTCAGACTGTGTAAGAAAAGCATGGTTCTCGGGTATTGGTGTTTTTTTTCATCATGTTTTGTCTCTTTTGTATTCATGGCTGGCACAGGGCTGTTGTCCTGTTTTTAGAACATTTAATTACAATAGATACTCTAAAGCTGAACAAAACGTTCTTTTATCTGGTTAAAGAATGTAACTTGGGGTTTTTTTTCCCTTGCATAACTTTTCTATAGTGTTTTGGAAAGAGAGATTATCTTTTGGGGGGTGTTTATTTAATTTCAGCCTAAACTCATCTGGTCTCTGCATCCTGCGCTGCCTGTTTTCTCATACTGCTTATCTCAGAGCAGCCTCAGCTGCTGGATAACTGATTGCTGTGGCTCATTATTGCAACCCCCAAATCCCAGATTTTTGAGAACTCTTTTACTTATTCATTTAATTTGATATATGATGAGATTTGTCAGGATAAAGAGGTGTATTACCAACTTTATGCATTCATCTTACATTTTTCCCTTTCCTCTACCAGAACTACACACAATTTTCACTACAGTTAATGGATCTGTGAGATAATGAGTATCCGAGAGCAATGAAGCAGACTCTTTCCTGGTGTCAGACCAGAAGTCTGAGGGGTTTTTCTCTTGTCTGTTAGTGGGGCGATGAGAGGGGTTTGATAAAGAGCAATCAAAATTTCTTCTAGTATAAGATGCAGGGGTTTGGGCAACATCTTGTGTATTTTGCTTGTTGGTCACTGTGTTTTAGCTGCTCTTATAGACCACAGGAGAGATTAAGGTACCTGCCTTTGGGGGAAGAGATTTCATGCTTGGCTCTACGCCCTTTAGGGGCTGAAGAGTAAGGAGTCTAGAAGAGGCTGGAAAGCAGAGGCTGCACTGAGATCAAGCAGCTCTGGGAGGTGAGAGAAACCTGAAGTTACAAAAATTAGGAGCCTGGGACTAAGGGGCATCTGTCAGAGGAGGGGAAAACAGGTAGGAGGATGAAATGGGTCCTGCTGACGTGTGGCCAGCCCCTGGTCTAAAGGGAGGCAGAGGGAACCCAGTAGGAGAAGATTCTGTTACGTGTTTGATAGGAATGGTTGGACTAGAAGATCCGATGGGTCCCTTCTAACCTGGTTGTTCTATGATTCTATGTTTTTCTCCATTTTTGTTACTGGGAGAAGGATTAAAATGTATTTATCTGAAAATTGCGACAGTGTGAAATAAACACCCAAAAATCCACACACCACCACCACCCCCATTAAACCTACCCTGTCAGTCTGTTCTGGGGTATCTGACACTTATCAATAAGAAATTAGGAGGATTAAAAGCAATATTGTTGCAAACCTTTAACGACAAACCACAGAGCTGGTGAAAATCACCTGTAGCCAGAGTTTGCTTCAGGCAGCATGAGCCATTGGTTTTCCATCAGAAAGAGGGAATCCCTGTGGCATTTCAGCATGTTTAACTACAAAAGGAGGTCCCTCAATGAGTAGGTTTTTAGCCAAGAAATATTTAATCATCTTAAATTTAAAAGAGATGGCAGTGAGCTTGTTATCATGTCTGTATATGCACTTGTATGATTATATGCATTTAGCATATACATTCTTCTATGTGAGACCAAGTTTTATATGTGTGTGAAAAAAAGTGTCTTGTGAGATGAGCTATAGAACATCTACATCTGGGAAGACATAGTCACTAGTGACAGGCTGTTTCTGTCTCTAGCACTGTTCTTGCTCCTGCATTGTCATTTATAACTAATATTTTCTTGCTCTGGTGTAATTTCTCTATTAGGTAATTAGTGACTTTTAGCCCCTTACTACAGTTCTGCATCCAGTTTCGGTTCCTAATAAGACTCAAAATAAATGTTAAGAAAGCTTTGATTTAAATGCATGCTAATAGTTTTACAGCTATTTAATACACAATGATAGATAGTATCGTTTTTAATGAGAAAAAATAACCATTTTATTTTTAGGACATATGATTTTAATGAACTAGATTTCTGGTAGTGAGGGAAAAAAACAGGTTTTTTTCTATGATAATAAAAAGCAAAGTAAGACTAGAACGTGTTATTCTGAATCCAGGAGTCCTACCTTTTGATTTAATTTACCTTGTGAAAAAATTAGTTTGGTTGATTTTGCTTAGTTTTGTTTTCCTGCTCGATTGCTTGTTTGTTTTGCAGGAGGTTTTTGGTGACATTCTTTGGCAGGGTGGGTGTCTGTACCTGTGAGCCACAGACATGGGCTCTCCCTGTGCTTTGGTTTGGTAATTCCCGAGCGGGCTTTATTTCTGTTGTGACAAATGGCTTTGGACTGTCTGCCACTGACTTGGAGCAACATCCAATTATAAAATGGCCTCTCCTGAGCCAAGCTCATACTCCATCCATCTGTTACCATGTCCAGGGTGTCCTCCTAACTTGGAAATGTTTCCCACACTCTCTTTTTTGATGCATAAACTGCCAGCCAAATCAAATATGGATTTGCCTGTTTCAGCTCATCAGTGTCTGCTGGGTTTCAAAACCACAGCATAGGGCAGAAATGAGTTTTGGCCACATGTATGTGTAGAAAACTAGCTTAAGTTTTCCATTGGATGTACCAGGGTGTGCATTTGCTTGTCTTTTCTCCACAACATGTTCAGAGAGGTCCATCATAATTGTGATGCTTAAATGGGCACTTGAAGATGATTAAAATCAGAAGACTGACTAAAAGAGGCAGAAGGGATATGTCTCATTCCTTATACTGAATCTAAATTAGGAACAATTTCTGGAAAAGAAAGAATAGTAGATACTAATGAAAGCTGTAGCCCTTGAGAGAAGGCTGCAGTATGTTTGGGGAAATACCTACCTTAAAATTGTAGCATTGCATATAAAGTAATTACAAAAAGCTCAGTGTGTGTTATTTCTGTCCTTCCCTTTCCATATGAGGATTATTTCCAAACTGGACCCACTGTGAAAATTTATTTTCGGTGATGGCTATTTCAAGTAAAGAGTGAGTAATCCCTTTGTTGTGTTCTTCCATTTGCCTTGTTGTTCACAAGATTTTCCAGATGGGTAAATATTTTATCCATTTCCTTCCAGAGATGTTCATTGGTGTCTTCTAATACCTTTTTGCAAGCAGAGCTGTGATGCTTTTTGAAGCACATCCCTTGAGAGAGCCTTAAGAAGTGGCCAGGGCTTGGTGTGAGGAGCCCTGGAAGTATAAAGTATATTATACCTTAGATATACTTTTCTCTTAGATCATACTGATTACCTCAACAAATATGCTTGTCTCAGAGGTTGCGTAGCTGGTCTGCTTTCTTAAAATTTAAATTCTAGTCATTTCAATTGGACACAGCAACTCCTTTGTTTTCACTCCAATGGGCACCAGCCCCGTAAAAAGAGTTAACTGTGTTTTCTACACACCAGCCGAAGCCATGTAAAGAAAAATGTACATTTTAGTAACACTTAGAAATACCAACAGAGATTAGGACCTCATTGTGCTGCCCATTCTATGGATGCTTATAGTGTGTCTAGACTGCAAGCAAAGACATGATTGAAGCTGGGCTTAAATTAGCCCAGCTGAGACCTGACAGCCATACAACGGTGGGAGTGAGGAGCTTCAAGTGAGCTAAATTGCTGGAGTATTTACTCAGCCTCCCGCAGGGATTTTGCAGCCTACGCTAACTCGTGTGTTGTCATGGCTACACTTCTATCGGTGCTGTGCAGAGCTGGGTGAAAGTGAGCTGGTGTAAACCATGCTTGCGATTACCATGTTGATATGACCATAGTAAAACACAATCCCTGCTTTCTTAGTAGAAGGGGGGAAATGGAAAATAAGTTATTTTGTTCTCATTTAGGTAGCAAAGAGGGAGAGGTGAAAGAGGTAGGGTTCATTTATCCTGTGTTGGATTATCTGAAGTTTAAGCAAGCTGTCTAATTTCTCCTTTACAGGGGGAATGGGAGCAAATTTCCTGCTGGAATGCTGTCTTTTCCTAGGTCTTTAGGATGGACAAAAATGGTGGGGTAGATGACTGGTGCTTTTGATGGCTCAAGTTAGGTGACAGAAACACATCCTTGATGCCTTTCCAGAGATAAACCAGAAAGCTAGAGCAGGCAATGAAAGTCTCATGACTTAAGTCCATCCATGAAGCTATCCTGGATTGAATATGCCATTTGGATTCCATGGGACTCGTAACTGGAAAAAATAATATAATAATATACAAGCTGGATGTAAAGCAGAATATTGTACTGTCAGTGTGACAATGCTTTGTTGATCATCTCTGAGAATCTGATCTTTCTTTTGTCCTTGAGGTTTATTTATGTTGCCAGGTTCAGCAAAATACATCTTTAAACAAGGAGTTCAGAGAGTGAAGAATAAAGACAGACGTTCTTTTGGGAAAATGAAAAATAGTTTAGCTTGTGAAATAAAGCATATTTTATGTATTGGTCTCTTTTCACGTGTGGTGCTAAATCTATAAGAAAACCTATAGCGAAGTGACTGTAAACTTTGTAGACACTAAATTGTTCTCTGCAGCTACAGAATGATGTAGGAAAACACAACAGGAAAGTATCAAGAGGAGAATCTTACCTTGTTGTTGGCTCCACTTATTATCCCCTTTACCCTCCCATTCAAGTCTTCAACCTACAGAACAGGACGGAACTGTCCTGTTCTTCCTTTCCTCACCTAATTTTCTGTTTACCTCTATTTTTTTCCCCTTCTTTTTTAGTTGAGGGGTTACTCGACCAGAGCAGGTCCCTTGCTTGCCTGGCTTTCTAGTTATAAGCTTCCTTCTATTTGTTGTGATTATTCATGGTTATTAACTGGCAAGAATGTAAAGAGGAGGCAACATGCAGCTGTCTTCCTAAATAGAGTGAACTGGGGAAAGTAGTTGCAGTTCAAGTATTTACAGCAGAGATTTTCTGCCTGGTGTGAATGTTACCTTTTTCAGTCATACATATGCAAGGGAGAACCCTACAAGTCCTTCTCTGATAAGGCCATCACCTAGAAGCTTTCAGTTCTGAATTTGTTCCTTGAGGAAATGGTTTCTGAAGAGATTTGCACTATAGAGAGGAGGGATAAACATAAAAAAAAAGCAAACCACAGTGACTTTTACAGTGTTTCCATTACATTATGGCAAAATCATCTTTTGTTCCATGTGGTTCTGCTATTTCATTGTGGCTGAAGTTATGTTTTACAGCAAATGCATGCTTATTTCTGAAAATACATTGGGATCTTGTGTCTCATTTATGTAAGATAACCATGTAATTATTGGAAAGCAATTCTGTTAGTACCGAGTATGTGCTGTCTGAAGGGTAATATTTCCAGTCTCCTTCAGTCCTTCCCTGTCTCTTGGTCGGTTATTAATTCTCTCATCACTCATCTGACCACGTTTTCCAGGTCTGAGGTGTGTTATCTACTGCTTTCACTTTGTGTTTCTTGACTTTAGTTCTTCTTGGAGGAAATGTCTCGCCAGAGAAAGGTCATCTTCAGCTGAGTATCCAGAAATAGCACTTAATAATGAGTTTGTGTGTGGCTTGTGGTGTCACAGGGAATATCAAGAATTTTGGTTTGCTCCCTGACTTGCTTTCTCTGCTGTTCTCTCACTTTCTCTCCTTTTTTTTTTTTAAAAAAACCCAACATTTTGTTATTTACACATTTGCTAGGTTGTCCATCTGCCGTTGTAATAAACATGCTGCCAGTAACTGTGCTGTGTGGTTCAGGGTGTGAAGGAGCTGGCAAACCAAGCTGTTGCGTGTATGCAGATTTTTATTCAAGCTTCGTCAAGGAGCTTCTAATGATTGTCTAGGATTAACTGATGAGGTGGATAGCAGCACCCTTCATCACAGTATTTCCATACATCTCTGAGCTCTCTGGACATTCTAAATATTATGGGGCTTCAGGCAGAACTGATTGCATCGTACCCCAGGCTATCTGTGCTCAGCTCATCTGCAAAGGCTGAATCACCAAGACGATATGCTGGTGTTTCCTGGCAGGAGAGCATGAGCTTTGAAAGAAAATTTCATTTTTTCCGTGAACAGCATAGGAATATGTTCTAGTGATTTAAGTCTTAGATTGAGAACAAGGTAAAAAGCTATCTGCAGTCTCTTGGCAGGTTTTGTAGATGGACCTAGTCAACAGCCTCAGAAATAAAAATGGTGAACTTGCTGTAGACTGTTGGAGATTAATGCCTGTCGGGATCAGTCAAGATGTTTAGAAATGCCAAAGGAGATGATGGAGGCTGACAGTATCCCATGATCAAGATAAGTCAGGAGGAACAGCTTGGAAGACAGCTATTTTCAGGGAAATATAAGGACTTACTGATTTCGTGGCTCTCTATCACCTTCCCCTTGAAATTCTTAGTTTTAGCAGCTCTTTCCAATCAAGTGGCAGCAATACAAGCTGGGCAATCCGTGAGGGAGGACATGGATTCAGTACCTCTGTAGTACTTTGCCTGTTTCTTGTTTCAGCTGAAAAAAAAAAAAGCCTTTAAATTACATGTAGGATGGTTTTCTTATGCAAAGTTTCTGTATGTTAGTTTTTTGGTATAGGATATCGAATAATCGCCAGGTGAATGGTGATTTTCACATACCAAGTCCTGGGTTAGATTTCGGCCAGCCATGACTCCCTAACTTTTTAGATTATGCCTCTCTGGGAGGCATATTTCCCATTTCTTCCAGGTATGTCATTTAAGGTGATTAGTCCTCTATTATTTCAAATCTGATGCTGTTATCCACCTCAACATCCAAATGCACACAGCTGGTCTTCAACAGTCATCAGGGTGACTTCTCGACCATGCTGCCTCCAGCATCTTCATCCTGTGGACAAAATGATGTTTCTGTGTCTCATTTCTACCATCTCAAACTCTCTAGAACCCACTCAATTGTTCTTTCTTAATCTGAACATCGAAAGTATAGCAAACATATAAATTGGAATAGCTTTGTGAAGTACAAAGCTGGCTTACACAAATTTAACCAGCTTTGTACATCTGTTACTGCCCACTCCCACTGAGTCATACTGAGACTTAGTCACCAGCATCCTCCGTCTCACAGTACGACTTACATATGAGTCTCCAAAACACATGCTGCAGTCTAGATGGCATGGGGGAAGGAGAAAAGCAAAACAATGAGCAACCTACTCCTAAAGGGATAAAGCGATGTAGGAAATCTTATTATACTATACTATGACTAGTACATCAAAACAACAAAAAACAAAAGGACAGAAATTCCTGTGTATGTCACTTGCTTTGTGCAATAATTGAGTGATTTGTTAGAAATCCTCAAAGGCTTCTAGTTAGGATTGTTGTCAAATAAAGATATTTTTTTTTTCTGTTCAATCAGAGCTACTAAGCTATGCCCTCTATTCCACAAGAGTTCATACTTAGGCTAACAGCCTGTGAGCAGAATCCAATGTAGTGTATTTGCTATTCAGAGTTTTACATAGGCTTGTAATAGCTACAAGTCCAAGGCTGATCTAAAAAAAAATAGCTGATGTGCAGACTGAGATGAAAGAAATCTCTCACAAGTAATGTTGATAAAAATCCTGGCTTTCTTTGTCCTTGGTAGGATAGTTGAAGCGCTTGTAGCTCAGTAGCGTCAGTGGAGAAGGGCACCCCAAGAGCCTTGTTGAGATGTAATGCTGAAGAGTAAAGCTTTTAGCAATTTTTTGTGAGATTAGGGCTCTTGTCAGCGCTCAGCTTAATTTCTCTGTATCTTGCTTTCTTTGTTTATTTTATTAAAGGAGCTGTCTCCCCATATCAAAAAGCTGTCTTACGAAGATATCATCTCCTGCTTGAGTTATGTTGTAAAAAGAAACTGTAATGTCTGGCAGGCATTTCACATCCTTAAATTTGGTGCAATCCCAGCACGAATTTAGAACTTAGTGAAGAAAAATAATATAGGCGACACCATCAGTAGTCAAGAATGCGTGATGTTACCCACGCTAGGACTCTGAAATTGCTTTTAGCTGGGGAACCCAGCTTTTCAACAGAGATGAGCTGTGGGGCTGTTCTGAGTCATTCTGACCTGAGTCACCTCTGAGATGATGCCAAAGAACTGACCATGTTCATGGGTGATGGACTCACCAGCATGGGCACAGGACTTTGCCTGACCCTGTTGCTTGTGGCCATGTCTGTTGTTTGAAGAGTCAGTCAGAAAGGATGGGAGCAGAGAGCCGTTTGTGAAATATTCTTTTGGTATCCAGTCCACGAGTGATCCATAAAAGTTCCTATTACCACCCAAAATACACTGGAAATTTGTCTCTGACCAGTCAGTCACAACATGTCCCACAGTGCCTTGCTGGCTCCTTCGCTTCAGACCTTTCAGAGAAGCTTTATCAGCCTGGCTGCCAAAGCAGCCTTGAAGCAAAACAATAATAAGAAAAGAATCCTGTTTATTCTGTGTTGTTTACTGGACTGAAGGCTTTAGTGGTCTGTTATTTAAGCTTGCAGCCACTGCAACAGAATTACTGGAAGCTCCTTTCTGACACCAAGGTCTCCAACTGCATCAACGTGTTCAGGCCAGTGTTTCTGGGCAAACCTTTTTGGCAGAAATCCTCCCCAGTAAGGAAAGGAACATTGAAACTGTCTGGAAAAGGTGAAAAATGGCTTGGCTAACCAGATATTGCTCCTGTTGCTATTTGGTTATGCTGTGCCAGACAATATATTTGCTTCCTCTATCCTAAATTGTGGTTTTCTTATTCTCCAAAACAGTTCAGAGAAAAGGCTCTTTGTTTTCTCAAGGTATCAAAGGACAAAAAGTTTATTCTTCCTCCTTTTCACATAATCCCACATATTCTGATATAAGGGCTGGTAAAGAGAAAGAGCAGGAATTAGGAAGACTCACCCTCCAGGTATAAGGGTGACCCAGGAGGAGTGACCTTTGAAGGAGAAATTAATGTGAAGAATGTAACTTTCCAGATATTGGTTTCCTCCCAAACGGGGAAAAAAGTGGTAGAGAAGGTAAAAACGCTTGCAGACAGAATTATCCTGATTTCTGCCCTATAAAAACTAAAGCAGCAGAGAAACCAGTTCAAAAGAATGAAGTCAATTTAGTTGCTTTTTAAAACTCTTAACCTTCTATGCTGTCAATAAGGAAAGTCCTGGTAAATCGCATGTTGAGTATGTGCTATGGGAGATTGCCCTCTCCAGCAGTGTGCCTGGCTGGTAGCAGGAGCACTGAGCTGTGGATCTGCTGTGTCACAGTTCTGCTCTCATCCAGAAAAATGTCTGATATCCCTGGGGTCATATTCTTCTGCAAATATAATAGGACCTGCTATGATGAGCTCTTGTAAATAAAAGCGTATTGTAAACAAAATAAATCTGAAGCGGCTTTGTGGCTGTAAAGTAAGTCTAAACTGCCTAAGAAGTCATTTTCTGTTGGAGGTGACAGGAGTGATGCCTGGCTGTCAGATCATAGAATCACCAGGTTGGAAGAGACCCACCAGATCATCGAGTCCAACCATTCCTATCAAACACTAAACCATGTCTCTCAGCACCTCATCCACCCATAAACACCTCCAGGGAAGGTGACTCAACCACCTCCCTGGGCAGCCTCTTCCAGTGCCCAATGACCCTTTCTGTGAATTTTTTTTTCCTAATGTTCAGCCTAAACCTCCCCTGGTGGAGCTTGAGGCCATTCCCTTTCATCCTGTCACTTGGGAGAAGAGGCCATTACCCTCCTCTCCACAACCTCCTTTTGGGTAGTTGTAGAGATGGTGCTGACTGATGTGAAGGACTGACTGAGGAACAGGAGCATGGCAGGAATGCTAACAAAAGTCTACAAAATGGATTTTGCATACTCTTAATTCCAGGTTAGCAGCACTAGGAGCTGCAATCTCTGGTGGCTTTTGCTCCTTATAGTGATGGACATAGTCTGTGATCTCTACAGAAGTTGTCTTTAAATGTCTCTCCAGAACCATGGAGAATCTCTCCTGAACCATGTGGATTTCCAGGATGTTTATTCCAAGCACAGCAAAGCAGAGCTGGAAATCAAGAAAGCTGCCTGAGGCTGGTTTCAATCCTAGGTTAATGGCAGAACAAGCTTTCAGTGTGTATCTGTTGGCATAAGATCAGAGCAGTCAGATATATGGTAAGGGCTAGTCCTGCTCACCTGTCAAGAGTACTGTGGTGTTTTCCGTCACTTCTGGAGCAGTTGGGGGGTTTTGGTTGTTTTTTGTTTTTTTTTTTTTTTTTTTTTTCAGAGATGCTGTATCACCACCTGTGTCATCACGTGTGCTTCTGGATGAAAATCAGCACAAGGAAGAAACAGATATCTAGTCTGTATTCTGCACAGATGCATGAAAAGGAAAAATAGCATCTAATGTTTTGTCGTCTAACCCACAGGTTGGAATTGAGAGATCAGTATGTCCAGCCTGGCATTTGATACGTGCATTTTTTAGCTTTTGTAAGGAGATACCTTCATGTAAAGAATGTCGTGAAGAAGTGAAAGATGAAATAAAGTTAGATAGTAACTACAGTTACAGACTTTATTACAGGACTAGGAGTACAATTATTATCCTGTTTGAAATGTTCTCCAGCAATGTACTAACAAAGAAAGGTCTTGTGCTGTACGGAGAGGTATAGCTCCAGTTATTTCTGCTTACAAGCAGATATTTTCTGTTCTGCATGCAAAGACAGATGAAATTAGCATACCTGCATGGTATTCGAGAGTTACAAATGAGAACACAGGCATCAGCTGGGTCTCACAATACTTTTAGACTTTAGAATTTAATACATACATGTTTTTAAACTTGGAATTGTAACCGGAAACTGAAATTTAGCTCCTAGAAAAATAGTTGCATCTACCTATCTCCTCCTGGTTTTGAAAGTTTCTGCTCAAAAGAACTTATGGTTTTGTTCCTAACCTGTTAGAGATTTTCTGAGCAGTTTTTTCAGCTCTGTTTACTAGATATGTTTCCCTTTAAACCCAGTTTCTTCCATCCGGTCTCTGGCCTTCCTAGGCAGCAGATTTCCCCTCTGTGGATTACAACAAGTAGGAATATGGGGACACGAATATGCAGAGCTCAAAAAAGGTTATTTCCTTGATTTACTCCATGGAAAATGACTTAGCACATATCATATTCCAGCTAGTATGCTACTGAAGATGGATAGCGGAAAACATTGTTAAATCCTTTGGCTAAATTAGTGTAAACGTGAGGGGATATGATTTTGTGTAACTTTCCATTAGGCTCTTAAATTTCTTCACAGAGATTCTTCGTTTAAGTCCTGCAGTAGGAAGAAGAATAATAATGATTATCCATTTTTGAACAGTGTTTATAAATCCATTTATGGCTGAATAATTTTTATATGGAGTATGGAAGTAATTTTAATCTTAGATAACTGTAAGAATAAGCAAATTAATACCGAAGTTTTTCTTTAAGGCTTTGCAAGTACCTGGTTCACCCTTGGTCAAATCTTGAGAACAGTGAAAATCTAAGGCACTTGGCATCTTCTTTTGGTTTTGACATTTTTTCATATGTTTTAATTTGCAAGAGAGTGATGAGAAAGTGATACCAAAGCATGGCAATCAGGGTGATGTTGTATAGTTGGGCTGGTGCTTTGTAGTTTGGGCCTTTGTAGATGGTTCCCGTTGAATGTGCATAGATAGAGCTGGGATCATATTAATTTGTCACAAATACTTTGGTTTGTGGCCTAATGATTTGGGACCAACTTGGCCGAGCCTGACTGCTGCTGCTTTTTCTTCTTTTTTTTTTTCCTTTCCAGCTTGGCATGAATTATTCCCATGTGCTTCAGTTCCAGTAATTCAATATTTTGTTCCTTATTTTCGTTGTTTGTTATGTAACAGAAATATTTTCAAACACTTGTAAGGATTATGCCTGAGTTATACATATTTTTGAGCATATTTTGGATTTAGTATGATTACACAATGTGATATGATTAGACTTGTAGCTGCTCTGAATTCTAAGGGCAAGCAAACCTTACAGACTTCCCGGACGGTGCTAATTTTTAATTAAGCTCTATTTCATCTCAAATTAGATTTATGTAAAATTTCTATTTATTTGTGTTTTGAACCATTTTGAATGGGATGCAGATGTGATGGTACAAAAGCACTGAATCATTACATGGAAAGGGTGATGCCTTGCATCTTGGATGTTCTGTGCTGGGGAGGTATTACTGACATTTAGATCAAGATTTGGGGTCCAAGACTCAGTTCTTATGCACACAGCGTTAGGCAGCCTCATGCTTTTGGTAATAGAATTACTCATTATCTATTTTTCTGATCAAACAGATGCTAAACTTATCACTAACATGATTTCCTTATGTGTGTAGAAAGGAGCTCTAAAAATCCTGTGGCTGGAACACGAAGTAGCATAAACAGAACAGACGGCAGGAGGTAGAATATAATTGCAGTTTGTTTTCGTTAGTTAAAGATGAGCATGTGTGCTTTTCTTACAGCTTTATTGTCTGTAGTCACGCGGAACTGGGTGCTCCACTCCCATTCGTGCAAATGAATTCATTATTTCCTCTCAGAGTACTGTGTTGCAGTTATCTCCTTCTTTGTTCAATATATTATGTATTTTTGAGAACGTCAATGCGTTCTCATATGGGTTTTGTTTATTGCCAAAAATACTCTTTACACTAACATTATATACCCTACTAAAGACAAGCTAGACCATCTGCTGAACAATTGGCTGTATTTAAACTGTAATTTCCAACAGATTTTTCTGTGTGTTAGGATGAGAGATAATGATTTTAAACTAAGGGAGGGTAGATTTAGACTGTATACAAGGAAGAAAATTTTTACAATGAGGGTGGTGAAATACTGGCACAGGTTCCCAGGGAGGTAGTGGAGCCCCCATCCCTGGAAGCATTCAAGGCCAGGTTGGATGGGGTTCTGAGCAACCTGATCAAGTTGAAGGTGTCCTTGCTTTTGTGGTGGGGTTGGACCAGATGACCCCTAAAGGTCCCTTCCAACCCAAACCATTCTATGATCTGGGCAGTCCCCCTTGAAAGTTTTAGCACAGGACTTCTGACTTTGGCTGTGCAAGTGATTTCTCATGGTGATGTGGTGTAAGAACTCCCTGTTCACTGGTTATTTACATGTGCCATTGGTTTCACAGCCAAGAAGAATGATCAGAGCCCATGTTATTGCTTACCAGTAATTGCCATGGGTAAAGCAGTGGGCACTTCGGAAATAAAACCACAGGCTACAATGATGGGATGCTCTGATGGAAGGAAGAAGTCATTAATATAGAATATAATTTTTTCCTCTCTGTCCCAGCAGGATCTCAGCTCATTTGCCATGCCATTCTTGGACGGTGATGTGGAGACAACAGACAAAAATGCTTCTCGCAAGGTAGGATATTTCTAAAGCTTCACCCTCACTATAGTGGTTGAGTCCCTTAGTCGCAAGCATGATTTATTAAGCTTAAAAAAACCCTGCAGTTTTAATCTTTCTTGCCATACCATTAACCTGCTGAGAGTGATGCATTAAGGCAAATATAGTGACTTTGGCAGACCCTATCATGACAGTGCTTATGCAGTATAACCTGTAAGCGATGCAAACCTCTGCTGGTATTGTTTTAAATACTGCAGATGTTGTGTGTAACGCTGCTGTAATTCAATGAAGTGATATCGCATAACTCTGTTCTCTGGAATATAGTTAGCTGACAAAATTTGTGGTGTTGCTACATAAATGCAGTGCCAAAATGGGTGTCTGTGGCAGTTGGTATGTTTTCCTGGACTTGCATCCTGATGGTTGCTCCCTGGCTACAGAGGTTTTAACTGTTCAGTTTCATTGCTCTGTCTCTTCCTGGCAAAACAAATGGCCTTCATTTGCTGAAGCCGTGGTGGTAGGGTCTTCCCGTAAACAAGGTGGAAAGTGAGATTAATTCAAGGTTATCATTCAGGAGGCAGGGCTATAATTTGCTTTTCTGATGGCTTGGTATTAAATTAAACTAATACATTTGTAGAGTTTGCTTGCTTTGAAATGATCAGGCGAGTGTATTCAATGGATGACATTAGGGATAGTTATAAAGCATCTACACAATCTTCAAAGTAATAAAAATTGTGGGTATTCAGGTCCTGGCCTCATCATTCCACAGACCATCGAAGTACAAGCTGGTCTGCTGTGATTTCTGTGATGTAAGCTTCCTACCAGCCAAGTTACGGAGGTAATGTGAAAAGAGGTAGATAACTCCTCTGAACAGTAGATAACCCCAGAAGCTAATCTATAGCTACACAGCAGACTGATTTGACTTGTCAAACTATATACAAGGCTATGGGGCTCTGTGACGATTAAACCTGTTACAAGCCATTTTTCAAAGAGTCTGCAGTTATAGTTCAAGGCGGGAGAAACAATAAATATCTCCGTAGTGAAGCTAATCTGCATCTGGAACAATAATAACTTAGCTCTGTTGACAGCATGAGTTTCTACTCTTTTACACCTCACAGGAAAGGGTGAAAAAAAAAATCTGCAATCCATCAGTAAGTGAATGTGTTCATAGCATTGGCCTTGTTCTTTCCTGCTTTGGACCTTTTAAAACTGTCGTAGGAGTCACTGACGCAGAGAAGTTCTTGTAGTTGCCAGGGAAGCTAAAATATACAGTGTTACCAAAAGGTGTTTGTTTGGAGGGTTTGAATAAAGTGAACAATGTGATGTTTTTGGAAAGAGTTGTCATGCTGGAAGAAGGCAGGGATTTCTAGCTCAAACTTGATTTTTCCATTTACCACTTCCTTTGCCCAAAGAAAGGTGACAAAACTGCATGAATCTCAGTCCTGAAGAAGAAAATATACCAAGCTAAAATTGCTCTGGTGTGCTATCACATGGTATCATTTAATGACTTCCACTTTACCATTTATGAAGCCCTTGTTTTTCCTGTTGCTGATCTTGAGACTCGCTTTTGATGAGTGTTTGTTTTGGGGAGAACTGAAAGAACATTTCAGTAGTTGCCCCTTTTAGCAGCTTCAGTAAATGCTGGATTTTATTTCCCAGATTTGAGTCAAGTTCTGCTTCTGGAAATGGAATTAACTTTTGAATAACTGTGTAACTGGGACTTAACTTCTGAAATTGCTCTTTTAAATGACCTTTTTGATTGAGTGTATAAGCATTTTGTCTAACTTCTTGGAGCTCTGTTCAAGACATGCAATGATGTGGTAAGAAAACAGCTGATCGTGTCCAACTTCTGGTAAAATTCATTGCCACACATCTCATCCTAAATATAATTTTTCTCAATATGAAGGATGGAGTCATTGCTGGTATTGAATCATGAGTAGCATCAGACTGCAGTATTTTATTTAACCCTAACTAAAAGTTTGCCAGTCTCTGCTGGTACTACATAAAGTAGTTCCCAAGTTACTGTTCACTTTCAAGTGAAATGGTTTTTCTTTATTCAAGTTTGAAAACACAGTGTGATGTGTAACTCCTGTATATTAGAAGTCAGTATTTCATCAGCAGAATGGCTTTTCGATTCATCAGTCATGTTGGAGACATCAGGGATGTTTCTCTTGCAGCACTTAACTCTACTGTCACCCGGGCTATAGATCAAGATAGAGAAGAGTGGTTCACAACCTGTCTTTACAATCTTCTGTAATTTTTTTCTACTGTTCTTTGTGAAAGGCTTTTAGAAACTGTATTAACATTTTTTGCAGAGATCTTCAGCTTTTTACCATGCAAGTGTCTCGCGATAATTATCCTGTGACAACAATCCTTATTACACAGCTGGGAAACTCAAGTGCAGAATTACTTGTTCCGGCTCATGTAGGAAATTTTTGGCAGCAGTGGGACATACATTTCGTGAAGTTTAACCTTAATCACTTTTCATTTACATATCTACTCGACATAAGGAAAAAATTCTTCACTGAAAGGGTCATTAGGCAATGGAACAGGCTGCCCAGGGAGGTGGTTGACTCGCCTTCCCTGGAGGTGTTTAAGGTGTGGGTGGATGAGGTACTGAGGGGCATGGTTTAGAGGTTGGTGGGAATTGTTGGACTCGATGATCTGGTGGGTCTCTTCCAACCTTGTGATTCTATGATTCTATATTATATTCTTCCCTATATTCATATATATAATATTCTTTCCTTTATGATTGATAGCAGGAAGGGGGATAGGGATATTTTCACCTTCCTCTGATGAAGATGGAGAATTCTGATCACTATCCTGTAGAAGCTTTGGGGATGATGTGATGGAGAGAGGTCAGTCTTGTGCCTATGGCAGGTATTCTGCCCTTCCTTATTGCCTGACAAAGTGTCCTAATACTTTTACTGGCAGCTTTGTCTAAAACAACTGATACTGCTGATTACCCCATACTCAAAACCAGAACGCTCCAGAAATGGCTTGAATCCCTCTTGCAGAGAGACATTAGAGGGTAATTAAATACAGCAGTATAGGCAAGGATAACCAGGAGCTGAGAAGCAATTAGATTTACTGTATTTCCTCAGTCATGGAAAAGATATTGGAAGAGGGGCAGTTTAGAGGCCTGGAAGATCATGACTTATTCAGATAATAATTGAGATAATAATTCTAGTTCTGTGTGGCAGGGCAGCAGTCAGGGATGAGTGCCCCTCTGCACCCAGATGGCTCTATCAGTTTTAGAGGTCTTAGCACCTCAAATAATTATAGATCTTTCATCTAAAAGGTGGGTTAAAGGATAATGTGTGGAAATTATAGAAAACTAATAGCCATTGATTTCAGCTGAAAGCCCAGTATTATGAACTATTAGAGAGAAGAAAGTTATACAAGAAGAAAATTGTCCATGGGGAGGCAGCTAGCAGGTTATAGATGGAGGAGGGAAGAGGAGGAAGAAGATAAGTTTGAAGAATAATATTGATCGATTTCCTTGTAGCAATAATAAAACCAAAAAATCTAGAAGAAAGCTTGGGAAAGAAGCATGCATTAGACAATCCTTGCGCTACAGGGGGAAAAGCTGTTGAGATTTTTGTCTTACATGATAATTGTACGTGTCGTATTAATGACTGAAGTGTATTTAAAGCAGAAGATGCTAAAGCTAGACATTTTAAAATTAAATAAAAAAAACTCTGATGAAACACTCTTGAACGTATTGGCACAGCTATCTCTGACTAGTGCTGATTTTGAATACATCCTAGAGCAGAGATGAAATTCCTAAAGGCTGCAAAAAAGCAGTTACTACGTTAATATTTACAACATTTGCAATTATCAGGATAATTTACAGGTTTGTCAGTCTAAATTAGTCCTGGGCAAAACAATGAAATATCTAATGTCGGGTAATTAATAATGCTATTATAATAGACTCATTTGGATGGGAAATAATGGTAAACAATTCTTCTTGAACAAATGTGGGGGTTTAGATTAATTATAATTTTCATTGGAATTTGTCATATTGTCGGTGTCATGTATATAAAAAGGTAGCACAGACATTTTGATTTAAAAGACTGGAATGATACTGAATAAATGTGGAGCCTATTAAATGAAGAAAAACCTGGCTGATAAAATAAATGGAGACTGATAAGAGGAAAAATTTCTTCAAGGCAGACAAAACATTCTGTTGCTGTACTATGTCATACCTTATCAGTGACTTGAAAGAAATACAGGACTGATACAATTTGTAATTCATACAAAAGTGGGGAAAGAAAGTGGTACATTCTGAGCAGGAAGCTCTCCAATGGAGAACAATCTGAATCACCTCAAACACATTTTGCAAGAAAATTAGCCTGTTTGGGGTTGGCCAAATTGTAATCAGTTACACCTAGAAGTAAATAACACAGGCTTTAGTTTGGGGATATCTTTGACAAAACTTTGATTCGATTTTGAGAATACCTATAGACAATCATCTGTGTGTGGATTCTGGATGAATTAGTTTTGGGGTTTGGATGTATGGACAAAGGAATAAGGTGAAAAGTAGGGGTTTTGTTATGACTGCGTTTGGCACTGACTCGCAGTTCTACTATCAGTAATGCAGGCAGGCGTGAATGAACTGGGATCAGAAAACATTTTTTGCGGAGTGGCTCCATTATCGAAGGACATAGAAGATCACTTTGTCCTGCTTCTAGTCCCAGCGCTGTTTTTTTGTTTTGTCCTGTGTTTCAGGGGAAATGCATGAACAACCCATGGAATAGGGAGAGAAGCAAAAACTCTGGCATTTTTAGCCCCTCTTCACTGGATGATAAATCTTCTTTTGTTGGTGGTTTTTTTTTTTTTTTTTGGTGGGGGGCGGTGGCTTTTTTTCCCCTCCATTCTTTTAGTATGCTTTTCTTTGAGCAGTGAACTGGCTTCAGCAATGAAGATAAGGTGGTGCCACAGCCTTGGCATGGAGCACCTGCAGTGGATGCAATGAGCCTCAGGACAAGGACACATGCCAACTGCTGCATGGCTGTGTGCACGGCTCCTTCCCATCTGCTGTTTTAAAATAAAGGCAGCTAAGAGTTAAGAATTGGACTGATAGCCAGCCTTGCTTTCACCTTTCCTCAAGCCTGCTTCTGCCTTTGAGCAGCCCAACTTGCTGCCAGAAAGCTAACCCCAACTGTCTATACAGCAATGCAGGGCTCAGAGCCTTCCAGAGCAGCCAGTCGCATCCCATTGTATTTTAATTTGGGAAACTGTCTTTGTACTTTGGTTTTGGGAAGTGACATCTCTGATCCTGTAAAATGTATTGGCATCTCAATTGTTACTGCTCATGCTGAACCAAGGGAACTAGTGATTGTGATTGTGACCACATGGTGCCTGGAAGAGTAAGTCCTTCATTACCTTTCAGTCTAATGAAGTCAGCTCTTGTGTTTCTGTGAGCTCTTTTATTCCAGCAGAATGACAGAATCATCCAATTAACTTTACCAAAGGGCTTTTTTATTGAGGTTCAGGGGAAGAGGAAACACGGGCAGACGTCTGTCTGGTGTATCATCTCTAATTGTGTTTACTGTCCCCATCAAGGAGGGTGGGAGGTAATTCCTTTTCTGTTATGCACCTTTCAAATTTTTTTTTTAGTTAGGGGGCAAAATAAAGGTCAAATAACTCACTGTTGTAAAACCAAACAGGACTGTAATGTCCTAACTATTCAGAGTTGAAGAAAGGAGTGGAACTCAGGAGTGTTTAATGACTTTCACTTAAATTCAGAAGCATTTTGAAAAGCTGCTTAGCTTGAGTGCATTTGTATTCCAGAAAGGTTTTTGTTTTCAGACTGTTCTGAAAAATGAATATAAGTTCACCTGAGCAAGAGCGAGAGATTTTTCAGGGAAGGCATCCTCTTTACGCCCAGGAAAGCACCCAGTGCTGGAGCACCCTGGCAGGGCAGCAGAGGAGGCAGCTGTAAAGAGGTGCTGCAGCATGGTCATCGCCACTGCCTGGCTTTCCCTGGCTCTAATGCCTTTTCCATTCATGATCAGGGTCTTCTCAGCACAGCTTGTCCTTTGTTCTGGCCTCATTGCCTGGCAGGACACTTCAGTTAAGTGGTCCTTAAATTCTAGATTGGGAGCAGAAATGGCTTCTTAGAGTGGATTTATAAAATACAGGGATCAGATTTTCAGTATAAAGGCTGGGAAAGAAAACAAGATTAGGAAAAATTTAAGTGGCCTCAACCACTCCTCGTAGGTCTTGCACTCAAGGCATTTCACCATCTTAGTCACTCTCCTCTGGACACACTCTAGTAGTTTGTTGTCCTTATTCCAAGGCACCCAAAACTGCAGGTAGCACTCGAAGTGGGACTGCACAGGTACAGTGTTGAGTTGGACAATCACCACCCTTGACCTGAGGAGATGGTTTGCCCTTTTGAATGCTGGGGCACACTTGATACATATCCAATTTGCTATCAACCCAGCCTCCCAGATCTCTTTCCACGGAGCTTCTCTGTAGTCTCTCATCCCCCGATTTGTACGGGTAACTGGGATTACCCTGTCCCAGGTGGAAAATCCAGCACTTGCTCTTGTTAAATTTTGTAACATTGGTGATTGTGCATCTCTCTGAATGGAATGATGTCTGACTGGTAGTGAAAGGACAGTGGTTGGGTGGAGGGACAGAACTGGTATGGTGTCCTCAGGCTCAGTTGTTGCTAGCCTTTGCTACTAAGGCTGAGGTGAAAAATAAAAGCATGCTAACCAAATTTGTTGATGATGCAGAAAGGGGTTTTCTTTGTCATAGGAAAGTTCCTTTATGTAAGAAAACCCAGATGACCTTCAGGATGGATAGTTCTTATCTGTACAAGATGCAGTGGTATTCACTTGGGATATGCCTCCAAGTAAAATGACGGGGGCAATTTTGAGGATGCTATATCTTGAGTTGAAATCTTCCAGAACTTCCCAGCTTGGGGCAAGTGCCAAGCTATCACTTTCCATTTCATTCAAAAAATTGAAAATAAGTCTGCTAGATGCCAAGCATTGTAAGACATGTCTTATTTTGTTGCTTTATTTTCAACGGTGGCCATTTCTGGATGTATTTTAGGAGCCTGCCTAAGATCATTTGGTGTATACAACAAAGCAGTGTCTCTCCGTGGCCCCTAGCTGAGGATCCTTTTCTACTCTGGAGCGTGAAAACTGATAATATCTTACAGCATTTTAGAATATATTTACTCAGTGTGATGTAAGGTAACCAATTTACCCTTAAATGAGTGAAGTGAACTAGAAACGGAACATCTGATGTGGCACAGGTCTTTGCTTGGTTGCTTAACCTGACCCGGAGCACGTTGCTGTAGGCTAGGAGTAGGGTTGCAGTGGCACTATTACCAAACCTTACTCCTACTGCACTGCTCTGTGCAGAAGTATGGTCAGGAGATGATATTTCTCTCAAACATAACCAACTGAAAGGTTTAAGGAATCCAAGGCTAGGCACAGAGCTCAAGTATCTCATATACACTCTGCACAAAGCTAACGAATGGAATGTTTTGTTATTGCTTGTTTGTTTTTTTCTTGTTAATTATGTGAACAATCTTCTTACTTACAGGGACTTTTCAGTTTGTTTGACTAGACTGTATTTGTGCATTGATTTGTATAGAACTTGCATTACATGTCTGGATTCTTTATTTCCAAAAGGCCAGTTACCCAGTCAGGGTCAAATGAGCCATATCACCATGTGCATTTATTTGGTGTTTTTCATATTTCTGCTCATTCTCACCTTACTTCTTTTCCTGGATTCATGCAATCTGCTGTACAAGGGTTATAAATGTGAGAAATCAGGATGTGATTCTTTTTTTCTTCTGCTGCAGCTCAGTTGAGGAAATAGTTATTTTTTCCAAAGTGCACGTGGGAGTTTTGTGCCTACCTGCCTGTCAAGCTTCAGGAAATAAGCCCCCAAAACATGAAGAGGCTGATGATCCATCTAGCTGTGTAACCTGCCTCTGGCACCACTGCCAGAGTTGTCATGCCAAGTCTGCACAGGATGGCAGGGTTTGTTCCACAGCAAAGATTCTTCCGCATTCCCAGCTGAAGCATGAAAATTAACATTACCTTATGACTTTTTGTATACACTGTGATAACTGCTGCTGCTGATTTTCCTCATACAAGTACCTAATCATCTTTTAAAACTCAAAATCTATTAGCTTCAAATAATATTCTAAGGAAGCAATCCTGTTGTATTTCCTCAAACAAATTACAGGTATTTATCCACTTTGGTGGGTGTAACCTGTGCATAATCAACATGTGGAGCAGCTGGAGAAGAGTTCAATGTAGTAATTTCCTTTAATTTGGTAGTAGACATATGTGTATTTATTTAACCGTGTGCCTCTGGTGCTCCAACAATTAATTAATTCATCTGCCTGGCACGGTGAAGAGAAAGCAACTGGTTGTGATTGCAATAAATAAAAATATCCTGCTGCTTCTGCTTGGAATTAGAGAACAATTTGCTTTGTGTCTGACTTGTACATACAAGGGAATGCTGATGTTATTTGACAAATTATTGCTTGTCATTTTACAATTCTAGAATTGGCTTAGTGCATGAGGACACCACAGGCTTTTAGAAGTGTCTCCTATCAGTGCATCATTTTAATCAAACAAGTATGCAGAAAAGATATTATGAAATATTAAGAGTAGTGCCAGAATGACATCCTTCTCTTAGCTGTACAAATGTCATGGCTCGTCACTTTAGGAAAAATTATAATGAAATCACATCCCAGAAACAGTCCTAAATTACAGTAGTAGCGGCAGGTTTGTATTATGATTAAAAAGAACTTGAATATAATCTTAGTCCTGGATTGCAGGCAGTGGATTTGGCAGTAGACATCTTTAAATTGCAATGCAAAAGAAAGCGCTGTTGTGCTACTTGGTTGGTTCCTGGATTACGTAGTCTTGAAAAGAACAATGTATGAGTAGTCTGAGATGATTTACAGATAATATTTTAGTAAAGTTAATAAGCTTTTATAAAAAAATACCACTCTGGGACTACTTACCCATGATGAAAGTGCTATTTGCTTATTAATTCACTTACAGCGTGGTTATTATTTCAGGTCTCAGTCAAGCGATTGTGCCTTATTATTCTTGAGAAGGACTCAGAAGGAGGTGGTTGGTGTGCCAGAGGAATTAGACTGGGAATAAATGGGAATATCGTCCTCATGGCAGAGTAGATATGTAATGTGAAATGTGTTTTTGAGATCACACACAAAATCCATGATGGAGCTGGGAGTCAAATATGAGGCTCAGGCCATTATATTAAGCATGATACACTACTTTTTTCTTCCCTTATGGGTAGTGCCAGGAGTCTGGTTTTGCTTTTCATACCTGTTACTTCAGTTCAAATTGATTTATCTTTTCAAAAATGCCCCCTTGAGGGCAACTGCTCCCCTAATTCATTTGCAAAAGGGCAGATATGTTTTTATATATCATATTCCACGCTGCCAAAAATAAATATGCAGGTGTAAAATGGTGTTGTCTCTTCCCAGACATCTCTGTACTGCACAGAGTAGTACAAAGCAGAATTCATCAGCTGTCCAGGGCTGTGCTGGCACATGTTTGTGCCCCTCCTAGTAACTCATGCTATTTGTGTCCACCTCCTAGACCAAGCACCACTTGCCTTTTAGCTTAGAAACCTTCCCAGATGAGGGAATATGGCCTCTGCCAGCCCTTCTGCAATTCCCGCAGAACAGGACCCATTCCATCTCTGTCCTGTCTCAGATGGAAGGAGAAGCCAGTACATCGAGAAGGAAATTAACTCTACGCATGTCCTAGGCACAGCCAAATCCCACAGAGGTTTGGGGTCAGCTTCTATTAATTGTATGTGAGGAGAAATTTATCTTTGTTTCCTTTTATTGTTTGTTTTTTCTGGATTTTTATCCCCCCTCACTAGGCGAGCCCGCACAGAAGGGCAGTGTTGTGCACAAGTATTCATACCAGCTGGAAAGCCAGTACAGCTCCCAAAAGACACACAGCTGTGTTAAAGGTTGTACCTCAGCTCAGGGATGCGGTAATTAGCAGGAACAACTTCAATCTAAAACGGTTACTCTATTTATGGGACTGGAGTTGCAATCCCACGTTGTCGCCATGGCCAGTATCATAGAGATGTGTCAGGCACTTGGGCACTTGTGCACTGTGCTCTGTCACATCATGAAATGGAGATTTAAGTACTATAGACAAGCACTTAAATTCAGGAGGAATACCTTGGGCATTGTATTTCCTTAATGATGATCATTCGTTACCCTAAATTCATTGACAGTCATCTTTCAGTTGTCCAGGGGAGGAAGATGGATGTGTGGCAAATAAAAGCAGTAAGGGAAATCCTGCATTAAATGTGTAATAATAAAATGTATACGCACATGTTGAACTCCTGTGACATTCAGGGTGTCTGTAAGAGCAAGGGGCAGCATAGAGCCCAGAGAGGTGGCTTGCGTGCATCTACATGTCAGTGCAGGCGGGTGCTGGGGAAGGTGAGGTCTGGCTAATCCACCACTTGCATAAACAGCAGCTGACTGTGTTAAGACAAGCTCAGAGATCCTGATGGCCCAAGCTGAACTCAATTAATAGCGTTTTTTTCTTTTTTTCTTCCTTCTTCTCTCTTCCTTAGGTGGAAGACAGCTATTCTGGTGGCAGCCCTTCAAAAGGCCTTTTCTCAAAAGGGCTCCAGAATCGACCTTCCAGCCCTGTTTCTGCTCCTGTGAGGTCGAAACATAGCCCTGGCTCACCCAAAACAGTGTTCCCCTTCCCCTACCAGGAGTCTCCCCCACGCTCCCCACGCCGAATGAGCTTCAGTGGGATCTTCAGGTCCTCCTCCAAAGAGTCCTCCCCCAATTCTAACCCGTCTACCTCTCCTGGGGGCATCAAGTTTTTCTCCAGATCAAGAAAAAGTAAGAAATTGCTCATGTTATTTCAGGAAGATACACGGTACCTCTGGGCTTGGCCCATTCTTTACCTGTGAAGTAAGTGCAGATGAGGCATGTGCTAATTGTTTGTTATCACTTTCACTGACCATGTGTTTTGGGTTTCTGATGTGTTAGCCACTAGGGTATGACCTCTGCAGGGCCACGGACACCTACACAGGGCTGAGGAGGGGCATCAGGTTTCAAAGCTTTGCTTAGGAATCCTGTGTTCATGTTTTCTGGATGTTTTCACTGGTGTTGATTGGGCATCATCACCAAGCTGGAGAACAGCCAGAGATGTTCATGCTGGAGGTGGTGGAAGTGGGCACAGAAAGAACATCATCTTGTGAGCTGAGGGAGACTTGATTTTGTAGACTCCATGGAGAATTTAATCTTTTTTTTTAAAATTAATATTTCTTTGCCATATTGTAGGAGGGGAAATGGACCTTTATTGGGTAGAAGTAAATAATATGTGTTTCCAGTCAAGTGACTGTTACGAGAGTGTTTGAATATGCCAGAACATGAAAGGCACTGTAGATCTCCATGGTTCAGAGCACTTATCTGCTTTATTTCAGACATGAATTTTACCTCTTCAGCAGCCTATGGGCTAGCACACCATTAAGACTCAGAAATGAGCTGGACTGAGAAAAGGCTTCGATTTTAAGACTTTCTTTCTAAATAAACAAGCCTGGTCTACCCAAAGGGCTAGGGTCTGTCAGAAGGGAACCGTTGCAGGGGAAAGAGAGGAATAGTATCTTGCCACTGAGGGTGCTGGATTGTCAGACCACAGCAAAATTTCCTTCTGTGAACAGAAGAAATAACTCGATGATAAGTCAAATCTTCTGTGACAATGTGGGTACAGAATTAGTGTTTCACGTATTTATGTTTGGCCCTATGTGTCCTGTTACATACTGATAGCTTTCAGTGACTTTTAATAGTATCGATCACCTTCTGGTTTTAATTCATAACTTCCCTTAAAAACATTGGGTTTAATCAGAACAGTTAATTTCATTGTGGCATTTGTGCACAAGAACACACCTATACAAACCCATATAGAATTTTCCTTTATGTTTATCAGAAGTTTTGCTGCACCTTAATTGAAAAGGTATCTTTCCCAGTTCTTGGCTCTCTAAAACACTTTCAGAAGATTGAAAAGTAGGAGAGTCAGTGTTTCTGAAGGACTGCCAGTAGACTCCAAGCATCATTTCTATTCAAGGGCATTTGTGCTTCTCTACTTGAAGTTCAAATATGCCTTTTATGCTCCCCTCTTTTTCAAACCTTACAATAACTGAAGTCCGTTTAAGTTCTTTTTGCTGTTCCACATAGGTTTAAATATTGCATAGGCAATATGCCACTGACTTGAGTATGCAGAGAAAGGCTTGAGGCGGCATGAATAACAGCAATATATGCTGCATAGCAAAGCCATCTGGTGACTTTTTAAGCGAGTTATCCAAGCAAACAGCACTATTTAAGTCCTAGCTAGGTATCACAGAATATTAAATAAAGGAACCTTACAGTAGTCAGCAAAATCCTTTCAATAAGGTCACCTCACTGTCGCAGGAACAGGCTTGGAACAGGGCTGTGCTATTTTTGAGCTAACAGAAGATACCCATGACCCTGCTGCTTCAGAGAGGATTTCAGGAGTTGCACTGAGCTTGGGTCTTTTGTTTTTCAGGCAGGAGGGAAAACCTCTTGGAAAGGGTGTGATAATTAAAATTGGTGTTTAAATTGATATCTCTTCCCATTCTGCAGCTTTTTGTGAAACAGATCATTTCTTCTGCATTGTTTAGCTTTATACAGAAAGATTAATACAGATACATACTCTTCCGTACCATGTTATAGTTGATTTTGTGCATGTGGTCTAGTGGGAAGAAGAAGGAGGAAAAGACATTTTCCTATCTTCAGTTACCTAATAGGGTTATGGAGAAGGCAGTGCTGGGCATCTAAGCGATGGTCAGCAAAAGGGGAAAAGGCTTTGAGGGAAACTCCAGGAAGATGCAGGAAAACTGGTTTTGATTGGGCTTATTCAGCATCAGAGCAGAGGTTAAAAGAGACTGTGAAATTGCTGCCCTTGCAGATTTTAATTATTTGACTGGGCAAGGCTCTGAGCACCCCAATTTAAAGTTGAAGCCCTTCTTTGAGCAGATATTGGACCAGTGACCTCTTGAAGTCCCTGCCAGCCTCTTGTGTTCTTTGAAACTCTGCACTGGAACCTTCCTTTCGGTTTTATAGCAAATCAGTGCTTTGTTCGGGCAATCTGCAATTAAAAAGAAAGCACGAGGCAAAAGTTCACAGAGTTTGGGGGTTTTTATCCCCCACTTTATCTGAACAAGTTCACGCTATACTCCTTCCCCTATCGTCGTGGAACAGTATGTGGGGGAAGTATATGCTGTCTTTGTTTTAAATAACATACCCTGTCTTCCTTCCACTTCCTCCTCCCACACATTGTTAAAAACACAGACTAACCTGTTACTCCGCATATTCCTTGTTTTTCTTGGAAGCAATTTCCTCCTAGCTTGTTTTCATTTTAAAGGCTATGTGTGGTATTCACAGTGCTTTCTTTCCCATGTAGTTGCTCTTTTCCCAGCTGAGTTACTTTGCCTCTGAATGTATGCAGCTTAGGAAGGACATTATTGGATAGGGTAAGATGATATTAAAACACAAAGTGATTTGCAGACATGTGGCCTAAAACATTTTCCACTTAAGGCTAGGAATTTAAAGCTTTTGCTCATCATTAATATTGTATCTCTTGTTTTGGCAATAGCAAAAAACTTATTCTTGTGTCTTTTCCCTTTTGTTACCCCAGTTCAGCGTCTGGTCATAATCCCATGGCTCTGATCTGACAAAAGATTTGCCTTGAAAGGAAAAATACCTTCTCACAACGTATTCTTGGCTGCCAGTCACCTCAGGTATTTTGTAAGTACAGCTTTGAAACAGTAAACTGCTGGTTGGGGCTTCATATCCAGCGTCCCACCTTTGAAAAGGCAACAAATTCACCTCAGGCCACTCCTGGCAGAGACTCTGCAGGGACCTTTTCTGGCTGTGGTATGTGCTTGGCCACCAGTGGAGCCTCTTCGGTTCGCGAAGTTCACCATGGAAGTGTCGAAGACAGCTCTTCGCCTTTTGGGTTTCTGTACAGGTGCTTTGAAATTTAATTCTCATCTTTTCAGTATCTTTTTATATGAGAATTTTTTACACAGCACTGTTAGACCAGTAGTTGAAAACTGAACATGGATTTGGGATGAGTTAAGCTTGCCTTTGAGGTTGCCTTGAGCTTGCCAATGGTGCTTCCCCACACGGTGAAGCTTGGTAGATACAGTTCCACCCAGTGCTGCTCATCTTATGCCTCCCAAAGCCAGGAGTCTTCTGCAAGCAGAGGCTTGATTTTATGAGATGTGGCGCTCAAGACTAGGTTTTACCCATCAGCATGGGCACGTGAGCAGCTGTGGATCATTGAGCAATTACATTTTCTGTATATGTTGATGACTGGATATGAGTAAATTGGAGTGACCTGTAGCTAGCAGGAGGCTTCTACAGAGCTGATGCTGACTTCCTAGATGTTTTTCAGAGGCAACAGAAGCAAAGGATGAGTGAAGTGGTGCAAGGTGATGTTTGAGGTGCTGTGAAGAGTGACTTCAAAATTGGCACTGTGGACCTACTTCTCAGTTTGTC
The DNA here is from genome assembly GCA_033558105.1 of Coccyzus lansbergi. Classification (NCBI taxonomy): domain Eukaryota; kingdom Metazoa; phylum Chordata; class Aves; order Cuculiformes; family Coccyzidae; genus Coccyzus; species Coccyzus lansbergi. The sequence goes on along the minus strand of JAUMJK010000529.1, from coordinate 147,341 downwards.
TTAGTTTTTCTCAAAATTGCATGAATTGCTCTCATGAGGAACAGCTTGGAACCTGATACTCTGAGATGTTGTTGAATCTTGGCTGCGATGGGAGTACATTTCTCTTGTATGCCAGTTTGCATGAGCAGGTGTAATGCTAAGAGGAAGAACTGTCACTGTCACTTACTCTCAGTAAAGGGAACTGAGGTGGTCCAAAATATGGGAAGGTGATCTACACTGCAGGGAAACACAATTCAGATTGCACATTTCTGTGATCTTGCATGAGCAGTCCTTTCAGAGCCAATACATAAACAAATAAACGAGGAGAGCTTTGTTTTACTGAGTGGAAAGTATGGAGTTATCCCTGCAGGAAGACAAAAATCAAGTACTCTGAATATTTTGTTAGAAGTAGATGGTTTTATGAAATTTATGTTGTTAAACTGTTGGATTTTCCATGGGGCCAAATGTCCTATTTGAAGGATAGCAGGGCATTTTCCAGTCCTGCTTCCTCTTCCAAAAACATCAGTTGAAGCGACAGCAACACTCACAATGCATTGATGGTGCTGCCAGTTTTAACAGCAAAGGAAATCAGTTAGAAGGTTTCCATTGACCTAAAGCTTCGACTTGTGGTGGATGGGATCCAAAGATAAATTTAGCTCAGAATTAAGGTTGTTTACAGAACTTTGCATCAAAATTAGGCAGTTTTCAAATGCCTTGAAGCTGGTGGTCAGATTTGTATCACAGTGAATTTGCATTATATTTGAGGAAGGAAGTGTTTTTCGATGTGAAGTTTTAATTTTCTGCCTACTCTTAGTAATTTTTGTCCTCCTGAAATCCAATATTACTAGCTTTGGCTAAGGAGGGCTCCTGGTGCTCAAATAATAAAGGATCAAATTGTATTTTTTTTAAGAAGACTTTGAGATGCAATGCAGAAAGCTTTTCATGTATTTTACTCATTCAAATAATTTTTTTTCTTAGAGAACGTCTTGTGGTTAGAATATGCTCTCTATAAATACTTATAACTATACTAGTTTTTACCCATAGATGGAGCAAGAAGCTCTCATTTGCAATACCTCTGAGAAAAAAAAATGGGGAAAAACCCTGCAGGATTTCACTCTGTCACATTCAGCTCTTCTCCCATGGAGACCGCCTGACTGTAGCTGACCTATGCTAAAGCTTTTCATCAAGCTTTAAATTAAAATTACTTTCTCCCCAAGATTTTCTTCCATGTTCATGATACATGGGTAACAACTTGCAGTGAAGTGGAGTTTAGTCTGAGACAGGCTGTTGTGGTTAGACACTGGGCACAGGCATTTCATGTTCCGTGTGCTCAAGCTATTTCCCACTGTTACTCTGTAGAAATGCTTTCCAGTGCCACTTGGTGCCATATGATGGAATGTCTTCCCTCATGCCAGCTGCTGGAGTCTGTATTTGGATTTTTCTTTGCTAAATTGATAAATTCATCCCATAGTGTAGGACCTTACCAACCTTCAGATCACAACTGTAGAGAAACATCAGTTATAAGCTGTACCAGGATACCAGATAGTTGAGGCCACTATAATATTCAGTTTTTCATCTGCATTCGCAGTTCCTCTGCTTTCTGTATGGGCAGCAAGGTAGGATGCCAGAAAAAAAAGGCCATGGGTAAGCTTTGATTTCTGGCTGTAATTGCCCTCACTGTGCAAGATGGGAGGAGCAGTCTGGGGAAACAGGGGGCTACTTGGTCTATGTTCACCTTGGGAGGGTGGCGTAGGATCTGCCACTTCCATCTCATAAAACATAGGAAAGGAGCAGAGCCAATTGCTTTATTTTCCAGTACCACTGTGCAAAAACATGTAATCCTAATTTTTCAAGCTTACTTTGCCTGCAGAGGCAGACAGAGGGCCTGACACTGTTCATTTTGGTCTCATCTACCCTAGAAAAATGATATTTTACAGACAAGATGTGTGAGTACAGCTGCAGCCAAGCTGATGCCACACACAGATACATATGGCCTATGACCAGCCACATTAAGTATCATTTCTCCTGCCAGTTACTGACATCTCTGTCACCAGCAGCAGATTTTTCTGGTTAAAATATGCCTGTAGTGATTGGTCATAGTTTATTTGGAGAGATCTTTAAATGTGCTTCCCATTTCACCTTAGCTTCCCATGATCACCGCTATCTGCATAGGTGGAATATATCCAGTATTCTGTTTTATTCTTTACTCCTCCTAGCCAGAAGGATTTTTCCAGCAGCCAGTATGGCTTTCACTAAGGACAAGTCTTGCCTAACGAACCTAGTGGCTTTCTATGATGATTGAATCTAGTGACTACATCAGTAGACAAGGGAAGAACTGTAGATGTCATCTGTCTGGACTTCCATAAGGCCTTTGACATGGTTCCCCACAACATCCTTCTCTCTAAATTGGAGGGACGTGGATTTGGTGGGTGGACTGCTTGGTGGATCAGGAATTGGTTGAATGGTTGCATCTGAAGTGTAGTGGTCAATGTGTCAATGGAGATCAGTGACAAGTAGTGTCTCTCAGGGGTCTGTACTGGGACCAGTGCTGTTTAATATCTTCATCAGTAACAAAAACAGTGGGATTGAGTGCACCCTCAGCAAGTTTGCAGGTGACACCAAGCCGAGTGGAAGTGGGTTGCCATCCCGATGGAGCTGGACAAGCTTGGGAAGTAGACCCATGTGAACCTCATGAAGATGAACAAGGCCAGGTGCAAGGTCCTGTACCTGGGTTGGGTCAATCCTAGGTTTCGGTACAGGCTGGGAGACTTCCTATGCACCTGATTATCACACACAGTTCAACTTCTGTTCCTGTAAAAGTAAATTTTTTTTCCCCTATGGACTGAAGGGAAGATGTTTTTCTGCTGTTTCTAGTATTCTCTTTGTATGTGAAGTAGGCATGGGCAGACTGAACTGATGTAAACCATCATATGAGTTCCCAGCATCCACTTCAGCACAATTTCACTTCCAGCAGTCACTGGCAGAGCTGTGAATCTGGCAAGGAAAGCCCATAGCAATCCATTCTGATTCGATCGGATTGTGGAGCACTTGTGTAGTAACATCAGCTGTGAAGTTGTCATTGGCCCTTGTGATGTATACAGCCAATTCAAATACTTATTGTTTTTACTGAGACAAAGGGATGTGGAAAAGCACAGAAGATCTTTTATAGTATAAAGATCAAATAATGTTTCTTTTGACAAAGCAAAGAAGAATAAAGTTGTCACCCTTTAAAATTAATTGGTTTAGGATTTTCTAGCCCAGTGACTCAAATAGTTGACTTAAATTGATTTGGATTCTATTGTGCTTAAAATTATCAGCATATCAGCTAGAAGAGGCTAGAAGTTGTGTTCTTAATTTAAAATAAAAAGGGGACAGGCAAGGTGTTCTATTCATGACAGAAAATGTCTTGGGTCTAATTCATTGACCTATGAGTGGTTCTCAACCATCAGAAGCTGTAGAGAAGTTAGTTTGAATAATATACCCTTAATGGGACGATATGCATATCAGGAGCCAGTAATTATTACTACAGGTGCTTTGATAATCCAGCACAGTGTGTTATGTAATGGAGGATGAAACCTTGCAGAGGACCCAATTCAGGTTCATAGAAGCATTTTGCTAATCACAAGCACACTTACGCATCTTAGCTGGAGTTCCACGTTCTCCAGAGTTTGCACCATTTTTTTGATTTGCAGGATGGGAGTTGTAAAATGCTTGGAAGCCCTGTCGTTGCTTTGCCAACCAGTACATGAAAGCATTTGTGCTGCTAAGTGGGTGTGTGTGAAAGCTCTATATATTAAAGTGAAAAGCATGAGGCAGCAAGATAAGGATTCGTGATGGGCACAGAACAAAGCTGTGATAAGTAAAAGTGTAGTTGGGAGTGTAATTTTGAGAATAAGATAACATCCTTAAGAGTGACCTTTCTGAAGGGAAGATTGTAGCCTGTAGAGTCACCTGTACACTATGAACACTAATTCATAACTGGTATTCTCCTCAGGTTGTTTCTCTTTGATCCATTTTCTGGACCAAAGATCATGAACTAAGTGATTTATGGCAATTCCAAAACCACTGACCCAGCGCTGAGCTTACAAAGATCCCTGTGGGATCTGTAGGATGGATCAATTGACTAACTGTCCCCCTGCCACCCCCCAAGGCAGTCTGGTTCCAGCATGGGGCATTAAATATTTAATGAAATCAAAATAGGATCTTCCTTATTTAAGTTCTAAAATAAAACATGGTTTGTGGATTTTTTAAAATTTTGTTTGGGTTTTTTTTTAAGAAGGCTTTTTTTTTTCCCTCCAGGGGCTTTCTGCTATGCTTTTTTCTGTCACAGTTCACGCCGTGTTTGAAGGCTTTTCTCCATCTTTAAAAAGTTCTTACTTTAGATTATAAGAAAAAATGAGCTGTATGTACTTCATATGCAAAACAAATACTTGGCATCTCTGATGACCAACCATCAAAACACCTCAGTTTCTTAGTTCAGTTATTTTGAAGATTGCCTCAGGGTTCCTATAAGCACAATTTATTGGTAGGCAACTGTGGCAGTTTCCAACACGGTTTCTTTGTAGCTTGCTTTTCACAGCACCTCCTGCTGCACATGGCTTTCAGAGCCTGAAATGTAAGAGGTGTGTGACACAGGGACTGTGGTGACAAGTGCGTGTAGGTAGCTACGTGAAACAGCGCTGCATTGTGTGAGCCCAAACTGCAACTCCTTGGGAGATCCTATACAACTGTGAGATATAGGTGCCCTCCTGTGGGCATCCTGCTGCTCCTCCTTGCTATGTGGAGAGCCTGGGATTGCCTTGCCTGTCTGGAGATGCATTGGTTTAAGTTTTGAGCAGAATAAGTACTTTTTATCATGCTTTTTTTTTTAGCCCTTCTAATCCATTCAAACAGCAGGGGCTAAAAGCATGCCTCCCTCCAACATGTGTAACAATAATTTCAGCAGTTGCTCAGGAAACCAGCTTCTCCTCTCCTTTTCCTGAGACGGTTTGCCATTGCCCTTCAGGCAGGATATGGCCCTCAATATCAAGACAGACATTTAATTGCATTGACAAGCACACAGACTCTCACACAATTAATTTCTGGTAGCAAAGGCATGTGAAGGTTAGCTGTTAATCACATGTTCTTCAATAAACATCATTATTTGGGAATCCTGAGTGTTTTGTTTCAGGGTCACTGTGAATGTGTCTGCTTCATAACCTGCCTGAGCGGGGCAGAAGGTTTGGTGTCAGATTTGTTTGCTTAACCTCGATATAAGGTTTCCAGTCTTTCCAGGCATCTGTTTAATGGTGAGTGAACTGCACTTGGCAACCTGAGCTGTAAGTCCAACAGGATGATGCTGTTTGTAGTTATGGGGTTTCTCTAGTTTCTTTCACAGGCTGACGTGCCTCCCATAGGACTAAGCAGCCAGAGGCCAAAACTATCTGTCATTCATGCAGCTTAAAAAAAATTAAAATCTAAACTCTACAGTGGTCAAGACTTTCTGAAGAGGAGGTGAAAGAATTGCAGATGAACTAATGCTGAAACGAGAGCAGCTACAAGTGGCAGATAGTGTCTGGCTGTTTATTGTGTTTAGTGTCTATACTGAACAACTGCCTCCTTCGTGTTTGCTAGAGGAGGGTTGGCCATGGTAGGTGCATGGCAGCCACCCCACCTTGAAGGATTTCTGAAAGACAAGAAGCACAAACAGCGACTGAAACACGAAATCAAGAAATAAAATTAGGGTTTTAGTGCAGGAGTCCTCAGCAGCAGTGCTTGATTGCAATGCAGCACTAGTCTAGGCCTGTTGAGGAGAGCAAACTCCAAAAATTAATCAGTGTGAACATTTGGATGAGCAGATAGCTGATTTTTTTCATTTTTTTAGACAAAAGTATTGCTCCTACCAGTGAAGCTAATTAAAATGTGGCTTCTGCCCATGCGCAGATCAAATTCTGTTGTATTATGTATATTTAAACACATCTAATTTACTACATCTGACTTTCTCAGTGTGACAACAGGGGAAGATTTGAACATTGGGCTCTGAACACATGGAACAATTTCTCGACTTGGGTGTCTGAAGTTAACAGTACAGATCCTTGCTGGGACAACTAAGCCAGTTGAAGAGGGGGGAAAGGACCTCTCTTAACTATTAAAAAAATAAAAAGAAAAAAAGGAAATACTTTGGCTGATTTCAGTGATATTTGCTAATCAGCCCTGTGAAGGTGGTGAGGAATAAGGAATGGTTTTCTGTGTGGGGATCCAAGTTATAGTGTTGGGTTTTGTCCTTCAAAGCCAGGGGAAAGCCCTTACTTACGATACAATCAAAGGCGCTCTTGTTGACAAGAGCCTAATTATGACCCTTCCCTCCTTAAAAACATAAATAGTAAGTAATGAGGATTATCGCCCATCTGACATCTTGTAGATTCGCTGGCGTTCGCAGAAAGCTTTCAAGCAAATGGTGGGGATTAGCACAAACCAGATTGTACAGCTGTCTAGGTTTTGTTGGATCAGAAGCCCAGTCTGCAGAAAAATATGTGGATTATCAGCAAATTCTTACGAATACCCGTTTAGGGATAAATGTTCTGAATTCAGAGAAACGATCAAAGCCCTGGCCACGGGGTAACAGATACGGGCTTCATTGCAGTAGTTAGGTGTGTTTTTCTTTTTCCTTCATTTACTTTGTTGCAGAAATGAAACCAAGAAAGAAACTGATATTTGGCATTTTTCTCAATTACATTGATTTATTTAATTAATAACCATGATTTTGTTATTCCTTTGTGATGATTTCTTCACATTTGCTTAATGGCAATGGACTTATGTATTGATATCTCCCAAAACATTGGGGCAAAGTATGTGTAAATGAAAATGCCAAAAAGAATGACTTTGTCTTATTTCTGCATGTGATGTGGGGCATTTCCATGCGATATAGTAGCACATGTCTGTGCAGTTGGATAAACTCTGATGGACAAGATTCTTCTGGACTTGGGGTGATGGTGGTGGGGAGTTTCTGTGCAAGGGAGATGTCATCAGGGCAGTTCCTGTCCCTGTCCCGTAGTGATGTTTTGCCTTTTCCTTTAACCGTAGAGATTATGGGTGATGAAGGGAGGTGAAATATCAGATTTTTTTAAGGGTATGCCCTGGTGGAGGCTCAAGGATACCTTGGGATTGTGCCTAGCCTCTGAGGACTGTGCTTGAAGAGCACATGGCCATTAAAGAGGTTGAAATTCAGCATGGGGCAACTCATTATGTGTGGCTGTGGGAGGACTGGAGGAGGTGGGGGTGGTTGGAGCCACCTCAGTGACCTAGGAGAGTTTTTGTGGCACCAGGGGACCACAAGTTAGAGTATGGGAGGAGCGAAAATCCTTAGGAAACAGACCTTAGGTCAACACTTTCTCCAACTGTAGTTTCTTGGCATGGATTTTGTTATTAAGACATGTCGCTGCAATTAAATGACGATAAAGCCAAACAAGCTGCTGGTGGACGCTGCTCAGAAGTCACACTGCTGTTAAACTGACCCATCATTTTGGGATGAACTTTGAGGCAGAGTGCCTGGAGCTTGATTTTCAGTAGCTGGAAGCCACTGTGACAATCAGAGGAAGCCCACATACCCTCTCCATCTGGAAAGCTGGGATATGGGTAGAGTGAACATCGTCAGTGGGAGAGCTTGCAGAGCTGACAGCAGTGCTGCAGAATGGGAAACTTAAATCTGCTCTGTGCAGCCGCTTCCCTGGGGATCCCAGGTACAAACCCAGGGAGTGGGAATGCCGATGGAGCATCGCCCTTGCCAGCTGAGCTGCACTTTAGCCATAGTTTGGCTCTAGTTTAGTCAGGAGAGCCAAGAGAGGATCCAGGTACCTTGGGCTGGGCTGGTGTTCTCATCTGTGCTTGGAAAAGAGACTTGGAGAGGATGATCTTCCAGATTCACACCATGATTTTCACTCTTCTATTGCAATTTGCATTTAAGAAGAGATGTGCAGTTGGGAAGAGGTGAGTGTTTCTCATGCAGTTGTGCATGTTCAGCGTGAGCTTCCTGCTGCTTCCTCCACATACTGAATATCCACGTGCTCTTATGGTTCCCAACCACAAGAGTCCTGGGGAGGGAAACAACAAAAGGCATTGCCAGAAGACGAACCTGATGAGTCATCTCCGCCTTTCTTTCCACTGCCTATGCTTCGTCCATTCGAGTTTTATAGCTGAAAAAAAAAACAAGGGTATTTTGAAGGGCTTGTTTCTGCTTCAAGCTTTCCATCTGTTCTCTTGACAGCGTTAGTAGCTTTTTCCATGCAATTTTCTTACCAGTGGCTAAATTGCTGGACTGTGAGTGCTAGTGAAGAAAGGTGTCTTCTCCCTGCTGAGCTGTCAAAGCTGGCACAGCATCCAAAATCTCATCTCTGCTACTGCTGCAATGTGAGGGGAGATAGAATAGTGCCATGTAGATGAACCTCACGTGTTCACTGCTTTCTGGTTAGCATCAGTTGGAAGGGGTTACAAGGTTACGAGATTGTGGTGCATGTATTTGTTGTGTTCAAACTTTACCTACTCCCTTAAAGTAATGCTGTCATGATGTTTAGTGTTACAATATGTGTATTATTTTGTTGGAGGACCAGTTGTGACAAGGAGAGTGTGCCCTTTGCTTCAGCATGGCTAAACCAAGTCATTCACCAGTGGCAAATGGCTCTGCAGGAATGGAGCACTGGTCTGTGAGATGAGAATGATGAAAAGAAATACTCAAAGAGTGATGCAGCATTGGCACAGACTGCTTAGGGAAGCAGTGGAGTCACTATCCCTGAAGGTGTTTGAAAAACATGCAGATGTTGCACTTCAGGACATGGGTTTAGTAGGCATGGTGGTGTTGGGCTGACGGCTGGGCTGGATGATCTTAGTGGTGTTTTCCAACCTTAATAATTCTATGATTATATGGAAGAGAGAGTTGGCTGCTTGTGTATTTAAAGCCTGTGACATTATTAAGTAAATAAAACAAGTGGCAGTAGAGAAGGTATTTGAACAGCACATAATTTCCTTTGGAAAATAATCCTGTGAGGTGCTGAAATCTCTTGCTGCAGAGCACTGGGATAGCTGTGCATCATTCCTCACTTAGGAAGCATGTCAGGAACTAGACTGGAAAAATGTTCTGCAATGGATTTTTCAATTCTCTGTCATCTAGATTCCAGGAAGGGGAGTTTTGTGCTGTATTTTATATATTCGCTTTGGTCCTGTTTCTGTTTATGCCTGAAGTTCTCTCTCAAGCTCTTCCAAATTCTTTACCATAAAAGATAATAAAACAGTGCAGCACTTCACTAAACATCCTCCAGAACTGTTCTATCAAACACTAAGGCACAAGGCAGCTTTGGAGCGGAACAGCTGTAAAAGGAAAGACTGGGGAAAATTCACTTCCCTTCAGAGTAGCTGAATTTTTGCCATCAGTGAAACCTGGAATCCACCCACTAAAACAAAAAATTAGCAGGCACTTAATAATGCTCTTATTATCCCAGAGCTCCATGGATACCCACCCATAATGATTTACTGTAAGCACTCTATGAAAAGCAATGTTAAATCCTGCAGCCTTCAGCTTTAGAGGTCATGGAGAGACGACTGAACAAACCTTGACAGTGGCAAATGCAAAGCATAAAATTGTCATTGGGCCACAGTAAAGAAAGAGCCAAGTCTTAATCACATAAGGTGTATGTGATACATCTTATATCTTTCCGCATGCTATTTTATAAAGTGTTAATATAACTGAAAAGATTAACCTTGGGAAAAGAAGGCTAGAAAAATATTTTCGTGGCTCCTTATTTATGGCTTTACTATGAACAAGGAGTTAGTTTGCATTTTACAAAGCCAAAAAGTGTGGGAGGAGAGAAGAAGAGGGATCTGAATAAGGAGAGATATTTGCATGGCTCTCAGAATATTAAAGAAAAGCTGAAATCCTGAGGAGTTGCCGCTGTCAAATGCAGACACACAGGCAAATCCTAGATTGGAGCAGGACTCGGTATCCAGGCAACATCAACATTTTTTGTTAAGCTACTGCCAGAGATGCTGACAGCTTTTTGCCACTTTATGGCAAAAAGAAAATGTCTAACATCACTGCAATTCTTAGAAATTAATTTTCTCATTTGTCCAGCAGACGTGAGGCTCAGCAACACGTAGCACATGCAGAAATTCAGATGGGAAAAATCTTTGATGAGTTCATGGATAGGAAGGTGTGTGGTTCCTCATTTCTCTGTAAGGTTAGCACTTAGTTTCTCCTGAAGTTTCTTATCCTCTCGCTTGGACACAGATATTACTGTGCATTAGGAAGCAGATCGCATTTGATTAAGTCATTTATAAGCAACTTCTGCAATTGAACTGTAGGTTGCAAGAGATGCCTTTGCTGTGCTAAGGAAGCCTGAACCTCCTTTTCTAGTAATTTGCATGGTGCAAAAGCCAAGTGGCTAAATGTAGGAACTTCATTAGTATACTGGTAATGTTAGTATGTGAAGGAAAGAAGTCTTTCATTTTCAGTTTTGCAGGGATAAGATGGGACTGATGGGTGCAGAATATGTACAGCCCAACAGGCTCAGCAGCACAACTGTAGGGACTGTGTGACTGTAGGTAAAAAAGGAACACCAGTTTGCAGTGTCCACTTACTGAAAGGCAAGTGGTTTTGTGCTGGAAGTGTTAACACAGCAAAGCTGAACCTTTTCTTGGAGCTGAGAAGTTAAAATGGTGTTAGGGAGCCAACCACATTCTTTACTGTAGACCAACACAGGGAGAACTGAGTGCTCCCCAGGCATGGTTGCATGTTTTGTGCTCTTGCAACAGAAGAATAACCATCTTTCAGCTTGAGAAGCACCATGTGATAGTGACAAGAAAAGGTTGGTAAGACACATATGGAGCTTCCTGATCATTAATGTCAAGTAATGCAAAAATCCACTAAAACTTGTCACTAAACATGAGATGTTTAGCTCACTGTTCACTAAGCAGCTAAGCGCATTAGGAGGAGATACAGGGGGAACTGCTAAGCTAAAGAAGATCCTTCAGACTCTGCTGGTGTTCCGCAACTTCCCTCCCACACCAGATTTATGAGGGCTGTGATGTGGCAGCTTTGTGCAGGCAAAGAAGGTAAAGACTGAGGTAGGAGCATCTCTCTCTGCTCCTGGCTCCCCCAGGCCTTCTGTGTGACCCTAAGTGAATCTTCTCTGGGTTTAGGTGAAGTTTCACTAATTACTGTATTTAAGGTTGTGAATTTTGTAGCTGGTGACTGTAAACAGGAAGGGTTGAAGTGTGCAGGGAGAATCTGAAGGGACTGATTTTAAGCTGGTGATAACTGAGGGGGGTGACTCAAAATAAAGACCAGCAAGGACCTTCCTTTTCAGAGCTGTGCTTGATGCAAGAGCTCCTGTTACGTTTTAACGTATTATGCAGGAAAAAGAAACCACTCAGAAAGATGTCTTGAGAAGCTCAGTTTCACTGGCAATGAGTCTGGTTTTCACTAGTGAGGCCAGTGGGAGTTTGTTAGGCTGGGGATGATGCTCTCTGCCTTGTGCTTGCATTGTCTCTCTTCAAGCAATTCCTGAAGACGCAAAGATTTTCCTGTTTGCCTTTGATCATGTAGGCTGGTAATGGAGGTAGGCACCAAACAAACAGGAAGGAAGTCCAGAAATATTTGCTTTATCTGACTGCAGGTCTTTGTTTTATTTACAACTTTTAATTATTTTTCTGGTTAACAGGAGTAGAAAAGTGACTGATCTAAGAATGAGACTCTTGCAGTGTGGTAACACATAGCATCTGACGATGTTTCTTTTATCTGAAGCTTTCACGGAGATGATGTGTTATCCCTGGTTGTGCAATGGCTCGGTAGGTAAGCTGAGAATAAAAACAAAGTTTATAAACCCTTTACTCAGCCCCATTTCAGTGTTCCTTCCTCCACTCCTCTGCACTCCTGGTATTCTATTATGACTGGAAACAACCTACCTGGTTCACAGGAATATGTAACTTGGAGCAATAATTTCTTTTCATGTCTACTAGCACAGAGACTTTAATATTTTTTGCTCCAGTGACACGCTTAGAACTAAGATGTCTGTCAGACTTGCCAGGCCTTATTGCGAGATGCCAAGGTGATTACAGAACCACAGGATCATTAGGGTTGAAAGAGACCTTTCAGATCATTTCCACAAATATGTATTATGTGATAATAACAAAAACATTACATACTTTTTTTACATGTTGTTTTAGGCAACCCTGACTCCAAGAGCCAGAACTGCACCTGGCTGTGAAATGGAAGGCTAATAGGACTGCATTAGAAACATGCTGCTGAAAACACAGATCCCCAGGTGAAGGACTTAAGATGCAGGATGCTTTAGTAGAAGACCAGGAAATTCAAAAGTTGGGCTTTGTGCTGCTGGATATATTGAGAGCTCCGTAATCATAACACTGAGTTTTCTCTTTGGCACTTGATGTGGAATTTAAACTGCTTAATGATGTTAGAGTTACTTGGTAGTATGCTTTCTACTTTAAGCACTGAAGCCATTGCAAAAGGCTGACCTTTGACAAGAATTGGAAATCTGATGTCGCTGTACCACAAGCTCTGGTTATCTGTGATGCTAATTTAGATAATTTTCAAATGACTTTACAGGGTACAAATAGTAACATGTCCCAATGCATTGCTATACTAAATGACCACTAAAAGAGGGTGCATAATTCCAGAAGTCTCTCCTCAATTTGAGACTTGATGTGTTTTGATGAAGTGAACAGGGAAGGATGCTGGCTGCAAGCTGAGTGTTGGCCTGAGAACTGTATCTGGGATGTGCCTGAGCACTCGTATTCCTAAAAAGTAAATATTCAAGGAAGTGTTGTGCAAGGAGTTACCGTGATGTTGCCTTTTCCCCGCTCTGTGTCTGGCTTCCAGGCAGTTCCCTCAAGGACACAGTTGACAGCTTTTAAAATCTGTTTTCAGACTACTTTTCCTTCTGCCAGGTATTGTGTGTGCAGATTGACAAGGTTGACTTTTCCAGGAATAGTCTCGTCCTTATAGCTCTCAGGTTTCCAGCCCTTCTGTCATCTAGGAAAAAGATTCAAAATCTTTCTGTGGTTCATGTCTGCATTGGTCCCAGTCAACCCACTGAGATTTTTCACACAATCCTAAACATAACAATTCTGAACATCGCAGTGCTTGGTATTTTGAATCACAGTGAATGAAAAGGGAAAAATTTTGAGTGATTTCTTTTCTAGACCTCATGTATGTGATAACGAACGTTTCCTCCTCCATCTGCTCTGGCAGGTCTTCCATAATCTGGGTGACTAATTCTAGTAATCTTGTTGGAACTGGGGCATGTGAGACAGTTACTTCACACATACACTGGTTTAATGCAGTGTGAACAGGATGTCATGTTTCCTGCAAAGGAAGGAGCAGAGCCATCGAGTCCAACAGACCTCTGTCGTGTTCTGTTCCTTGATGGCCTTGTGCCAGCCTGCTGCACAGGGTCTTTTGGAAAGTCACTTTTCCCTGTGCAAAGAAACTACGAACTATGGTGCTTACCTCCTGTCTGCTGAACATAAAAAGTTGCTATATGGGATCTAGCTGATGGGGGTGGTTCTTGAGATGTTTATCTTGGGAAGTTAATGAGGCAGTTTGACTGTTGTTCAATTATTATGACATTAAAGTATGCAATGCACTTCATTTTATTCCTGTGCTTACAACTAACGATGCTCAGAATCATTAATTATTAGGAAAATGTAAGGGCAGAAAATGAAGATGGATCTTGGGGTCTTTTTGAGGAGGAGGGTATGCATTAAATCCCTTGTACTGTTTCTTAACCACCACATGAAGGTCTACTGTACTTGTTAGGGGTGGCTTGAACAAACAGACCAAGGGAGCTGGCTGCAATACAAAGAGGCTGTGCAGGAGCTTGGATTTCAGTGCAGTCCATGTCTGTGCATTCCTCCCTTTCTTTTATAATCCCCTTGCTGGAGTGATCCCACTTGTAATGATAATGCAGTGTTGAGTGATCCTTTAGGAATTTCCTCTCCTGGCATCATGCCTGTGTTTAGTTCATTGGACTGTGATCTAGTCCTGCAGGATGCCCTTAGTCATTGGTGTAAACATACTGCTGGTGGCTATATGGTCACTATATAAGCTAAATATATAGCTATATAAGCTAAAACCCTTCAGTTTTCTCTTCAGCCATATGTGTTGTCTCACATGTCTCATGGGCGGCTGCTGACCACTGTCTCTGGTTTTATGTGTGTAAAATACATAGCAGATATATCTATAGTATATCCACTGTGGCATAGGAATTGGTCATTAGTGGGATGACTGGCAACCCCAAAATTGCACTGTCAGCATTTTTATTGTTAGGGAACACTTAATATTTTTTCAACCAAAAATAGTGGATAATAGTAATACCAAGCCAGGGGAAGGGTCTCTTAGTTGGCTTATTTTTGTGTGTAAGTAAATTTCTTGGCTTTTACTGTGCAATTTGTCTGCTTATTGTGGGGAACAGGGGGATACATAGTTTAAAATTACTTTGAAATCTCATCATCTTACCTAGATTTTAGGATGAGAGCATTGCTTGCGACGAACATGTTTGTTATTAAAGTTGTATTTTGTGATAAATATACTGGCATGAATGTTAAAAATGCAGTAAATGCACGTGAAGCTGTTTCGCTCTTAATACTGCTACTGACTTATGAATTGCAAATGTATAGCTGTGCAGTGAAGGATGCTCACGGATTTTGCACGGAGTTGACATCTGAGAGTAGCTCAGGATTTGTGCAAACTGTTTCTAATTCAGTGAGGTTTTATCTTTTCTCCAAATATAACTCCTATGGTAGAATCAGTGGACTGTATTTCTGTGGAGTTGTGATGCTCTGATTTTTAGTTTTTTGCATTTTGAGGTGTTCTGTATGGGATAGTGGTATAAATTTCGCTCTCCAGATACTGACAATCCCTGATTTATCACTTTCTTGGAGTAATTTCTGGCTTTGTTCATTTGCTGTCGTTCACTTTGTGACCCATCCAGCGCTGGATGAAAGACTTCTTTAATTCAAACTGAAGGGGATATTTTGTTCAGCCCTACAATGCCCATTTTAACTTTAACATCATTTAATCTCTTCCAATCCTGAGTGAGAAGAGGATGGAAAAGAGATTTGTGATGTTCTAGTGAATCCTATCTCCTTCTCAAGGTTTTGTGGATAGATAAGGTTGAAAGTCTTGGTAGAAGCAAGAAGAAACAGAAGCAAGAAGAGATGAGAAATGTGCAAATGGAAGAATGCTTCTAAGGAACTGCTGGGGTTTTTTTTTGAAGTTGCTGCTGAGATCTTTTCCTTTAGCTGAGGACTTATTAAATTCTGGGAGTGGTGTTTTCACACCAGACATCCTGTACTTGCTGGATCAAATGCTGTTTGCTGTTTTGAGCACAGCCAGACTGCAGCACATATACAAATGGCTCCATTTTTCACCTTACAAACTGGAATTGCTAAAGAAGTGAGTGCTGGAAACACATGTGCCACAGTTTATTAGTAGGATGTGAGGAAATGATAAAATTATCATTTGGATAGAATCATAGTAATCAATCCCAGCTTACGGGTCTTTTGGGGTAGGTGCCCTGAGCCTGAAATATAGTGGTTTTCTTACTAGAAATCACCAATATTCCAATTTTAACATCACCATTACTCCTATTCCTGCTGGTTTATATTATACATTCTGGAAAGGTAGGATAAAAAAACTTCACAGAGACACCAGCGTGTAATTTATAAGTCATTTACCAAGAATTCTGGGGAATTTAGTGTTCACCTTTGGACCACTAAAAATAAGTAAAATTAAACTTTCTGGTTTTTCAAAACCAATTTAGTGCCAGACTGACAGTTTCAGAGATTGAAACCTTTCTTGAAGCACAGTGAAAGCAGCATGAAGTAGTGTAAAAAAAGAGGACAAAGACCAAAACTCATTACAGTGAAACGCTTGGTTATGATTATGGGAAGTAATTGAGCCCAGCTTGGAGTTATAAACTCACAATTCTTTTATGGGGTGTGAGTTGGGCTTGGACCAGATGGAGAAAGTGGTAGCTTGTATTTCCCTTTGAAAACACAGGCTGCGTGCTCTGTTCAACCAGCCTGCAAATGGTGTTTGGGCAAAATAGCCTTTCTTTTTATTGTGCATTGCATCACTTGTATTCTTGAGCAGGTTTTTTCTTTAGAGCAAAGGTCTCCTTTACATACTTGTTTGCATGTTATTTTGAAATATTTTCCAAGTTTGCTATTTCTATGAAAAATGGTTGCAATTAAAATCAGCCTGGTGGTGCAAGACTTATAAGCAGGTCCCAGCATCACTGACAATTATAGATGATGTTAGATTTTGCCAACATCAGTCTGTTGAATTGAGAAGAGAAATTTGGAAAAACTCCAGTTTACGGAAATTTTTAAGGCTAACATGGTGGAGAAACACGATCTATGTAGAAATGCAAACCTGATTCATGCTTTACCCTTCTAAGGCTGTATATGAACTTGACTTATTTGGATAAGGAAATTCTCAGCAATGAGGGAAAGGAAATACTTAGGTTTGCTGATTTGTAGTCTGAAGCCAGTCAGAGCGTTAATTGTCACTAGGGTATACATATTCTTTTTAGCCTTCCTGTTTTGTGCTATGTAAGTTCTTAAATCTGAAGTAGGAAAGTATTGGTTTTTTCCATTTTCACAGCAGAATAAAATCTGATAAGACTAACTGGTCCCCATTGCCTACCCTGCACTCTGCTGCTGCTTTTGTGCATCAGGTTAAGTCTCCTATTAAAAAGACAAGTGAGGAAATGGTTCAGAATCATAGCATTTAAATATTTTCACCACGGCATAGAATTTACAACTTTGTGAGACAAATGAAATCAGTTTATGTTTCAAAGCTCTGGCAGCTGGGTCAGACACCCTGTGATGGCTGCATGTGGTTGGTGCGATGGCATTTTCTATACTTCTTATCTGGAGACCAAATCTGAACACTCAATCCACAAATCTACCTCGCAGAACAAATCTTCACATTGCATCCAGAGAAAGGAAGATTATTTGTTATGTTTCTACCTGAAGAATCACATTAAGTCACTGGGAAAGGTATGAAATGTGCTTTTATCCTGGAAGATGGTAAGAGAAGAGGAAGAAGCATTGAGAAGAGGGAACCTGGCCATGGATGGGCCTTTTGTGGGGTTGGATTGCGTACAACTCCTGCTGTGGGACATATGGGGCCCTGAGAATTAATGAAAAAATTAGCAGGAGGAGGTTTATCTTTCCTCCTTTGTATCTTCCAGCCTCCCTTTTTCTAAAAGAACAAGTGGTCTAAGGGGTTGGAGAGCTGGGATAAGCTGGGGAGGTGATTGCTGAGTGGGTTAGGCATACAGGCGACTGTGGGGGTGAAGGCGAGAAATGACAGAAGGGAGATCTCCAGGAGATATGCGCCCTTTCGTGGGCTTTGTTTTGGAGCAGACACTAGGTCATTGAAGCAAAACTGTCAGAGAAACAGATGATTTGAGGCAAGCATGGTGGGGCTGGAGGCAGGTTTGTGACTTATCAGCATGAAGACTGCTGTAAGGTCATGAAATGGCTCCAGTCAGGCCAGCTAAGCTGATACAATGGGACTAGGGAAGCATTTCACACACATACACAACTGGTTTTTTGCTCCTTACTCCAACGTAATTTTATTAAGCTTTGGTAGCTCTCCTAGAAGGCCTGAGTATGGATTTCGGAAGGGAATAGTGTTATCCTTATGCAGCTCAAGAAACATAATATGCTTTAACTAATTTGAGACTTTAGAGTAGCTTGAGAAGAGTCCATTTCATGATTGTTTGGAAGGGATTTGTGTTTTCGATCTCCAGAACATACACAGCCTCAGAGGAGCTCTTTGGAACCCAGCTATTTTATTATTAGTTTTATAAGGGCCTTCCAGTGGAATCTTCAAGAAGATTTGGTATGTGGTGTAAATGTGCTAATATCTGTTAGGCCATTAGCTGCGGGAGACAAAATGATCACTCTCAAAGCACTTAGTACTTTTTTTAATAATTTACTATGAAAGTCAGTTTCTAAACAGCTTTGTTTTATTTTCTGGTAGCTCTGTGCAAAACATTAGAGTCTTGCCGTTTTCTTTAATAATGGGAAATGAGCCCTCCTGGTGGAATGGCTCTGCTTGAAAAGGTCATCAGCTACAATTTATCCTTGACCTCCATCAAAAAGGGGCTTTTTTCTGTGCTGAAGCCACCCCAATTCTTATCTCATTAAAAAAGGATTTAATTTTTTTTGTTTCTGATGACATTAAGTCATTCTCAGCAGTCCTAAGGCCACTGAAGGATGAGGAATGCTTTTCTGAGGAGGGGAAGCTTGAGGTCCAGATTGCATTGGTTTTATAGGCAGTGCTTCTTTGGCCAAGACTGGAAAGAGAATGGGATAACTGTCTTCAAATATGTCAAGGGCTGCTCTGGAGCAGAAGAGAACAATCTGTTCTCCATGTGCATAGTGAATAAGACAAGAAGCAGTAGTCATAAATTGCAGTAAGGTTCAGTTTTGCTATTGAGGAACTGTTTTTCAGATCAGAAGGACTGTGAAGGTTGTGGGTCTTGTTGAAGCAGGTTGAGATCTGGCCCATGGCATGTGCTTATGGGGAGAGCCAGAGCCTGTCTCATTACAGCTACTGCCTCAGTTGTGGTGGCATGAGCATGCCAGAGTGAAGAGAAGGGACAACGAAGATGAAGATTGCAGAGGTAAATGTGGTGGTTGCACAAGGCCAAAGAGGTCATGAAGAGAACAACACTTCCTACAATTATGTTAAAACAGATACTTAAGTAACACTGATGCTTTCCCTTGCCAATCCCTAAACACCTCTCATTGCTCCACCTGCTTCTCCTGTACACTGAGCTTCAGGGGCAGAGCTGGAGAAGGGGCTTTCTAAAGCCTTTTCTAGCCTTTTCTTGTTGATAATTTGATTATTTTAGTTGCTAGGTGGAAGAACAAAGGTGCCCTCTGTGCCTTCTTCTGCATTCTCCATAGAGTAGACTGAGGGAAGTCCCTGGAAGCTGAGGATGGTACAGGAACCTGCTGGCATCTCTGAATGTTCTCTTGGGGTCCCTGAAGTCCTGGGACATCCTTGCATTGATGCCTTGGAGATGGCCCTTTTCCTGACAGAGCAGAGCTTGTAAGAAATCTGTGTTGATAAAGATCTTTTCTGCAATACCCATGGCTGGTTCTTCTTTTCCTTTCAAAGTCCTAGAAGCAATCATGGGCACAAAGAAAAAGGCATGCATCTTTGTAGAGGAAAAAGGTGATATGACCTTTAATTCCTTGTGGGAATTAAAAAATGAGATTCTCATTACTCATTTAGGGTTTGATTTTTGAAAGATCTGAATCTCGTCTTCCAATGATGTCCAGTGGAAAGGCTGGTGCTCTGTGACTTTTAGAATTTTAATTTAATAGAACATTTACTGTAATCTTAGGAAGGCTGGCTGTGATAGAGTGACTGTGCCTTGGTTCTTGTTTGCACCCCTTTCCAGCTGCTCAAGATGTAGCCCAGGCTACTCAACTCTTTCCTAAAATAAACAGCTCTAAATGTACAGACTCGGAGCCTAACATAATACATGCCAGCCAGCTGGGATGAGCAATAGCCCTGTGAATGTTTGTCTCATTGAAAAGAACATGAGGTGGGTTTCAATTGTGTTACAAACAGCTGTCTTGGGTGTCTTTTACTTTGCTGACAGCAAATTTGAATGGAGTAATCTCTCCAGAGCATATAGGTATGCATAGCATGAGGAAGGGCAAGTCACTAGGGAAGTCCAGCCCATCGCTCCAGCTATGGTTTCCAGAAAGTATCAGCCTTCGTTTTCTGAACTGGTAGAAGCTCATTCCTATTAATCCATTAGTCGCAGAGGGCTGGACATTTCCAAGCTCCACTGGACTATGCTGTCGCTGCAAAGACCCAGCATGCATGAATCAAAATAGTTGGGTGATGTCATGTCACAGTGCGAGTGTGCCCAGGACACTCGCTGCCAGGAATTGTCTGTCCAGGGGTGGTTTCCTTTTACAGCCTTTTTAAAGAGTCATCATGCCAAGCTGCACATGACAGTTCCCTTCAAGAGGGCTTGTGGCTCCTTTGCATAGTTAGTATTTTCTAAACAGGGGAGTTTATCAGTAGGTTCCTGACCTTTTCTGCATGAGCTGATCCACTGGGAAACACTGCTTCAGTTTCCAAGGCTTCAGAAAGCTGACGGATAAAAGCTCTTTCGGCTGCAAGCTGGGCAGACTTTGAACTTCTCCTGTGCCCATAGATACTTGCAAGCAAGTTACTGTATGCTGGAATTAAGACTGGAAGTGCCTGCCGTGCAGGGTTTGGCAGCCTGCTGTGGAGAGGCTCTCCACAAAGACCACAACCAAGTGTCTTGGAGCTTAACCGCTGGAAAGCTGGACTTTTTTTGCAGCCACATGGTCGTTTTGGAGATTTATTTTCTGACACCTGGACAGTTGGTGTAAGCAACGCCTTTCACTGCCTTCGGATCACAGCTGAGTGATTTTTCTTCAGTCCTGGGCATGACCAACAGCTGCTGCTGCACAAGCGTATGTTACAGCTCATGAAGCGTTTTGGTAGCTTTAGAGGGAGCAAGAAGAGAAAGGAGCAGTGCAAAAGCTTGGAGAGATGCCAGTCCGATCCTCGTGGCCTGTTCGGTAGGGATCCTCTGTGTTACCCATCCAAAAAGAAGGGACGTTGGTCTTTGGGAGAGGGCAGCAAGTTGGGGAGAACAATTAATTGAGCAACAGTGTTGTGCTTCCCAGTTACAATGAATCGTGTACTTGTTGCATGGAGGTTATTTCTTAATTGATTTGCACCAGTGATGAACATCTGAGCTGACACCTGAAACACAGGTCAGATATAACCTGTTGGAAAAGAGTGATGGAAAAGAGGCACTTTTACAGGAAATGCTATGAAATACATTCAAAGGGAGCTGTCGACTAATGTTTCTTTAGCTGAAGAATAGGAACTAAATGCTGTTAGGGCTAACACTGTGTCTTGAAAGGTGAAGTACAGTAAATTGCATATAAAACTGATAAGTAATGCATTTTAAACCCTATTTTTCTGATATTCTAGTTGCCAATATAATTGTATTTGAGTTGCACTTTGGGACCATTATCCGTTAATCAAAACATTTTTCTGATCATTGAGTGTTATCTTTAGTACAGGTGGTAAGTTGTGTGTGTGGGTCAGAGAGTCTGAGTATCCCATAGTGATTAGCTGACCAGGAGAGAAGGGGTATTCCGACAGGTTCTGGATGTATTTCTCAAGAACAGTGAAGAAATGTAATGTTTAATGCATTTCTTATAAGGACCAACTTTGTGGTTTCCCTAAGACAGTGAGTGCTGCTGGGAGATTCTGTCTTGTGACTGAGAGATTTAAAACTGGTGTTAAACTGAATCAGGCATGTAAGGCACAGTTTAGAGAGGCTGACTCATACAACCAATAGGCAAGGCTCTTTTTGCTTTTTGGTCAGGAGTCACTGCATTAAATCCAGTAGAATGATGAAGGTGTGGCTTGTATTGGATTGTATGAATGGTGTGGAGAGATGCATACTCATTTAGTTATAGGGCATTGCTACTGGTGGATGGCTAGCTGCCCAGAATGCTTTTTTCTATTATTTCATGTTTATTCAGTGGTCAGCTGTGTTGCTTTTAGGATGTCCTTCTTGCAAATGCGTCTCCTTTTGTTGCTGTTTTGTACAGTTAAGTGTTTTTAAAGCTAAGATATTGTGTCTTGTTCTGCATTCCCTAAACCCTTCTGAGGGCTTCTGGTGGGGTGGTGGCTTAAGATGATGGTGGTGTAAATGAGATATGACCCAGGTCTTTGGAGCGTCACAGTTTCAGCAAGAAGCACAAACAGGTAACAGAAGTTATTCAAGAAGAGGAAAAAAATTAGGTTACAGACTTCCCAGATGTAAAATTATTCCCAAATTTCTAATTAAACCCCCTAAATTCTCACCTAGGCAGAAACATGTGCCATTTGTTGATTGAGTGATTCACGGCACTTTGAGCCATTAATTCACCCTCTTCACTCATCAATAAGATGGGAAAACCCAGCTCTGCAAAAGGGTTCACTTCTGGAAGCATCAAACTTAGTGTTGTAACTCTTCTTCAGAGCCTAGCACTAAACCACATCCTTATCTTCCTCCACAGAAAAAATAACTTGTCCTGTGCCAAGAGTACTGGCTGTATGAACTGTAATTTTTATGACAGCTCTTAGAAAACAGTTCGAAGTGTAAAGCCAGAAATGCCGAAAAATGTGCTCCTCCTTATCCTCATTCCCATTAATTCAGCTCTATAGCCCACTCCACAATGAGCATTAAGCAGAGTTTTCTGCGCAGTATTTACTCAACAGACTTTACAGATGCCATTCTTGTAAGAGTGTGACCAGGTCAGCACCCTGCATTTTATTTCCATAATGAACAGAAAGCTATCAAGTCACAGGAGTGGGAAAAAACAAACAGGATATTTCTGTATTACTGCCTTTCTCAGATGCGCTGCTGTGGGGATTGCCTTTGCCATCCCAGTGGGGTCTGGATTCCTCTTGGGAAACACTTGTAAAAGCTTTTTTCCTCCTGCAAAATGGCCTTAATTGTTGAAGGGAAATGTCAAAACAAAATATTTGCATTATTTGATAGAATTAATCTGTATCTTGTAGCAATTACACTTTTTCAAACTCATTCTAAGCAGCTCCCAGGGGAAATGGCAGCCCCCAGCAAGTTTTACAATCCGTCTTAGCGGCATGCAGGAGTGGTAGCAATCACACTTAGTGGCTCATCAGGTTTGGTCACAGTCTAGTTGCTGTCTGTCATCAGAAATGAGAAATGAATGACAGCAATCCAACATGAGCTTCCCCCCACCCACAGTCTCCTGCAGTGGCCATGCTGCCATCGCAGCCTGCCTGTTACTGAATGGGCTTGATTTTGGTAAAAGGGGTTAAAAAGGAATGAAGAGAAAAAAGTACTTAGGTGTCCTGAAAAGGCATTTTCTGTCACATGGACTAGTTGAATCTGAAATTCGTGATTTTTCTTGGCTATGCCTGTAAGCATGTTAAGGAAGAGTTCTCCAGTCATTGCAAATAGGATCAAGGCAGTATGCCTTCATTTTTCTTGTGGCCAGCAGGTCAAGGGAGGCAATTCTACCCCTCTATTCCTCTCTTGTGAGACCTCATCTGGAGTATTCTCTCCAGTTCTGGAATCCTCACCATAAGAAGGATATGGATTGGGTCCAGAGGAGGGCAACAAAGATGATCAGAGGGAGCACTTCCCATACGAGGATAGGCTGAGAGAGTTGGGGTTGCTCAGCCTGGAGAAGAGAAGGCTTGAAGGAGACCTTATAGTGATCTTCCAGTACTTGAAGGGGGCCTACAAGGAAGCTAGGGAGGGGCTTTTTATAAAGGCATGTAGTGATTGGACTAGGGGAAATGACATTAAATTGGAGGGGGGCAGACTTAAGGAGGAAATTATTCATAATGAGAGTGGTGAGGCAGTGGAACAGATTGCCCGGGGAAGTTGTGGATGCCCCATCCCCGGACGTGTTCAAGGCCAGGCTGGACCGGGCCTTGGGCAGCCTGATTTAGTGGGAGATGACCCTGCCCATGGCAGGGGTGTTGGAATGAGGTGATCGTTAACATCCCTTCCAACTCAAACCGTTCTATGATTCTGTGATTCTCTTCCCAGGGATAGACACCATCAGCCCACTGCAACTGAATTCTCAAATACTTCTCAAGTGGTGCTTCTGTGTATCACTTGAGCTAAACCCCATCCATCATCTGTAGTGATGAAGAGGTTTCCTTCCCAGTAAAGAGCTGGAAGGTGGCTCTGTCAAGAATGGGCATCTCTGTAACTCCCCGGGGTTTGCATCCTTCTAGTCCTTTCATTCCAAGTGAACAGCAAGAGGACACATTAGTATGGCCAAGCAGAAGCAGAAAGCACACAGAAAGGGGAAAGAGAAAAGCATGAATAAACACCAGGAACGAACAAAAGCAGGTAGATCTGTGGGGCGAATGCAGAGCCTGCAGCTTTGCTATGGGAGAAGAGAAGCCAACAGAGAGAGCTCAAAGCCTGAGCCGTCCATCAAACAGCAAGGAAGCTGAATTACACATTATTATTTTGGCAGGGCTGGGGAGTGGGATTACCCAAAATTTCTCCAGCTTCTGGAACCACCACAGATTCCTTCTTCCTATTGCAGTTGCTGCTTGCAGCAGTTTTGCTGGCAGCTTCTCTGCCTGCTGGCTCTTGCTGCACTTCGGTGTGTTGTAAATAGATAGGCTCTGTGGCATTTCTGAAGGGGACAACTTTTTGGCCACAGCGAGGCTAATTGCTGTGCTCTTTAAAGGGCACCATCTCGTCCATGAAGGATTGAATTACACATGCAAAAGGTATAATGTTAAAAGTGTTTCTTCCCTATGCAAGCTACAGGTGCCCAGCAAAGGAACCACTTTGCAGCACACGTGATTTCTGTGACTCCCAGCATTGCCTTGCGCCCAGGCATTTAGCCTCGAACCAGTAATTCTGGAGGCTTTTAGCCTCATGCAAATGCCCAGGAACAACTTCTTGCTAATGCGGCTCCTCTTGGGATTTGTTGGTGTGTGTTTGAATCAGCAGGGGCCAAAGCTAAGCCCTAATAAGCTGGTTCCACAGGGCACTCAGTGCTACCTCCTGGCCACAGATCTATCCCACCTCAATAACACGGGACAACTTCCCTGCCAGCTCTTATGATTAGGTGCAAATTAGAACTAATTTAGGAGTGAGCCTGCTGAATGATTCAGACCCCAATACATGCACGTGCAAACATGTTTTGACCCCACAGTGCACGTGAATCAGGCAGTCCTGGAGTGAAGGGCAGAGGCTTATCCCTAAGTTGCTCTATAACTTGCTGTAGCCACTCTGATGTCACTCAGTGGCTATGTTTCATCCCATGTCCCTGCTAACTGCTGTGTGATGGAGGGATGTTGAGTCTGTAGAGCATATCTGGAAGGTGCTGTGTTTTAGAGTATCTTTAAATACTCAGGCCAAGGGGAAATGTCTTCCCTTTTTGGTCAAAAATGCACAGGTTTTCTTCCATAGCTTTCTATGGTCCTTCCCAGACACTGGAGTTGGGGATGAATGTGGATCATGTGTCAAGCAGAGAAGTCACGCTTTTACTTTCCAAAAGCAGAGATGCAACCAGCTCAGAAAACTGGCTATGTGCAAGGACTTACACCAAATCAGAATGCAAGTGGTTTGCATGCAGAAAACAAGTAGGAGGAGGGCAGAGAAGCAACGGAGAAAGGAGACAAGACTTGATTTCCTGTTCTCCCAGCCTGGGGAACTACAGATCAACCAGTACTTTTCCCCAAAGCAGGTAAACAGAGCTGAGATATTTGGGGTTTTTTCATTCAGGTGGGATGTTTCTGTTGTGAGATTCTTGGGGCCAAATCACGATGAAAAAAATTTGGGAGAAAAAATGAGAGTGAGTCACTGCATGTTCCAATGGCTGCTGTATATCAACTGAAAGAGCAAAATCCTGTTGCTTTTGAAAAGTTGCTTAAAGCCGCCGGCATCAGAGATTAGGCATGAGAAACTGAGACCACTTTGGTTTGTTAATGATTTTCTCTACTGTTTTTCATGCTCTGTTGAGCTGACAGTGATTTTCGAAAATGTGCAGCCCCGGCTGGTCAGTGCCAATTAATCTTGTACTACAGAGGGCTCCATGATCTGGAAGCTGTGAAATTTCTATGGTTGATTGTGAGGAAGAAGAAAACCAGTGATGAACCTGATGAAATGTTTGAGACTTTATTTTGCCATTTTCTGCTTCCTTATACCTGCTTTATGGCATATCCCAGCTTTGGATGCAGCTTTGAAGCATTCTGAATGGGGGGAAAAAGACTATTCCCATGAAGCGATAAAATCAGCAAGGTATTTTCAAGCAAGTACCAGTAAATTCAGACAGTAATAAATCTCAGAAAACCTCCAGCGCTATGGTGGAAATTGAAATAGAGGTATATTGAGCAGACTGCTTAGCCCCACACTTTTCCTTCACTCCTTCCCTGGTGCAAGGCTCAGCAGAATACTTCCTGAGCAGCCCTTTGTGGGCTTAAAGTAGATGTAGACTCTTTCCCCTCATGATGGGGGAAGACTATGTCCAAGACTATAAGTTCTCCAAGTAATTTATTTTCAAAGAAAGTTATTTTTGTCTGAAGGGCAGATTATCCATGTGAAAATACAGTGTGTTGAGGCACAGATTTACAAATTGGTGCTGCAAATGGATCTGCCCACTGACACTTCTTTGCTGCTCTAGGCTGCCCTGTGCATGTCATCGCAACATTTGATCAAAAATACCTATGTTTCTATAAATGACTGAATTACTTAGCATTGGCGTACTGTTAACAACGTGATGGGTGAAACAGCCAGGCCAGCTATTTTACAAACTGTACAGATTTTGGACAGATAAAGCTCCCTTCTAGGAGGAATCCATGTGGTTATGGTCTTTGTTGTTGCTTGTGGGTGCAGATATTTGTCCCCCAAACACAGTAGCAGTATAGAGACATTAGTTTTTAACTTTCTTAGGGATACTTCCTTTTAATTCTGCTACTATTCAAATGGTGCCATTTGGAATAGCAGAATCAATGTTATTCCTGAAAGACAGAAAGAAACTGAAAGTAAATTTTGGGATTGAATCTAGGTAAAATATGAGGAGGGATTCATTGAGGTAGAAAAGAAGAAACTGAGACAGCAGGAAGCTGAGCACTGACTGTGAGTGAAAGTGAATGCAGACACTGCCTGTTTCTGAAAGCAGATGATATATATGTATTTATCAGGATTTCCCTTTTCCATCCTCTACTTCTGTTGTCTTCAGGTAACAAGTCGCTTTTGATATGCATATATGGCTGGAACACTATCTCTGTTACCTTGTGATATAATTACCTGATTCATTTTTTTAGTGAAAGAAAATAATGTAGATAAAGATTTCATATGTGACATCTTAGCTTAATGAGCGTAGCTTGGGGTGCCTTCAGGATGGATACTGCAGGTCACAACCTACATATGAAAAATATCACTGGAATTACTGATTTCCATGGACTCTCTCTCATCATTATTGTATCAATCAGGAGTAGTATAGGGATCTCTTTTTTTGCTGCTTCTTTCTCTCATACTTTTCAAGGGCTCTGACTTTCCGAAAACGTCTGTATGAGAAGCTGTTATTCTAGTCTGACTTTCTACTTGACTTGAATATGCTAAGCTAGACCGCAATTTATTTATTCTCCTATGCATCTATATTACAAATTCTGTTGCCAGGTTTTAAAAGCAAATTTCAAGGCTGGATCTGTTTTCGCAACCTGAAATTCCACTTGACAGTAACATTTAGATAGGTGGGTACTTTTGTTTAATTAGAAATCAATGTTTTGGACTATTGACTCCTTGCTCAAAGTTTCAGTGAATTGCCCAAGAGTGCAATTTCAAAGCTGTTGTTAAGGCACTTTGTTTGTCAGGTTTATTGGATCAGCAAATCCCAGGAATTACTAGGATTCAGCTGTTTTTTACTTTCACCTTTATTCTTGTCCAACCTAAAAGCAGTCCAAGGACTTAAAATTGCTCAGAGCAGCGGGATTGAACACCTCAAATTGTTCTAGCTGTTTCATTGTCATTACAGAGTCGTACTGAAATGTGAGGGCTTAGGTCTTGAGAGATGAAGGACTGCTCTGTGAGTTATCATTATGCGGCTGGCAGGCTGGGCTTAGAGGCTTGAATTCTCTGTGCCAGAAAGGTCATACAGCCATACTTGGTTTGAGGACAGAGCCTAGTGCTACATTGCACGCTTCCACTGAAGAGTTCTCATCCTGTCTTTTATCTGCCCTCCCTTCAATAAAGTTGGAGCGATTTAGCTGGAGGAGGGATGATAGGATTCACTGACATTAATTAAGAGCATCTAGTTGTTTCTTCAGAGTTTTTTTTCCACTCATTGGAAAACAGCTGCTTCCCAGTGCTGTGTTCTCTGTAAGGTAACAAGGACCCTTTTGACCCGCTCAGAGACACAGTCACCAGTTGTTTACAGATCCTGCCCATCTGGCCCCATGATTTTTATAGTCAGTGCAAGAATCGCTATATTGTACATAAGATTCTTGTGACAATCCTGCCTTTCTTGGCGGGTGGTGCTCCTGGAGAGGAACAGATGATTTGTGACATCTCTGCTGCTTGCATATAGTATAATTAGAGATAATAAACAAGAACAGGGCAAGAAAACAATTTCAGAAATAGAGATGAGGGAGAGATGAGACAGAAAGTCAACCAGAGACATGAGGTGGACAGTAAGTTTGCAACAGAGTGGTTCTTACAGCAACAGTGGCAATAAAAGTCAGGCAAATGTTCTCGAGTAAGGATTGTACCAGCTTCCTTGAGAGAAGGACTGAGTTGAAAGGATGAGAAGCTGGAATAACATTGACATTTCCTAAGGGACATATCTGAATTTAGGGATGATCAACACCCAGAGATCAGTATGCGGGCTGATAATATTCATTAGTGACCTGGATGGTGAGGTTAGTCTGGGCAGCAGAACATGCTAGGCACTAGTAACTGACTCCCAATGAGGACTTTGGAGTCTAAAAAATGTTTGAAAAAATGTACATTATCAATAGGGTGAACCACATACAGGTCTGCATTAGGAGGAATGAAGCAATCCAGTCAAGGAAGGTTATTATACTCCTTCACCTGGTCCTGGGCTGCACCTGGAATACAGTGTCCTATTTCTGGTCCTCTGGTCAGAAAAACACTGGGAAGCTGTTGAGTGTATCCCTAGAGGACTACCAAGGTATTTGGGATCTAGAGTAGATGTTTTGGGATCTCTAAAGAGAGGTTGAGGAAACTGAACATTTTTTGTCCAGTAGAGGGAAGGCTCTATGGGGTAATCTAATTACAGCCTGCAACCAACTTGAGGGGGGTTCAAAGGTGATAGAGCCAAACTCTTCTTGGTGGTGGAAAATGATGAGAGAAGGAATAAAAGGTAAGAGTTTGTGTCTGAAAAGGGTCAGACTACACATCAAGCTAAAACTCCCTTTTGTTTCCAATAACAGAGTCATGTTTCAGGTAGAGGCATCTAGGGCTGCTTGTACAGTTGATTTGTATCAGCAAGGCCACAGGAGGAGACCACTGTGAAGCCCAAGACCAACATCAACTCATTTCTTGGGCCAACAAAGGGAGGGAGATGTGTGTTTCCTACAGAAGGCACCTAGTCTGCCTTCTGGCCATTTCATAGACATTAAGCATGACCTTGAGAGTCCTGGGCAGTTACAAATACCCGTCCAAGCTAAGCAGTGTCTGGAGATCCCTAGCCAATGCCCAGTTTGAGTAGCGTTCATTTACCAGCTGGAGGAATTGCAGTGGGACTTAGTTTGTATCAGCTACTTGTCACTATAGCAACTTCTCACTTAACCAGTCCCTGCACTAAAAATAGATCACCTTGATCTCAAGGAAAGAAAACCAAATGAAGTCAAAAGGGGCAGTGATAGCAAAAGCTGTAGAGTCAGCTATTGATTGAAGGATGGAGTGTTTGAAACCTCTTATAATAGTCTATCATGTAAAACAAATATTTGAGTAGAATGTTTAATCCAGAAAACTCACTGTGTCAGTGGGTTTGAAGCTTTAGCAAAGGGCATGCATTACATTTTTATCTGAGGGATATATTTGCGTTTATCACCTAGTATCCTGCTTAAAACATTGCAGGATGTGGCAGAGATTGGTTGAGATGTTAAGGGATCTTATCTTCTGAGTAAGGAGATCTGCAGCTCTGTCATTAGACCTGATAGCCTCCTATGCTCGTGTGTGTAAGTTATCAAAATTTCTCCTTGTTTATGGAATTGTTACTGATATCTGTGGAAGTCTGTGAAGGACCTAAACCTGAAAAAGCTGAATGCTGTTAGTGAAGTCCATCGTTATCTGATATTGAAGTTAATAGGAACTGAGTGTTTTGGCACCTGATAGGGACCATAAGGGAAGTGCAAGTGATACACGATATTATTTTTCCTTCAAACACAGCTAGTGCTTACACCTGAAGAAAATTGAATAAATCCTTGTGTAGACAGGGCAGTAGGTGTGAATGCAAAATAGCAACAAAATTAAAAGCTTGTTAAAGAGCTACAGAATTAACTGAAAATGCCTTTGAGGGGAAAAGAATGAATTTGCATGAAGACAGTTCATTTATCACAGGCAGAACATATGATGCTCAGGAAAGGCTTTATTTAGTGTCCAGAGGTGACTGGAATTAGCATCATGTATTCAGCTTTATCAGTCAGGAAGAGTTTGCTCTTGACAAAAGGCTAGATTTTTTTTAATAACCTTTTTGGACTGACTGACTGCAGGCATAGTTAATATTGAGATGTGTAGGCATTTAACTGCCCCTGCCCTGTATATTCTGAGTCTTAAATTTATTTAGTATTATAGAATCATAGAATTGTTTAGGTTGCAAAAGGCCTTTAACATCATTGAGTACAACCTAACACTGCCAAGCCACCACGAAACCATGTCCTTAAGCACCATATCTCCATGTGTTTTAAGTACCTCCAGAGATGGTGACTCCACCATTTCCCTAGGCAACCTATTCCAATGATTGACAACCCTTTTGGTGAATCAATTTTTCCTAATATTCTATCTAAACCTCTTCTGGTGCCACTCAAAACCATTTCCTCTTTTCCTATCACGTATTACTTCAGACAAGAGACCAACATCTGCCTCACTACAACTTTCTTTCAGTCTAGGTAGACATCCACAGCATTTCTCTCATCCACTAAGTGGGTCACCTTGTCACAGAAGGAGATCATGTTAGTCAAACAGGATCTCATTTCATAAACCCATGCTGACTGAGTCTGATCACCTGGTTGTCTTATACATTCCATGTGATGTCACTCACAACAATGTGCTCCATAACCCTCCCTAGCACTGACATCAGGCTGGCAGGCCTGTAGTTCCCCAGTCTTTTTCATATGGGCATCACATCTGCTAGCCTTCAGTCAGCTGGGATCTCCCTGGTGAGCTAGGACTGCTGATAAATAATGGAATGTGGCTTGGTGAGCACTTCTGCCAGCTCCCTCAGTACCCTTGGGTGGATCTCATCTGGCTCCATAGCCTTGTGCATTTGGTAGTGGTGTTGCAGGTCACGATCCGTTTCACCTTGGATTATGAGGGCTTCACGCTGCTCCCTGTCTCTGTCTTCCAGCTCAGGGAGCTGGGTACCCAGAGGACAACTGGTCTTGCTATTAAAGACTGAGGCAGAGACGTCATTAAGCACCTCAGCCTTTTCGGCATCCTTTGTCACTAAGTTTCTTCCCACATCCAATAAAGGGTGGAGATTATCCTTAACCCTCCTTTTGTTGCTAATTTATTTATAGAAACAGTTTTATTGTCCTTTATGACAGTAGCCAGATTAAGTTCTAGTTGGGCACAAACTCACAGCATCTTTACAGTCCTCCTGCGTTGTCTGCCCTTTCTTCCAAAGGTCATAAACTCTCCTTTTTTTCCTGATTTCAAGCCAAAGCTTTCTGTTCAGTCAAGCAAGTCTTCTTCCTCAGTGACACTTGTCTTTTGGGACTTGTGGATGGCCTGATCCTGTGCCTTTACGATTTTGTCCTTGAAGAATGTCCAGTCTTCTTGAACTCCCTTGCCCTTCAGGGCAGCCTCCCAAGGGGCTGTCAACCAGGCTCCTAAGAAGGCCAAAGTCTGGCCTCTGGAAGACCAAGGCAGCAGTTCTGCTGACCCCCCTCCTCACTTCCAAGAACTGAAAACTCTATCATTTCATGATCACTGTGCCCAAGGCATCCTCCAGTCGTCACATCACCCACAAGTCCTTCTCTGTTTGTAAACAACAGGCCCATTGGGGCACCTTCCCTAGTTGTCTCCCTCATCATTTGTGTCAGGAAGGTCTCTGCCACGCACTCCAGGAACCTGCTAGGCTGTTTCCTCTCTGCTGTATTGTATTTCCAGCAGACATCTGGTAGGTTGAAGTCCCTCATGAGGAGATTCGTAAAGAAATTATTATGCTATGAGAGTAAGCTGCCAGCTGAAATGAAAACCTGCTACAAAAGCCATGAGTGAGCAGCACTTTTTAAAATTTAATTACAAAACTGTCTGGAAATCAAGAGATGTTGTTTCTCTGTTGGAGGGAGCTGGTGACTGGTCAGGACCTCGAATGATACATTTGGTGCTTCCTTTCAGCTGAAAATTAGAGCTATGAGGCTACATTTTTACAGGGGAAAATCATCTGAAAATTAGAAAATAATTAGAGTGAAGAAATCATAATTGTGGATGGTTTTTACTCTGTGCAGGGATGGGGAATATCATGAGTCTTGTTGCAGCTAGACAGCTACCAAGGGAGCTTCAGGGCACTGCCTCAATCCCGGTGACCACGCAGGCATGAGTGTGCCTCTACTGCAGTCCCTGCTGTGCAAATCAACTCTACAGAAGACAACTTTAAATTAGCTAATAGTGGATTTAAAGGGGAGTAGTATCTTCCTAACTGCCCTCTAATGGAGTTCATAATTTACTTTGCTTCCCAGGCAAGTTTTACAGCTATGCTGACACAGCTTACTTAAGTGATGTGTTTAAAGGTGACTTGGATACATCTTCTCTGCATTGCAGGCAGTGCAATTCCAGCTTGCTTTTTCCTCTCCAACTTCGTTCTTGATAGGAGTCAGGAATCCACCAAGTTTGATCCTATCACTGGTGTTGCAACATCTTGTAACCATAAACAGGCCACGTAGCTCTGGACTTGACTCTTCACGCTTCTGAAAACAGCAGCACAAGTCCCCCTGTTCTGGATTCCAAAACAAACATAAAAAGGAGGATTTGACCTCAAAAGGCAGTAAATACACAGCAACAATTGGTGCTTCTGAAAATGAAATGTAATGCCTGACGTCTTTTTGCATCTTGTTTTAAGGCCTCATCGCAGACCCCTGACTATTTGGACTTGAGCACCAGCACGTATTAACACACTTAAGTGGCTGAGATATTTTGTTAATAACAAGAATGATTCCTTGTCATTGTATTAGTAACTCAGTTGTAGACTTTGAAGTGTCTTTAAAAGATGGGCACCATCAGTAGTATTTTACAAATGGTAAATGTAGGCTATTGAAAATTAAGTGTTTTATGATAACCATATTGTAGATGGCAGTAGAATAAAGGCACCTTCTGCTTAGGTGTGAGATTATATTCCTGTTTTTACTGCTTTAAGATAATTTTCAGTTAGAACACAAAAACAGATGCATGAGGTCAGGGCAATTATCCATCTATATAAATCTCTTTGTGCCATTTGCCAGTAACACAGTTACAGGGAGGAGCATAAGAACAGGGCAAGGACATTCTCATTACACTCTCCCAGCCTCTAGGATGTTGTGGCTCGTGTCATGAGCTAAAGCTGGTATTTGGTGGACCCTGACTAGTTCTTCTTCCATGACCTTGTCCAATTGCATTTCAAAATGAAACTTCCAGCACCTACAACAGCACATGTTCTGTTGTTTAAGAACGTAATATATCAGCAGTATTTCCTTGTTTTTGTTTTGAGCCTCCCACCTGCTATGTGAGGGTGGTGAGAGACTGGAGTAGGTTGCTAAAGGAGTCATGGACACCAGGTTGGATGAGGCTTTGAGCAACCACAACAAGGAGGTTGGAACTGGATGATCTTTGAGGTCCCTTCAATCCAAGCCATTCTATAACTACAAGACATTGCATGGCAATGATGAGGCTGCTTATCCAAAAAAAAAAAGTTGACCTTTGTGGTGTAGTTTTCTCATATACGGATTACAAGGAAAGGTTATATTGGCCAGGTGGGACATGTATATAAGGGGAAAAACATGTCTTGGCCCATTGATAGGATTAGGAAGGTAGCCATAATAAAGCTAGTCAGGAATAGTTCTCTGTCAAACAGATGGGAAAATGGCAAACCTGAAAAATATTATGATGTGAATTATCTGTCTGGAAGGTTTAACTCAATAGCTGGATTTTTTTTTTTTTTTTTTGCTAAGAAATTATAGAGATCAAACTATGAAGACAAATTCAACTGTGCACACAAGAGCCTATAGTAAAATAATTCTCTGAAAAGTGCAGTTGTGTATTTATTATTTCCTTAGCTTGTGTGTAACTATCTAATCAGTCTTTGTATGTGTCAGCAGCACATCCATAATAAGAAAGTGCTGTGTGGATTGTGTGAACTGGAATTAGAGACGTGATAATCAGCCAAATCGTTGGAGACAATGTAAAGGCTGCGTGACATTTGCATGCCTCTAGCTGAGGAGAAAAACCTTATATGTGCAAATGAGTTGTTGGGGTTTTTTTTTCCTTCCTGATATTTTATAACCATGGGCAAATTGCTCTCAGAGCAGACTTCCCTGACAGCCTGCCAGTTCACACTGGATTGCCTCTGTGCCCAGTTAGACCTGTTCCAGTATGGTGGTGACAGCTATGCTATATTCAGTTAGTATGCAAGGTAATGCAGCAGATAAAGGCATATAAATATATATATGCTGTGGAAAAAAATGCTGATGTATAGTCCCACTGTTTTATGATGAAGAGACCACAACTGGCATTAGAAAACCTGTTTTCCCATCTGTAAATTCATGATAATACTCATTCATACCATTAAGATGTTGTGAAAATAATGAATAACTACAAGGGGAGCCTCACTTTGTCATCCTCATGTTGCCTCAATGTCCTAACTGTTATTGATTCCTTAAGAAAGAAAATTGCCTGTTGCCTGGTTATTCTTCTGGCCAGCTTCAAGGCTTTTTGTCTGAATTGCCCTTGGCTCTTATCTGCCCATATTCTGATTAGCATCACAGTTATCAAGGTATAAGAAGAGATTGAAAGCAAAAGGCTGATGTTGCAGAGGGAAGGTGTGAAGTGCTGAGTAGATAAAAACAAGGTCAGAAATGATGAGTAGGCCAAGTTCAGATGTCTGATCCTAAATTTAATAGCAGCTCCGTAGAGCTACCACAACTTTCCTGCCTGTAGGAGGAGAAAAGCAGGGATAAGCTACTAGTTTGTTGCAGTTCAGTCCGCGTGTTGAGCCCTAGTGTCCCTTCTTTCTGCGGCAAGAAAATGAGACAGAAATAGGTGAGACTTGAAATGTAAAGCTTGATTACTTTATAGGTTTTTGTGACAACAGCTGTCCTGACCTATACCCTTGGACAGACATAGCTTATCAAAACTGTTACATATATAGTTTTAAGCCATTCCTGGAAAATAATTATCTACATATGTAAAATGATATTGCTATCATGCTATAATGATATGATGAATGCATTAAGAGCATTCTCCTCCCAAAAGCTGTTAATCAGCTAAATTGAGCTGGCAGTTTTGTATGCTTTAGTGGTTCAGAAAACTAATAGATAAAGTGCCAGCTCACCTGCGACAGAGCAGACTTCTGTCCTGTGTTGGGTTACACGACCCAACACATAGACCATCCTGCCATGAAAAGCTGAGTTCTGAGGGCTACAGGTTTGAGAGAGGGAGCTAGAAAAAAATCCTGTGCAGGTCTAAAGGCATATGGGACAGGTTTATATCCCTTTCTTAGTTTTAAAATTCAGGCTTCTTATCCCAGACCAAACCTACTCATTGCTTGGACTGTATTAAATGTTGTGTTTAAGTGAGAGGTGTCAAAGCCCATCCCAACTCAGCTGGCATCTTGAAGAACAAGAAGTACTTCAACTTCTGCAGTTTAGCAGACAGTTTGAAACTTTGATTCACAAGTAGCTAGGACACAAGAACACACTGTTCACTGGTGGATTGCAAGCAGGAACTTGCATGGAAATCTTGGATTTATTCCATTATATAGCAGCAAAAGAAACATTTTGGGACAAGAAGATACAGGGGAAGCTGACTATGTTCTTTGCAATAATATTCATCATCAAAGACACTGGGGAGATGCCTTCTTGTTAAACAGAACTATGAAATGACAAATGCAGTAATACATTAACAAAGGACCAAGTCCCAGCTCTGTGTTGCTTACTCTGGCATTCTGAAGGATGTTAGAATAGCTGAATTGTATTCAACTGCAGTATTTTCCAGGAGATTGATAAAATGATGCAGGCTGTTTCCCTCCTTGTCCACAATCTCCAGAACGCTTCTGAACCTTGACAAAAGAAATCTGACTGATGCAATTTAAAAACCTCTTCTGAGAGGTTCCTCAGGAAAATGAGTTGTTACAGGAAGAGGAATTATTGTAGGAGATAATAACTGGAGTTGCCTTCACTGCATTGGTAGTTTAAGTCTCATCCCAGCTGACTCCTACTCACACACAGGGATTTCTAACTTAGATTAAAAGGTGTTTTAAAGCCAAGCTGCTTTGGTTAGCAGGGAGTGGGTTATTGCTTACATTCAAACTGTAGAAGGGAGGGTGCACTAAATCACAGGGATACTACAGCTGCTGAAGTCAGTAGGGGTTTTTTTTTTCCCTCTTGCTTTCATTCACAAGGAAGAATCAAATACAGTAAGTATTGGCTAACTGTGGCAGACAGGACAGGCTCTACAAGAGAGGACAAGGAGCATGGAATCACAGAATCACAGAATGGTTGGAAGAGACCTTAAATATCACCCAGTTCCACCTCCCCTGCCATGGACTGGGGCACCTTCCAATGGATCAGGTTGCTCAAAGTTTTGTCCAGCCTGGCCCTGAACATGTCCAGGGATGGGGCATCCAGAATTTCTCTGGGCAACCTGTGCCAGTGCCTCACCACCCTCACAGGAAAAATATTCTTCCTACTATCTCATCTAAATCTCCCCTCTTTCAGCTTAAAACCATTAACCCTCATCCTATCCTTGCACTCCCTGATAAAGAGCCCCTCCCCTGTTTTCCTATAGGTCCCCTTTAAGTACTGGAAGGCTGCTTTAGAGTCTCCCTGGAGCTTTCTCTTCTCTAGGCTGAACAACCCCAACTTTCTGAGCTTACCCTTGTATGGGAGCCCTCATATCATTTTTATAACCTCCTCCTGGGCTTGAGCACAAGGATTCCATTTTCAATGGGGTAAGATTGTAACAGTAACTTGTTTGAAAAAGACTAATTGCATCTTCGAATAATATTTCTGGTGTTACTTACACAAAACAGATTTTGCCTAAATATTTCAATTGCAATTATAGAAGTTCTAATGACTCTTGGTGTTCTAGATGCTACCCCAAATACTTGGCTGTGATCTTGTCTGTACGTGGCTGTATGTGTCTCTCCAGAATCTGTTACTGAAAAGGAATTTTTAGTGCTAACATCTTATCTGCTGTCCTTGTCCCAGTCTGAGAAGCTCAGTGGGAAGGACTGGAGAGCCAGATGTCTTCCCAGGCCAAACAGTCTAATAACTAATATCCCACATGCATCCTCTTTAATAGAGCTGAAACCTCAGAGAAATTCCTGGGAAAACTCTGTCCCCTACACAGCTTCTGATGTCTCACAACACCTTCCTCCAGCTGCCCTGTGAGGACGCAGGGAAGAGGATCCTGATAGCCTCCACTTTGGCCAAGCAGGAAGGATTTCAACCAGCTTCCTTCTTAGCAGTAAAACCTCATCAACAGCAGCTATGAAAAGCACATTTATTTTTTACACATCTGTTTCAGGAAGCGATTTTGAGCACTAGGGTGGAAGACCTGCAATTAGGGTCTGCAAGAAAGATAAAGCCAAAAAATAATGAGCCCTCCCTTGAAATAAGAGCACATCGTTAACTCCAAAGACAAGCTCACACCTCTTTTATCCTCATAAAGGCCACCCCTTTTTGAACTGCCGCTGCTGCTTTCTCATAGAAACATGTGTCTAGGATGGAAAGCACCAAAAGAAAACCCATCTAACTCATGTGATTTCACTACACTTGCCCATCTTTGGCAGAGGGCTGCCCTGATTTTTGTGTATTTCACAGTTAAAGGGAGAACTTGGAGTCTAGATACTTGGAGCAGAAAAGGTATTTCTGGTTCTATACTGGTTTCAAATGTCCCAGGAAATTTTTATGAGGATGTCCCACATTAAAGGTCTTTTTCCTTCTAAGTCCAAACAAGCAAAGGGGAAAACCAGCAGGACTGCACTTGGGAAATGGACAGAAAGGCCAGAATTAGCAAACTGAGAAAGAGTGTTTCTCTGTACTAACTTCTGGTTGTGTTGGAAAGGAGAGAGGTGAGTAAGCACAAGCAGAGAAATTCAGACAGAATGGGTTTTTTGTGCATACCGTGTCCCTTTAAATGTAAGATTATATTTTGATTTGGGAGAAACCAGACACATGGAATAATCCTTAATGGCACAATGACAGCACGTACTGCTGAGCACACTGAGAAGAAACCAGCACTTTTTAAATGCACTTCTGTGGCCCACTTGAAGGAAATCTGATGGGCTCTTTGACTGTGTCTGTCTCAGGCACAGTGTGATTACATGCAGCCATCCTGCAGGTGTACAGGGCAGGCTTTAGTTTAGTTAAAGCAGGTAACTCTGTGGCAGGGAGGTTTCAGCCAGCCACCTGTATAAATACCCCAAGGTGCTGGCAGACTCAGTGACTACATGGCTGCAGTTTCACATCTCTTGGTTGCGGTACAGACATGTCCTTTATTGCCGTCAGCATGTTGTGTGCTCAGGGTTTTTTTTCTGTTAGGACGTTTAAAAGGATGCTCAAGAAATGGTGCTGCTGGATTGCATGACTAGGATTGCCATATCAGATTGCAGCGTTAATGCTTATACTGCTAGGATGAGAGAGAGTGGAAATGTAGGTTTGAGATTCTGCTCCTTGATCAGAGCTTGCTGAGTGATCTTGGATAAATCAGATAAAAACATTCCCATTCAGGTGCTGGCAGTTCACTTCCTAAAGCCCTGTGGAAATGCCAGAACAGTTCTCAGTGGTACAAGATTTCCTCAGCAACCGGTGAATTCAGTGAGTGCTAAGTGCCTTAACTAAGGCTCTGGGGCAAGTATTTACATTCATTCTAAGGCTTTGGGTGTCAGATACAAGTTCTTTCCTTAACCTCTGCTTACCCAGCTGGTAGCTTGCCCTTGGAAGTAAGTGCTCCCTGCTACTGAGGCTGTATTTCGTAAGAGCGTTGAATCTGGAGGGAGAGTCTCCTCTTGCAAGACTCTTGCTGGATTCACCAATACTACCAATCTTCCTTAATTTAATTTATGTGAATTACCACCATCTGATGCACATTGTTACAGGATGTTGGTGTGAAGACTCATCAACCTGAGATGCTGGTTGATGAATTGTAAGACTGTCAGAACAGGCTGGTATTTGATCTCCCGTGCAAATCTTTATTGTATTCCCAATGAGTTTCAAGCTGCAGTTGTGAGAATGAGTC
The DNA here is from genome assembly GCA_033558105.1 of Coccyzus lansbergi. Lineage (NCBI taxonomy): Eukaryota > Metazoa > Chordata > Aves > Cuculiformes > Coccyzidae > Coccyzus > Coccyzus lansbergi. Next base: position 108,099 of record JAUMJK010000529.1, on the reverse strand, counting down.
TGGAAGCAGTGTCGTCTGCCATTGGTATTTCCTTGGGGAAGCAGTTGGGCTGGAGCTCATGGACCTTATTTTATGAATGCAGTCACAGAGGGAGAGGCTGGGCATGCAGTCTAGAGTCCAAATGTCAAAGGAGTGCAGACACTTCCAGAAAGAAGGTGTCATAAGCACAAGTTGTAACATGATGTGTAACCAAGCAAACAAAAAAGAACAGGTTTTCTCCTGCAGAAAACAGGCTTCTGAGAGTTTTCAGAAAAGGAAGAACAAATGTCAGACTCACAGAATTATAAAGAAGAGAGTAGAAACTTTGAAAGTTGGGTTTATTGTGTTTTCCATTTCCCTATATTTCATCCTAATGATTTAATGGGCTGTGGAATGTACATGAGTCAGTTCTCACCATCTAATTCACCTATAAAAATCATAGCTGGTCCTGTCAGTGCTCATTAGCCAACATAAAACTTCCTTCATCTCATCTCTTCCTTCCTGATAAAAGAGGTTTCCAGGCAGGGCTTCTGGGTTGGGTTCCTGTCCTGCCTCCTTTGGCATGCACTGAGTGTGACTCTTCCAAAAGCAGTGGAACGGTCTGGGCCTGGAGATAATGTGGATATAGCACATATGACGCTTGAGCATGGTTGGGAAACTGGAATACATGAACTATGGATCAGAAATTTGCAGGCTTTCAAGCTCTTATTGTTTTATTTTATGTATGCAATTGGACTTTGCTGTTGCCATATGATTTAAACCCAAATAATGTGCCAGATAAGGTATGGAATCATATAGGTATTAATGAAATGGTGCTTTAACTCATTGGACACATTAGTCTAAAGCAATGTGGCTGTACACAAGTTACTGGTTACAGACCAAGTCTACACCATCTAATGATATGACCTGTTGTGCTTCCCAGTCAGCTATTCTGCATCTTTGTGTTAGTAATGTTCTAAGTAAATGTAAATTTTCATTGTAGTAAAAAGCACAGCAGAATATCTGTGCTTGGCTTTTCAAACACTGCAAATACTTCCTCGGGAATAACTCACTGAGGGACTATTCACTGCAAGAACTGTTTCCATCTGTTCTAAAGATTTATATTTTATTTTGCATAACCCTTGCCATAGAGCCAGGACAGGGAGCACAGCATCTGTCCTACCAAAATTATAGAATTGAACTTTTTTATAGGGGCTAATTCTGTAATACAGGCGTGGGGGTGGATGAGTCAGAGGCAGCAATGGGCAGAAGGACTTCAGGACAGAAATACACAGTTATTTCTTACTCCAAAATCACATTTTCCTGGGATTGCTGTTACACCTCTTTTCTTCTGGAAGACATAATAGGAGCTGAATTTACTTCCCTGTTTGCAAAGCATCAAACCATACTTTTTCTCCTACATTTCCACTGTTTAAAACCAGCAGAGTTACTTTAACCTTCCTTTTTTTTTTCAACTCGTGTTAAAACCATAGAGTTTGTCCAGCTGGCAGGCTGGGTTTCAGCATTTTGTATGACTAACTGTTAAATTCTTGGTACTGTTTGGACTACTTGAGCCTGGCAGTTATCTGTATATGTCTGACAAACACAAGCTTTTCTTCAGCTGGTCTCACAAACAGCTTTGCTTGATTTCCGTGAGGTCTTTTTTGGCAGCCACTTAGATCTAAGAATACATTATCAGACTGTGTCCGGATCTCATTAAGCTGTAAATCAGGCTTGCACCCAGGCTATCTGGAAGGAGCAAAAGGGAGAATCTCCTCTACTGGCTGCATAGCAGCAGCAGCAGACATGATCCAGGGACATGGCAAGCACTTTGGTGGTTGTGGTTGTCTTTACCCCTTCGTGAGAGCATCTGTGGCTGCTCACGTCACATGCTCTACCAGCACAGACTCAATGCATCCAAAAAGCTGATGGAAGGGAAAAAAAAAAATTTACCAGGGTGAATCTGCTCCCTGTCCTAGCACCCAAGGCCCTTGCTGGAGAAGGGGAAGGGGAAGGTTTCAACTCATCCCTCTTGTCCTCAGCCATGCTTTGGCTGGTTCAGACCATCTCTGCCACTTTGTTGATGCAGAGATGTCCCTTGCACAGCCTCTCTGTGGTCTGCCCTCCCTAAACTGCATTTGCCTGGTTTTATGGAGACTTTTCACCTCTGTCTGGCGGGATTGGCCATGGCAAGAATGTACGTGATAAGTTCCCAGCATAAAGCAAGAAATGTAAAATGCATAGGTTTAACCTCAGGGTGCTTCACTCAGTCTTGCTGCAAGCCCAGGTGTCTCTTTGCTATTGAATGGCATAATATCTATCCTGCTACAGTAAGGCTGCCAAGCCACATGGCTTGCGACACCAACATGCACGTGGATTATTCTTTGACATATTTAGAGAGGCACAGCTGTCAGGCATCATGTTTGTCCACATTTGATATAATCTTGCTTTAAACAAGAGGGATTACAACATTAAGTTTTCAGTCTCTGGCTGCAGGAGTGATTTCAATTAGTTAAATGGCATTGGGACAAGTTTGGGAGCTGTATGAACATGTAAAATCAAATGCAAAGGAGTCATGGAAAGGCATTTCAATGTGGCTGTGACATGAGTGAGGCACCTTCACAGTCCCATTCTGTTATGCATTTGGTGGTAAGGATTTAGAGCAGTGCTGTAACGTGTGACGGCAATCAATTAGATAAATATTGTATGAAGTTAAAAGCATTTCTGCTGTTTATAGGATTCCTCTTGCTGACTTTTTATAGAGTTGGATTCCATAGTTCTTCCACTAATGCACAGAAATACTCCTTTTACTGGCTGGTGGGACTGTAATTGTGTCTTCTTGTTTTCTGTTTTATCGGTGTCTGAGTGCTTCTATTTCCCCTGGTGATGTTTTGTTTAATACTATAAGCATGAGATCTGCCTTTCTGCTTAAGTTTCTGTAATACACCTTACTGGACTCCTTACTTATTTTTTCTAGGATGTGGCTTTGTATTAGACTCTCCTAAATCAGCTCCTCAAAGTTTTGGTATAGTTTTACTCATGGGATGTCTGCACGGTGTCCAGCCTGCATTGTTACACATCTTGGTTGTGAATCTGGGCTCTAAAAAGCTTATTTATGATGGGCGTTTTTCCCCTAATTTGCTTATGTTTGTGTGTACACATGTACAAACACATGCAGGTACATGCAGCTCAAAGTTGACTTGTAAGCCTAGTAATTAATCAAATGTCACATCCAAATGAAAATCCTGTCCCTGGCTATAACCCAGGTAACACCACCTATTGCTATAGAAACATAATGCATGCATTAAAGACACCAAGTATAATTAAGAAGGGGGGTAAACCCAACCCTGAATAATAATTATATATATATATATATATATATATATATATTGAGGAATAAAAGTGGCAAACATTGCACAGGTCAGATATGAACAACTTTCTTTAGAAGTTACCATGAGGCAGGAACTGCAGGAGCAGACACATAGAATAAGTTGCTAACTTGTTTGGAGTCTAGGTAAGGTTCACTGGGAATCTCTCAATTGATTTTTATTGGGGATTAGATCAAGGCCTCTGCTTCATCAGTGAAATGAGAGAAGGAATCAATCACCAACCATTTCCCCTCTTCTGAAACACAGCTTGACTTATGAAAAATAATGATCGCAGAATTGCAGAATCATTTAGGCTGGAAAAGACCTTTAAGATAGTCGAGTCCAATTGTAAACCTCACACTGCCAAATCTGCTACTAAACTATGTCCTTTAGTGCCACAGATTAAACATATTAGCTTATTGCTACTTCTTCCATCAATTTTGAAGACATGGAACATGTATTTCGGTGTTTCTAAGGTGACATAATGGTCTTTCTTATATTTCCCTGATGGTTTTTGTGTTACATTCACGAGGCTTCATATACAGCATCACATAGCAAGTCATAAATCACCGCAGTGTGGTAGGTAAGAAATGCCCCTAGCATGCACAGAAAGGGAAGCAGAATCAGAGGAATCAGCTTATTTACTTGAGGAGCCGATATCCTCTTTAATTTCCCTCTTTTTTTATCACTAATACCTGTGCTTCAGTTAAACATTTATAGGTGATCAGTTGTTTGTGTGATCACATTGTGTACAACATAAGTCTGATTCTTACTTCATAAATAGGTGCAAATCATTAGTAAGTTGAGATATTTCTTTTTCATACGCATGTATAAATGAGAAAAATATCAAAACAAATTCATGAATCTTAATTGCCACGTCTAAATTTATTGCAGCTTATTGAATCCATAAACTTCAATGTCCTTTGCTTCTGGGATCCTGTAACTTTTTTAAAACTTTCATTTTCTTTCTTGTGAAAAAGCAAACAAAAAAAAAGCTTTTTTTCTTGATTCCTTGGATTTTTCAGCCCCTTCTGCATGCAGAGAACTAATGGGAAGACTTAATGTCTCGAAAAAGAAAATGCGGAAAGGAACCCTGACATTTATAATTTTAAATACTGTGATACTTCGAGGGTTTAGCTGGTTGTTTGTTTGTGTCATTTGAAACTGATATTACTGATGAATACAATAGGGACATAAAAATGTGCTTGTTACAGTAAGAACATATTCATTAAAAAAGTAATATAGTTAGAGTGTAATTTTATTTGGTTAATTCTGGAACGTATCAATAGAAAACCAACCACCAAAGCCAGGATTCAGCTTCGTTATCAGAGCTATGTTACATTGACTTCACTTGCATGGCTTTAAACATGGTCCTTTGAAAATATTAGCTCTTGTTCTTGGTTGTGCAACACTCATGCAAGGTTGCTGAACTCCATGTGATGCCTATAAATGAATGAGTTAAAACTGGACTGGCTTGTAAAACATCTACATCTAATCCAGTGTTTTGGTAGCTCTGCTATGGCCATATCAAGGCCACTTGTAATAACAACGCTATTTAAATGCTGGATTGTGTTTACATTCTAGACGAGGAATAGCTTGGTAGTGTTGCTATACCATAATCAGAGTGCAAGATGCAGCATTTGTGCCAGCAGATCTGAACATACTCTGAGCAGAACAAGGTATTTGGGAGCAAGCTCAGCTTGGACACTTTGTGTTGTCACAGCCAGCAGAAGCTACAGTGCTTAGAAACAATGGTCTTTCCTTCTGCATGTAGTAGGTGCAGACTAAGAATCCAAGCTCAGATAAGTGGCATTGGTTTATGAATATATGACTCCCTGTGAATACCAAAGGGATTCTTTTTGGAAAAACATTGAACAAGAGTGGTAGCTCAGTTTAGAAATCACAGAAACCCCCCCCCCCCCCCCTCAAATTGAGCAGAACGTCTCGGGAGATGCTTAGACCTCCCCAAGGAAGCTGCAATGCACCCCATCATCCTCAGACAGAAAGGATGATGCCGATGTTAGAGGCAAGGCATAAAATATACCCTGGGGATAGGACTGCAGCAGGGGCAAATGAAAATAGCGGAAACCCAGCGCTTTGTTTTTGAGATATGTATGTTTACAGATGCCAACGTCAAGAAGAAGGTTTCACGACATTTTAATAAACTTCAGACCATCTGTTTCTGTTTGCAGTGCAGACCATTGTGCTGTAGCTTTGTGCTTGTGTGAGACAACAGGGAAGCCAGGCTGCCACGTGGAGTGAGGGGGGATCAAATGAAAATCTGTTTGGTTATCCAGGTGGGACAAATACACAGAACATGGAAAGCAGATCAGATCTGAAAGCTCCATAAAACAGGAATGCTTGTCTCTAGGGAAAAAAAGTTAAAATAATAAAGCCACCATTAGCCATATTACAGGCCGGGGCATCCAATATGTTACCTTCATGATAAGCATGTGCTTTTCTCTAGGGTTTCAATGCTTCCTTCCATTTAATGCGTTATCTGCAAGTTGGCCTCTTGTGAAGCCAAATATTTGAGCAGGAGTCATCTCCATGGTGTTAGAGGGGTCCAGTTAGCGACTCAAGCGCAAATGGGGCAGCTGAGTCAATGGCAGAGGTTGACCCCAGCAGCCTGCCAGGAAGGGGCAGCTTTGCATTCCAGCTTGGCACGGTGGGAACTTGGCCAGCTCTGGCTGCCCAGGAAAAGTCATGAATTAATGCATGTCTCTGCCAAGGAACAAGGGTGTGCTGACGGCATTACTGGGGCCTCTCAGAGAAGGAAGGTAATGGACTAGTTTTTGTTTCTACTCTGTATTTGAAGAGCAACTTTTAACCATTTGGAACATATAAACCACGGTTTAATAAACCTCAGTAGTTATTTTGGTGTACATCTTATAGCAGATAATGCTTTACATATTTGATGTAAATGATACAATGGGTCTCACTCCAAAAACAAGTGTGTAGCTTGAGGGATAAATTGCATCGGTGTTCTCAGGGGAATGAGAGATGCTGCTCTGATTAAGTCTAATGGAATATAATTTCTGTAGAGCTCTATATACTCTATTGCTGATGTCTTGCCTTTGTTGGGTTTTTGTTTACGTTATTAATTAACCATACTAATGCTTCCAAATGCTTGAGATCCCTTTGAAGGTGCTGTTTGATCAATTGATATGCAGCATGCTATGGGTAGAAACAATCTTATTGCATTAAACTGACACTTTAAATAGTTCTGTGGCTGGAGAACTTGCCTAAGAACAGCTTCTCCATGCTGAGTCATGACTCCATGTTGCTTTAGGAAATCCTCCACCACCAAATGTTTGCTTTGGTCTTTAAAAATGCTTGTTGTTCTAAGCGAAGTTATTATCACTTCTAAGAGATAAAACATGTATTGCCACATGTTTAAAGGCAGATGTATTGGCAAATAACTTTCTCTCCACAGAAAAAGAAAATTACAGCCTGGAAGGGATATCTATGGTGATTAATAATCTGCTGTAGAAAGATCTATCGTGAGTCTTCTGGCTATTTTTTTCTGGAAAGCGCTCAGTAGTTGGGATGATGTAGCTGATCCATGGTATTTTTGCAGAGCTGGATGGATGTATTTGTATTTGATCCCAATTCCGCTGGGATCTGCAGAAATCTGGCTCTGTGCTTTGAGCCATCTGACCTTCCCATGCTTTGGCAAGCATCAGCTCATGCGTAGGTGACGCTACGAGTTGCAGGTTGGGCAGTGGTGAGAGCATGCTGTGCTCCTGTGTCCTCTTTCCCAGCAAATCAAGTGAGCAGGAGCACTGTGAGTGCTGGAACATTCCCAGCAGAGGAGAGGAAGGAGGAGATTTGTTAGGAGAGTCTAATAATCCCTACAGGGATATAGGAAGACAGCAAAGTCAGCATTTCAGCACAATTTGGCACTAAAATCTTCAGAAGGGAATTAATTCTTCCAAGGACAGAATCTGACTCTCAGCAAGGCCCCCACCTCTGCTACTGATGTCACCAAAGACTCATTTGTTGCCAATTGCATGATTATTTCTAAACTGAGTCCTGAATTTGGGTCCTGTTCATTTGGTCTTGGAGGAGGGATCAGCAGATGTGGAGGAGGAATGGGGAAGAGAAGAACTGGGCAGAGTGCTGCTCTGGAGAGAGTGGAAACAGCGGTGAAAAGCCTGCAAGGAGTAGGAAGGGGAACCCTTGTCCTCCTGAGTATCATTGCACAGTAGCGAGGAGGGAAAGCCTTTTGTGGAGCCAGAGAAAGCCTTCGGCTGAAGATTTTAGATGGGCCTGAAAGATGTCTGGGAGAGCCCAGAGCGGACTGAAGAAGGGATGAGAAGGTGGTGAATAGTGAGTCATTTCCTGCACTCATCAGTTTAATGCTGGCAGATAGTTTCCTTGTGTTCAGCTCACATTTCTCCTTTCTTGGTTTAATTTAATTGAGGTAAGTCCCCTGTGTCAGTCAAACCAAATGGCTCCAAGCGAGAGAGAGGAAAGCTGACAGCTCCTCAGGGAATGGGAGGAAGAGAGGAAGGAGATCGAGAGAAAGGACTGAACCAGTTTTCTTTGATCATATTGTGGCATGTGATCAGGAATCACAGGGTACCCAGTAGTGTGTCCCCACACCTTCAGCAGCCGTCCACATGCCTGTCACGCTGACACTGGATCTCCAGCAACTGTTGCTTCAGCTGGCTGCTGGCATGTATTTATCATTGGTGGTGTTGAAAACTGAGCCAGAGCAAAATGTCATTAATACTCAGCTCTAAATATCAACAAAAAAAGAGAAAAGGCTTTATCCATGTGAATAAAACCAACATACTATGTATTTTTTTAAGCACAAGTCTGGGATATTTTCCTTTGGATTTTTATTGTTTTCAGGTGACAGATCAAAGGAATGAAACAAAACATAGTTAGTAATGTGTTCTATTGTTCCTGCATGGATTTATTTCTACTCATTCCTTGCAGGAATTCCATAGTGCATAGGTGCACAGTGGCTGGGAGCATCTTTGCTACTGCTAGGCCATGTGGAAGCAAGGTCATTGATAGCGCCATTTTCTCTCACCAATGACAAAGTTACATAATTCTGTCCATCAGGGATCCTTTCTCTAATTGCACACTGCTGAGGGACTAGCACAGATTGTACTTTGTTTACCTTGGCCATTTCAGTGGCTAAGCCTGCTCTGGCTGATATCCGTTTTGTTTCCGTAGCACTCACCTCCTCCTGTGGCCAGTTGTGCCCGAGACCTCTATCCAGGTCTGATTATTTTCCTTCACACTAAACAGTTTTGATTCGCTGTCAGGGCCTTTTAATTTCATTGTAGCATTTTTTGCTGAGATGGAGCAATGCACTCAGAGCACAGAGTAACATAAATAATTATAATTTTGGTGAAACTGTCCCCTGGCTCCTGAATTCTCAGCCTTCCTACTCTGTCCAAGTGAATCGGCAGCAGCAGTACTGGCACAGCGAGCTCCTGTCTCTTCTGGATTTAAATGTGCTACCACTCTTGCTCCTACCACACTTGAATGGAAGTCAGTATCTTCTCCAAAAACTGTTTCCTAGTCTTATTACTGTGAATTTCCAAGTCTGTGCTAGGAAGGTTCTCTTTCACCTGAACTCCAGGACTTTATGCAGTGGGAGAACCTGGCACAATCTGTGCTTTGGAGCTGGGCTCAAGCACTCCTTTTGCATCATCAGCACGGATAGGGCTAAGGCCAATGCTCTCAGAGATCTCACACTTGGCCCACATAGTGTGAATACCTTGGACATAAGCTCTGCAAGGCTAGTGGCCAGCCACGTGATGGTCCGGAGGTATCAGCTGGTCTGGGCTGGTGTTCATCTTGTACCAACCGTGATCCAACACTGACACAGCTGAGTTGTTCCAAGCTGGATCCTGTTTCACTTCAATAGAACTTCAGGGTGATGCTTCATGTTCAATGCTGCATCAAGAAAAAAGTTTCTCCTAAATACCAGCTATCTTCCACAAAACAGTGATTGAATTGCTTTTACAGCAGGGGAATGTAGGCAGTTTCTATCTGCTTAATCCATGCATCAGTTAAAAATAAAAGGCTTCTTAGGGCCACAGCTTTACAGAGTAGTGCAAATGAACTGCTGAAGCTCCCTGATGTGATAAGAGCCTGTAAGGATAAATCTTAGGGAAACATCTGGAGAGCCATAAGCGTTATTTAATAATAAACTGTCCTGTCTCAGAAGGAGAACATTGTGGAACACCTTGATGTTCTTTGTGATCAGTCTGTACGTTCTTGGTTGGTAGGAGTTAAGGATTGTATGTTAATGCTATCTCTGCAGTGTTATCTTCTGTTTTTCTTGAAATGTCAGGAACATAATCACCTATTAGAAAAATTAGAGGCTCAGGAAAGCAAATATTGTGATTTTCTTAGGAAGAGCAGTTTCCTCATTTTATGTCCTCTGAATCTGGACTGGAAGGACTGGGCACCAGTCCCCTTTCTCAACTGGTTTTTGCAAGATCTGGCTCAGCTAATGAGCTGTGAACCCTTATCTAGATTGTTTTTTAAAGCCAGCTGGTCTTCTGCCATCTGACTGACTCATTTGTGTTGAGCAGTAGCAGATGACTCTGCATCAAATACAGTTTTGCCCATGTTCAGTAAACTGGGGTAATATATCACAGTTTACTACTTTTGGAAGTGCCCAAAAACATGTTGTGGTCTGTTTGTGGAAGTAGGTTCAATCTAAACAGCTTTCTGAATAGGAGTTCTGGATATGTAGGAGACATGCAGGGACAGGGATTTAGAATCATAGAGTGGTTTGGGTTGGAAGGGACCTTAAAGATCAGCCAGTTCCAACCACCCTGTCATATGTAGGGACACCTTCTACTTGATCAGGTTGCTCAAAGCCTCATCCAGCCTGGCCCTGAACACCTCCAGGTGTGAGATATCTATGGCTTCTCTGGACAACCTGTTCCAGTGCAGGTAATGATGCTCTTGTCTAGAGCTGCCCATCCTTCGAGGAACAGGTTGCAGCACTGCCTTGCTTTAACAGCTGAAAACACCTAGTCTTCTGGTGCAATAGTTACTTGTTAAAACAGCTCATCCTTTATTTTCAGAAATGAGGTCAAAATAGTGCAAGTGGGGAGGGATGTGACTGGCACAGCAGGTTGGTAATGAGATACAAAGCCTTCCTCTGCTAGGTTAAATCCAGCTTCAGCCAGTAGTGACTGAAATCTTTTATCATTTGACAGTTGTTCAACATGGCCTTTGCAGTGTTGGCTTTACTCCATGACATCTGAGTCAGTGCTTGCATAACCAGCACCCTGCTCAGCTGCCCGTGCATCACACGGACCTGCAGAGGGCCGGGCAGGTTAGCAGGGAAGCACATGCTTCTCTCACCTGGATCACACTTGTCATGGGAAGAGGCCTTCTGCTCTTCAGAAGGTTTTAAGTTGAATGAAGTTTCTTTTTGGTTCGAAGCCCTGAACCCTGTCCATTTCCAGCTGTGTCGGTGGACAGGGTGGTGGGATGGGGGTTGCAGTAATCACCTACTCTGTGTTGAAGACCAGCATTAAAATGTCTCTGTCAGAGCTGTTGCAGCAGCCTCATTAATTGCTCGACCTGATCCTGACTGGTGGAGCTGCCCCTTCTCCAGAAGGCCTGGTCCTGTCCTCAGGTTCTGTGTTCACGGCCTACTCTGAAGTCCCTCTCCCAATCTGCACCTGTGGGCACAGATTTTTGAGGGGTTAAAGCCTTAAATGAAAGGGCATAAGTGTCTTCTGTACATTTCCTTTCCTTGACCATTGTAAAATTGCAGGAAGCAACATGTTGTATGGTCATACCACTGCCCACAGTTCTGTAATGCAGATCATGGATGTAGCTTCCTTACTGATCCACTCGGGGAAAGAGATACTTAAGACCTCTCCATGATTTTCTTCTCTGGCACATCAGCCAGTTGGAGTTGTTTCTGCTTTCTCCCCTTGCAGTATACATAACGTTCATATAATAAACTTTGTCTGCAAATCTGATGTCTGAGCTTTCACATAGTACCTTGTCCTAGTCAGGAAGCTAACAAGCTTGGAGGAAGGGCTTCTGTGAATTTACCTGCTGGGAAATGCACTGAGCTTTAGCCTGCTGCAGTGGAAGCACCAAGCACTCTCTTTGCATATGTGATGTTCACAGCTACCGGCTTTTCCTGGCTTCTGCGTTTCAAAGTGTGCTAGTCCTCTGGGTCACTTTGCTGTCCCATACATGAAGAAACATGTACGGGAAAACTGAGGTTTAGAAGCATTAACTTCATTGTAAAATGAGGATATGTGGAGTGTCAGTGTGAACTGCTTATCCACTGCCAGTGCTGGTATGCAGGAGTGGGACTGAAGTCTCCAAGGACTTTGAGTGACACCTGCACAAGGATGAGCACTGGGGTGATGGAAGAGGAAGACAGAATGAAAGGGCAAAGGTAGATCTGCTTAAATAGATGAGTTTTCTCCACTAAGTGAGGGAAATCTCTGACACGAAGGTGTCTCCTCTTCCAAAGAGTCTGTGGTTTAGATACTCACTTTCAACAGGCTCCTACTATTTTCATAGCAGGATGACAGCTCTGGAGAGTAAAACAAGCCAGGAATGTGACTGCTGTCATGTGCTGGAATCATGCTGTAATAGTGACCTGGGATGGGCTGTAGGGTGAAGCTGGGGTTGAATGACAAGGAAGGGGAAGGATTTCCTGGAGAGGAAAATCGCCTGGCAAGCCCTTTGGAAAAATGTAAGCATACTCTGCTGAAGGGCACTTGTGCTGTTTCCTGCCAGAAGCTTGGGGCACGACTGAGCTGGGTGTTGAGAGTAGGTATCAGTTGCAACCTGTGGTGCAGCCAAGCAAAGGCAGCTGCTCTGTGCCATGTTTTAGGGGGTGGCCTTGCAGGTGCTCTGGTGAGTGGGCAAGTGGATGAGGAAGGTTTAAATCAGTCTGCAAACAGCAGGTGCAACAACTAGAAAAAAAGGAAATGTGTGAGGAATTCCTTTAACTTACTTTCACAGCATCAATCTCTACAGGACCTGAAGTGGAGCATTTAACATTTTAGCCGGAACCATAGAGAGGACATGCTTGGTCTGCACAAGAAAGAGGCAGATCAGGAGTCAAGAAAGCACATGTGGATGAGAAGGCAGGGGCCAACCTGGCATCATGTAGTTGACAAAGAAACATCGGAAGTGTCAATATAAACACTTGGCAATAGAGATATAAAGTCAGACTAGGTGCTGGCTGATCCAGTGCAGTGGACATCACTGCAGTTTACTTCCTTGCCATGGCTTTTACATGTGGGCAGGTAAAAAGAACAAGATGATGGGATTTAAAAGGACCTCCAAAATGACAAGATCATTAAATATCCCAGGACAAGTGCTCATTTCATGTGCCTAAAATTGATCCAAGTATATGTTTAACTTTCCCTTTAGGCTTTTGTTAACAAAGTAGGGATTCATTTCTGGATGAACTCTTTCTTTAAGTAGGACGGGCCCAAATGCTAATGACTCTGTTGAGCTTGTAGCATGTTTGCTATGTGTATTTGACTAGCACAGTTGTGACAAGACCAGCATCAAAACCTTTGCAGACATGCCTGTCAGTATACCTTCAGTGGCCTCTTTGGGTACCTCCTGGCTCCTTCCCAAAGTTTTCGTGTACACATATGATATTGCTGCTCTTCAGCCTTATTTCATTGCTGGGTATTATGACAGTGCTTACTTTATTGGTAAGAGTGTGGCAAATCACAGCAAAGGGACAGGGGTCTGTCATTTTAAGCTTGCCTAGCTTCTATGCTGGAGAAGAAACTAAGATGATTGGGCAGTGGCAGAGGCTGCCCAGGGAGGTGGTTGATTAACCTTCCCTGGAGAGGTTTGGGGGACGAGTGGACGAGGTGCTGGGGGACATGGTTTGGTGTTTGGTGGGAGTGGTTGGACTCGGTGACCCGGTGGATCTCTTCCAACCTAGTGATTCTATGATTCTATGATAACTGGTTCCTCATAACTGGGAAGCATAGACTTGCTAGTGGTAAGTACATCCCAATTCAAGGCATATTTTAAGTCTTTTTATATAGTTGTGGTATTGGTCCATGACTGTGCAGCTGCCTTCTCTTTTTAATTCCTTGTGTCCTCAACCAGATCCTAGATGGACATGTCTGTTCACAACAATTGTTAGAATAACTTGGGCTGTAGTTTTTTGCACTCTTCAAGACGTATGAATCAGCAATGCCATGTAAAAAGTGATTCTGCTTTCTTCCTGGCCCCTCCTTACTGCACTCATACTTGTGTCGGGATGAGTGTTTGTACTGCATTGGGAAAACAGTTCCGATTAGAACTAACCAGATAGGCCGAGACCTAAGGTGAATTGTAATCTACATCACAGAATCATAGAATAATTTGGGTCAGAAGAGACCTTGAAGATCAGCCAGTTCCACCCCCCTGCCACTGGATCAGGTTGCTCAAAGTCTCATTCAACCTGGTCATGAACACCTCCAGGGATGGGACATCCATGACTTCTCTGGACAACCTGTTCCAGTGCCTCACCACCGTCACAGGAAAAATTTTCTTCCTACTATCTCATTTAAATCTCCCCTTTCAGCTTAAAACCATTACCCCTCATCCTATCCCTGCATTCGCTGATCAAGAGCCCCTCCCCAGCTTTCTCGTAGGCTCCTTGCAGTACTAGAAGGTCATTGTAAGGTCTCCTCAGAGCCTTCTCTTCTCCAGGCTGAACAACCCCAGCTCCCTCAGCCCATCCTCGTCAGAGAGGTGCTTCAGCCCTCTGATCTTTGTTGCGCCGCTCTGGGCTTGCTCTAACAGATCCATGTCTTTCCTATGCTGAGAACTCCATAACTGGACACAGTACTCCTGGTGAAGTCTCATGAGAGCAACATAGAGATCACTTTGAGATCTATTTGTGGAAGGCAGAAGAAACCCAGTGTTCTGTGGACAACTTCATGGGAAGGAGAGGGTTAGTCTCTAAGCAGGCTGGTGTCTAGAGAAAGCAGCCATTTACGACTCTAATGTTCAGCTAAAAGCATGATCCAGTACCAGCAAAGAAAATGGAAATTATACTACCAAGTGGCATAAGGAGCAGGACCAGACCCATAGCAATTTATTTTCAATCAAACAAGAGCCATGAAGTCATTAGTTATTTCTTCAGAAGGCTTTGGTAGGTGTGCGAGAGAGCACTGTGCTGTCTCTGCTGTGCCATATGTGCACAAAAAGATTAATTCCCAGGTTAGCAAGACAGGAATTATGATGAGGGAGAAGTCTGAGTCAGACACAGTGGGGAGAGGCAAATGCCACAGGCTGAAGCAGTGCTTTGACTCCTGCTGAATTTTGAAAAGAGCTAGAATGAAGGAGATTTTTTTTTTTTGTCCTTTTAATAAGAGAAGAACAGAGGGTTGAAAACTATGAATTTCAGAAGCAAAGAAATGGCAAATTACAGCTTCATTCTCTAGTTACAGCTTTCCTGAGGATTTGGAGTACTTTGCAAATATTTAATTACTCTCACCTCAGTGCCCTTGTAAGCATTGCAGAAAATAAACAAAAGTAAACTGTGCTGCAAGACTTACAATCCAGCTCTAACTCTAGTGCCTTTACTAGCACCTCCAGAGCTGTTTTCTTCATTGTAAGAGTAGGAACCTGATACTAATATAGACTGATAAATTAAATAGAGGACCTGTGTCCTGAGATCTCTGCTTCAATAGCCTTATAATTTGCTGTTCTGAAGCTCAGAAAGTGGCACTGTCTGTATAAAAGCTTGTCTTCTTGCTGCATGGTTGTGACTGTGTGCATTGTTACAGTAGGCATTCCCCGGGCTCCAGCCCTGAAGCTTTTATGCATACACTGTAAATGGATATCCTAGTGGTTTTTATGAGCATTAATATTCTGTCTCTTGGTTACACAGAGACTAGATGTACTATGCAGATGAAATCACCCACAGTGATTTCAGTGGGGTTCTGCAGTCTCAGATTTAGGCCGTTCTTTTCATTAACTTGGACCTCTAATGACATGTTTGTAAAATGCTTGGGGTTTTTTTCTGTTTGCACAGCTTTAGCATGTCACAGAAATAAGGTACATGGTTAAGGCACTGATTTAGAGCAAGCAAACTTAGAAAATCTTTGCCTCAGTTCCCTCATTTTTTAAATTGACATGGGATGAGCATATCATAAATCATAGGAGAAGCAAGAACTTATCCGGTTCTGTAATCCCTACCAGGCAGTTTCTTTTGAAAAGCTGACATTTAGTGCAGTGATTAAACATGAAATCTGTAAGTGTTAAATAAAGTGTCAGAACAAGCAAGTAAGTAGTTACAAACTTGTCTTTATATGTTATGCCTACAACATTCCCCCTCACACCTTTTCCCCCTTAATTTTCTTCCTCTTTTTCTTTGCCTGTGAAAATATAAACCCCTCAGGTCAGGCTCTGTGTTATCCTTTGTGTTTGTGAAGCACAGAGCACACAGTGGGTGCTACCAGAAGCAAAGCAGGAACAATGATGATGTAATAATGATGGTGGTTTGGAAGCTTTGCAGTGCAGAAACAGTGCTGGGGCAGAAAGTAGTCGTAGCAACTGCTACAGGGGGACAGGAGGGTGGAGAGACAGACAGTGATGGCACTAAAGTCTCACCAAAGACAGGCAGCGTGCAGCTTTCTGTAATGGCAGGGGAGCATTTAGCCCAGCTTGGCTCAAACCAGAAAAGAACGCCTAGATAGGACAACGAGGTTAATGTGGAAAGTGCTGTTGAATGTTAGCTTTAGCAGCCAGACGTCTTTGCTAAAACAGAAAACAAAAGTTATTTCATTAAATCCTCTGAACACCAAGTACTCTGTGAAAGTTTAAATGCCAGGTGGTGTATTAAGTAAACAAAGCAGTCCTGCTGTAGGCATTGTTTCTCACAGCAGCCGGCTGTAACCAGCAAGTAGTACAAGTGACCATGTGAATCTCTGCCATGTGATGTAGTGCTATGCCTGGCTAGCGTGCTGATACGGGGCTGGCAAGGCAGAGGAGACTTCTTGTTCAGCAGTTATCAGAATGTTGATAAGGGCCAACTGTTGCACGTGGCTTATTTGCATGGATTGGCTTACGCTCATTGGTCATCTGGTTTGGATCAAAAAAAGAAACTGGAGGTTTGCACAGGTGTCATGTGCCTTTCCAGCACAGTTT
The DNA here is from genome assembly GCA_033558105.1 of Coccyzus lansbergi. NCBI lineage: Eukaryota > Metazoa > Chordata > Aves > Cuculiformes > Coccyzidae > Coccyzus > Coccyzus lansbergi. Next base: position 91,642 of record JAUMJK010000529.1, on the reverse strand, counting down.
GAATGAAGAGGAGTGATTGATTTTCATTTTAGTGACTTTTTAGATTGGTATCATAGTACTGCACAGTTATCTTTCGTTATAACCCAGCAGTTACCCCCAGGCAGTGATTGCAGAATGTCATATCCCATTAGTATCCCATACCCACATACAAGGGTCTGGAGCACAAACCTTATAAGGAACAGTTGAAGGAACTGGGATTGTTTAGTCTGGAGAAAAGGAGGCTGAAGGGAGACCTTATTCCTCTCTGCAACTACCTGAGAGGAGGTTGTAGCGAGGTGAGTGTTGGTCTTCTTCCAAGTAACAAGCAATAGGATGAGAGGAAATGGCCTCAAGTTGCACCAGGGGAGGTTTAGACTCAAAACAGGACAAACTTCTTTACTGAAAGAGAGATTGAGCATTGGAACAGGCTGCCCAAGGCAGTGGTAGAGTCTCCATCCCTGTAGGTGTTAAAAAAATTGTAGACATGGAACTTTGTGACATGGTTTAGTAGATGCCGTGGTGTTGGGCTGACAATTGGACTGGATGATCTTAGAGGTCTTTTCCAACCTTAATGATTCTATGATAATCAGCCGTCCTGGGTTTGTGTACAGCAGGAGTCATTTGGAAGGTGTCACTCTTAAACTCCTCTTGCTCTGCTGTCAGTGTCAGGATTGGGAAGTTATCCAGGTGATTCAGAAAGTGAATAGCTGATATTTACAAGCTTCTTGGACCCCATGCTCTGTGGGTAACGGATGCACGGGAAGATAAAGCATCCTTTGCACACATGTGCTCCTCACAGAGATGCAGACTCAAACTTCCTCCTTCTGCTCCTTGTGCTTCTACTGGTTGTTTCTCCATCGTGCTGTTACCTGCTGTGAATCACTGTTAATGCTTTACTCCTCTCACTGGCACTTGTGCTGGCACAGTGCACATTGCCTGTGTTCGTGACAGTGCCTGCTGGCCACAGCCATATGGTGTCTGGTAAAGTCTCAGTGCTGAGTCTCTCATTATAAGTACCGTGCTGAGCTAATTGCTTGTGCCTGGCTCAGGCACTTATTCAGTGACTACCTCAACCATTAGTATCACCTCTTCATTTATCACCTGTCACACAGCATGGGAATGTGCATTTGGCTGTCTCCAAAAATCCAATCCCCAAAACCCCCATTTTTTACCATCAAGCTTGTGGCTGATCTGTTGCTTTGCTACGAATTATTTGCCTGTGGTATTCTCTTCAGTATTCGCAAAACAAAGGAGAAAGAATGGCAGAAAATTGCGAGTTAGAAGCCCATCTGGAACCTTCCTGCCAACGAGAACTAAGAAAATCCCATTAGGATGATGCTTTATGCCTGGATTTATGGTCTCTGCTTGCTGTGTTTGGATCCTATGTATTTGTCGCTTTACAAGCTACAAAGTTATAATTGTACATATCTCTGGATCCTGTATATTACTATATAATACTACTTCCTGTAGCTTGCCTATTGCCCTAAGAGTTCAAGTTCGGAGCCATTGACAGACACCCCTCTCCTGACAACCAAGCCCCGAATCAACTCGCGTACTCTGATTGAAAGTTGTCCACTGAATAAATAAAAAGTGCAGGTCTATGGAAAAGAGGCAACACAAACCCAAAAGCAATGAAACTCATCCAGTTGCGGAGAATAACTACAGAGAGCTAAGTGTAAAATGCAGGCTCGGTGTGGAGGTTTCAGTCTAGAAAAGGTGAGCTTGAGAGGAGAGGGCAGAAACCAGATGCAAGGGTGCTTAGGCAGTGGGGCCAGGGGAGCCCTGCGGGGAGATCCCTGCAGGGAGATCCCCAAGGGCTGGGATCCTATCATATCGATCCAGCCTGATAATGCAGAGATGCCAGTTGCTTTGGTAACATATCCAGAACCTTGCAGCGCACGCTGAAAAGGCAAGACAACACAAAGCCGATACCTGCAAAAGCCTGCAAAGCCCCCTTTATCTGAGACAAGAAGCACAGCCTGCTTGCAGTTCCCAGATGGCAAGAAAAGCTGCTCTAAGGAAATTATTATTTCAGTTACACTCTGCAAGCCAAGTCTTTCCAGATTTGTCCAGTACCTTTAACAAATGTGAGATAACGAGGATAGGGTTCTGGGCAAGGTGGGAGATCCTCTGCCTGATCAGAGGATCTAATCCTGGATTTAGAAATCCACAGGAAACCCTGTAAAGGATATAGTATTGAGGCAGTGTTTCTCCAGATCAGCCTTTACTGATAAAGGGGCCTCAAGATCTTCAGAAAGAAGAATAATTCTCAAAATTTACTATATTAACTAAACTCTTCAGCTCCTGGTTTTCTCAGTTTTATGAGGAAAAGGTGTTACACTGCGTAGTCCACAGATAGCAGTATCGTTTAGGCAGGTAAATAGACCACAGGCAGAAGAGAATGGGATGAGTCCTGGAAACTTGATTCATTGTCTGTTGTTTTACAAAGTGGAATAGTTTCTAAAGCAAGAGTTGGTGGCTTCAGGTATTTCTGTGGCTGAGACCACGGAAGGAGTGGTTTCCTTTACTATATTTGAAGTAATATAAAGAAATCTGGTTTTTACTGCAAAAACATACATTTTCCTGTGAAACTTTTCAGACAGCATGCTATCTTTTAGTGACTTAAAGGGTGTATTTTACTCTCCTTTTAACTAATAGAAGAAATAGGAAAGATGTTTTTGGAAACCAGTAAGCTTCCCATTGAATGATGTACCAGCTACATGAAAAGCCGTGGAGCTGTTTCAACAAGACTGGAACAAATGTGCTTAGTGATGCAGCTAGGATAGATGCTGCTTAGCCAGAACTAGGAAGCTTAGACAAAGGACTGGAAGGCCTGGTTGTTACATGAGCGATGCACTGTGGACCACAAGTATAGTCTGTGTGGTCCAACAGTAGAAGCAGTAGTTCTTGTAGAGTGAGAGGCATCCTGAACTGGTGAGTAAGTGAAAGTGCTGGGTACAGCAAGAAATTTCCTGGGCAGTATCTATCAAAATTTTTAGTAGAATAATGGTTAAGGTTACTTTTCAGGCTTAATTTTATATTTATTTATTTAACTAACAGGTATTTTACAACATTTAGTGTCAATATCACCAGTCCTATTTGAATAGAAATTGCCAGCAGCCATTTACCAGCTTATGGGTCCCTGGTTTTAATGCCATTAAACTTTATTTCACATAATTTGCATCAATTTGCTTGTGTGTCAAAATTAACATAGTATTGTGTCTGAAGAGTGAATCAGCTTAATGAACAGCAGTCTCAACTCAGATTCACTTGTGCTGCTGGCTACTTAATATTCAGCAGCCACAGCCGTCTGCCTTCTCTGTTTCACTGGCAGCTGAGGAATGGAAATGGAAGGACAGTGTTGTCCTGGGAAGGAATCAGTGTCACATGGAGCCACTGCAAACAGAAATTCCTTTTGTTGTTTTTCAGAGAAGTTTCAGTCTAAATGATAAATGGATATATCCCTATATATAAACTTGGAAAGCTATTTCAGCAACAGTTATATATGTTAGCAATGACATTATCTTGATCAGGTACAGGATGAGAGAATATTGAAGTGTGATTCTCAGGAAGAAGTAAGCCACAAAAGTGATTTATATTTCATGGTCTGTAACGCTCCCCAGTTTTAGCAACTTCATCTGAAGCGCACAAATACAAAAGTGAAGTCTGAGAGCAGGCTGTATCCTTTCGACCCTCGTCAGAAGAGGGCCTAAACTCTATTTGGAAGCACTTGAAGCCAGCCTTTTGTACAGGAGCATTAGCACATCCCTGATATCCCCCACAGCATCATTTGTGGTCAGGTGGCTCCAAAGGTTCATGGGGGCAAGGACCATTTTTCTTCCTGGAAAAGGGAGGCTTTGGCAGGAATCACTGGGCTGTGAGCATCCTTCCTCCCAGAAACCACCAGATGCATCCTGCCAGGTCAGGCATGAAATGTAGGTGACAGAACCAGTTGTGGGTGTCACCCCGGGAATGCAGGAAATTTAGGAGAGTGGCCACCCTTCTTCCCTTGGGAGTACACAAAGGACAGTCTAGGGCTTTATGCTTTCCTGTTATGCATCAGTAGCAGGCTGGCTTGAATCAGAATGTCCAAGTAGGTAGGTGGAGAACACCATGCAAAATAAGGGCTTTATTTAAAAGAAATTGTTGTAAATGCCTAGAGAAACAAGGGAACTACATGAGTTTTCCGTGTCTGTGACTAACTAAATACAGTTAGCATTCTTTTACATTAATGCAATTTTCCACATATTATTATGAGTATTCTTAACATGTGTATATTCAGTTACGCAAATGTTAGAACCTACAACTCATCAATATGGACACCACAAAGTTATGCTCTTTTTCCACTTTCGTTTTGCCACTAGAGAGGAAACGTCAGGATGAATCAGAGCAAAGCAAAAGTCTTGGGCCATTTTAAAACTGAACAAGGATGATCAGGAGAAAACATAGGATAAAACCTTAAGTTTACCAATGACTCAGTGACTGATCTCCTAGATTTCTTCTTTTATCTTTTTAATCAAAAAATCTTGGTTTATATTATCAGAAAAGGAAGAGATATCCGGTTTCTTAAATCACATTTCATTATGCATTTCATTGTCTGATGAAAGAAACATTGACGTAAGAGTTAATTGCTTGGCATAGCAGTTCATCTCATTGCCAGAACCAGTAGACTTTGCAGCCAGTCTCAGATTGTTTTGTCTCCAAAATCCTACATACATGCTGAATTTTTCAGCTTCATTATAGAAGACTCTAGAATTGTTGCCTCGTTTTCACTGCTTAATTGTTTTATTCATAGTTTCTCCAAAATGAACTGTTTTCAGCCATGAGATATAGATGAATTTTGTCTCTTTAATGGACTTCCTTTGTAGCAGAACAGGGCAGCTACTGCACATAAATGCAGCTATGTATTTACACCAATGTTGCCTGTTTAGATCACAGTCCAATAGGATTAAAGTTAATACAAAGTTTTGTTACTGCTGAACTGATTTTCATTCTTTTATGTGGCAGGCTTTTATAAAATTTTGACCTCTATCACAGCAGCCAAAGGTTATTTTTAATAATAATAATAAAAATATTTAAAATTTCCTATGGGATTATTCCTTCAGTCTCAGTATTGTACAAATGTAAATAACATAGATATCGCAATTATTCTGTGAGGTAAGCTTTTAAATACCAAACATTGAAAAGTAATTATGTAATTTAATCAAATTCACTGGAAAATATAATTTTCCCTCTACCTCTTTGTGGAAACCAAGTCACAGAAATACTGAATCTTAGATGCACTGGAGTGTGCCTCACATTGAGTACTTTAGGTTTTAAATGTCTAGTTGAAACAGACAGTTCTAAGGCTCAAGGACTTCCCAGTAAAGTTGGTGGAGTCACAGATGCTTGTCATCTCTAAAACCTCAGGCCAGGTGTCCAAGGCTGGTATCCAAAAGGAGAGTTACCTACCACCAGTAAATGATCTTATAAAATGGAAACTACATTGTCTGCTCTGGCTGTTCTGTTTCATATCTATAATGAGGTGGCAATAGTTTTCATAGGGTGTAAGAGAAGTTGCTTCCTTGTTCTTCTTTGATCCACACTTTCCTGTGTCCGACAGACGTCCTCTACACTTGGTCAATCAGCCTTGTTAGGAGGGTGAATATGCGGTTTCCTTGTGTCTGGTAATAGCTCTTTTGGCAGAGCTTGTTCATGCTGGAAATGTTTTTTGCAGACTTGCTGAATACATTAGCACACAATGAACACATCTCAACAGCAAGAGCTTACGATCTAATGGTGTTTTATTCCTTTTTAGTGGTTTTACATTTGCATCAATTACAGTTACCATCCACCTTAAACCATAGTCTGAGTGCTCAGGAAACATTTGTACATCCATAAAACCGCAGAAGTCAAGAGCATCTTCCCCCAGAACCATTTATCAAAATTTGTCTGTACACAAAAACAAAACAGGCAAGTTAGGTGTCCTTTTAATCCTTCAGGATGTGGAACACTCTCTAGCCCCACTGAAATCAGCGGAAGTTGAGGACATTTGAAACACCAGAGTTATTGTTATTCTTTGTGCCTCACTCTGTGGCATGTCACATGAGCCAATATTTATATTTGCCTGCAACACACACTCTCCATCAGATCCGTGGTAATTGCTGCTTTGTTGGCAGAGCTACAGGTCTCTCTGATGAAAAGAAATTAAAGTCCTCAAAAATCAGCTGCAGTTTTGGAAAAGGACTGAATAGGGGGCCCTTTTTTGATTAGAGCAAAGGTAAAATTTTTTGGTGAGAGTTAGGATTTTCTTTGAAAGAAAGAAACACATTACACTGCACCACTAAAACCACTACAAATAAAGCACATTAGAACCTAATTATTTTGCAGGTTTCTTAATGAGCAATTCTATTCTCTTAAAGTAAAGCCATGTAAAAGCCATCAAGAAAGGCTGTTTCCAATGAAGAATGATAATTAAAGAACACTTACCTGTATTCCTCACTAATTCCTTTAATCATAAGAAATCATAACTCTTCCTTAGAACATCAGGAGTAATAGTTTCTTCAGGTTATAGATCTCTCCCTGAGTCGCTGGATTTCTATTCCTGAGTCTTATCTTAGTCATTACTTAGTTTTATTTTACTACCCATCAATGCAAAGTTTTCTTTGAAAATGCTGTCTGCCAGATAAAACAGGGCACTGTGAGACAGTGAGTATAAAGTGGGTTGTACTGATGCACTTTACCTCCGGTTGGAAGGAAGAACCCATGGAGGCTGCAGGTAACAGCAGGGAAAAGCCTTTAAGTGGAAAAAACCCCTCTGGTACAGAAATCTCTGGTGGAGCCTTGAGAGCTCACACCAAGAAGATGCATTATCGTGTTCTCAAACACTTGGGATTTTATGTTTATTAAATGCTGTCTTATTTGCTCCCTCTCAGTGGGATTGATCCCCTGCAGGAGTAACTGATCATTGCACAAATCTCTTGAAGTACAAGAAGTGAACCAAATTCAGAGATCATATAGCCCACTTAAAAATATCTAGGTCTGTCCAACCTCACAGGTTTTGTGCATTTAAGTCTGCACTGATTTATGGTGGCATAAGAGAGTCATCCTTTTATTTGCTGACGTATGTATAGGTACAATGAGAAACACAGATGTTGTAAATTGAATTTTCTAATTGGATATGGATGTCTTTTGGTTCTTAAATGGATAATAAATATAGCTTAAACTATCTGTTTGATCATAATTAAGAACTGCTGTAAGAACATAACCCAAAATACAGCTGGAGTACATATATGTATCAAATAAAAACAGGATTATCACATGATAAATGATCTGCTGCTGATACTGATTATCAGCAGAAGCTATGAATAAACTTTCTTCTCAAAGGCTGATGAAAACAATTCTACTTTGTATAAAGGCCTTAGAGAAAGCATAGTTATTAGGCTCAAGGGAAGTATGCCCTGTTTCTTTTTGCCTCTCCTAACTTTATTCTAACTGCTGGCCTGTTTTACTGTTAAATAATGAAAAAGAAGAAAAAGCAACCATTTAAGGCTGTTGAGCCACTTGCCAAGAGATAGAGGTAATCCCAGGACTCACAGAAGTATTACAATTATAACAGTAAAGTAATACCAATGCTGAGGATCGTGTTAGAAACAAGTATTGACTGGAGGTTAATACAACAGGAGTCTCCAGCAGTCTTGTCTTGCCACTATGCCTCCCTGTAAATACATTAGGCAGTTCAACCAGTTGAATGATTAAAAGAGTTTTAATGGCAAGGCAGAATAGTTCCCTTTTATAAATAAGGAAGTGAGATACATTATTTTATTCTGGGGAAACATGATGAAACATACAGGTGCACTGTAAAGCTGAGATTCCTGTGTGCTTTTCTTCTGAACTGATCCTTGGTAATTATTCTTATTTACAGCCTCTGGCCTCTCCTCTTCTCCATCTACCCCAACACAAGTGACCAAGCAGCCCACGTTTCCTCTTGAATCTTATAAGCATGAGCCTGAGAGACTAGAAACACGGATTCACTGTTCTTCACCTCCGGACACAGGGCAGAGATTTTCTTTGCCTCCATCTCAAAGTGCAGCCAAGCCTCCTATCATGACACCAGCTCCCTGTGCTACCTCAAAACCAGTAAGTAAAATGTGTCCAGTTTCCACTGGGAAATGTACAGCCCCATGTAGAACTGGTTCTTGTATTGCAATCAATGGGCTGGAACGTGTGTCCATACTGTGCAACAGAACGGGAACAATTCCGTGTGCCTTTTACTTCAAACTTGTCTTAGCTTCTCCCAGTATTCAGCTGACAGGACACTGGGAATTCAAAGGTGGTAGCTCCCCTTCTCATTTACCCAAACAGCAATGAATATTTGCACTATTCTTAAGTGAGTTTTACACTGGCTACAGATCCCAGCATACATTGCTGAGATGCCACAAAGTTTTATTTAAGATTGTCTTTTATCTCTCTTAAGAAGAGCTGGTGAGAGAGCTCGCAGCCAAGGAGACTGTATCAAAAACAAGTTCATAGTATGAGCTGCAGGGGTTCTGAGTTCCTGCTGCTTCTGAAGTCTAAGATGACTGGGACAACCAGTAACTAATGGCAGTAGTTGCTATCACACCTCCTGCCTCAGCTCAGAGAGGAAAGACAGAAGGGCAGCACTACCAGGGTGTTTATCCAGCCCTCCCACGTACTAGAGGTATTTTCCTAACAGTGGTTTCTTCAGCTCCTGGGAATGCATTAACTCATCAGTTCCCGGGAATAAATGAATTTCAGCAGCTGATACTCTCCACCGCAACATCCACACTGCATGCCATTGTGCCCCCTTCCCTCTCTCTTGGCCAGCCTGAGCCTCAGAAGCATCGCTGCTCTTCTCTTTTTGTGCTCCTCTGCCTTTTTGCACCGTCTTTTTTTTGTGTGTGTTAATTCCTTTGCATTAACTACCTCTTTCTGTGCACCATTTCCCAGCCTCATGGAACAAGCAGAGTGTGATCTGTCACCAGAGTTAACTCCCTTCCATCTGTCTTTCCCCAGCTTTCCTTCCTTTTTTTTTAAACTCAGAATGTAAAATCTTTGACACTTTCTGTATCTGGAAATCTAGAACTGTAAATGACATAAAGGTTCATGAGATCTGTTTTCCTGTAGAGTGACTACAAGTTCTGTTTCATTCCAGTTCTTAGTAATTTATTTAAAAGCAGTAAGTTTCCTCCCATTCACCCATGGAAAAGCTGTTCCAGGGTCTGGATACACTAACACAGCAATACATAAACCTTTCTGATTTTGTTAGGTAGCTCCACAAGACTAGCAGCTGTGGTTATGCTGAAAGTGTTTATGTACCAGATTAGTGTTCACCTACTAGTTTCAAGTTGTTCACACGCATCCAGTAAAAGACATTCCGTATTTTGGGGATCCCGTCTTTAATGATCTGTCTCTGATTTTTGACGTAACTTTTTCATGGACAGGTTATAATAATTTGCTTTCATAATTAATAGTCATTTTAATTTATTGTTACATCCCATTGCACCTGTAGCAAATCTCTCTTTTTCTAGATTAAGCAAGCCAAACTCTTCCTGCAAAATACAAAGTTTCCTTTCTGCTGCTATGCAAAAGTAAATGATTAAACAATTAAATTAGATAAATCCTACATTTATAGTTAACGAGTCCCAGCAGTAACTTTTCTCCAGCCTTTCCATGTAAGCACTAGTCTCAGGATACATAAATTATGAGACTCAAAGGCTTGTAGGAGACACAAATATTTTTGGTCCCTTTCAGTCAGTCAATGTTGTTATCTGCATGTGAACATATTTATCTGTGTTACGCAGCTACAGAGGAGTCTTTTGTACTTGTTAAAATAGAAACGGGGAAACAACATAAACTTAGCACATTCCACAGACTGAAAGACTGAAAAGTTTGTTTTGTTTTCAACTATCTGCTGATTTGGACTGTAGGAAGTTGAGTAGAAGATGCCAGAAAAAAGAAACAGAATTCTCAGCTGTGGTAGTTGTATATATGTACAAGAGAGGATCTGAATAGAAACTCACTATACTGGACTCAGTTATCTCCTTTTCAGAAGATACAGAAGTGTGTGTGTGTGTATATAAAAATATAAAATATATATGATGTATAGCACCTGATTATCTTTGTTCTCTACTTTTTGTACTCATTTATATGTGAGAACAGTGAGTGTGCAGACCTGCCAGTGAAGCATTAGCTTTCTGGTTTACTTGGGAGGAAATATCAGCAGCTACAGATCTGTAAGGAACAAAGCCCTGGATATTTCAATAGAGACCAAAAAGACAGATTTACCATGTTCTTCTAGTAGGAGAAACTCTTCAGAGGAAAAAAAAGGCTAAGTTTCTGCAGCAGGGCATGATTCTGAAGCTGATGGGTGTTTGCTCAGGACTGTTGTGTCTTTTGGTCCCTGTAAGTTATTTACTTAGCATTCCTTTGACATATATAACAGCAGCAGACCAGGCTTCTTGATTTGAGTACTGTATTTCAAACATTTTATTTGTCTTGAGCTGTGTGTTAATAAATGCATGCTTTCACAATGCATATACCATAACAAAATCTGTAAAAGGCAAACTCAATTTCTTGTTTACTTAGATCACCATTTATTGGCATAACAATTCCAATTATCTTAAAAAAACACTATAAATTATATGATAAATGTCTACATAGTGGCCATGCTCTTGGATGATCGGTTTAATGACAGGAAAGCTTATATGTTGACATCTAAAATGAGGAGCTGACTTATCTACAGGGCTCTGTCAACTTAAATCTCATTTAGTTATTATATTGTTTAACTAGTGATGATAATGTTTGAGATCCCAGAAGTATTATAAATGATTCATGATTGCTATCTATATTGCAGTAGGGAAGTGGAACCTTTGGACCTATACCTGGAATTACTATTAACAAAACCCGCAGAGCAATAGATAACTATAGGAAGGTGAAGTATTAGAACTTGGAACTAATCTTAGCCCATTTTTATAATTAACTGCATTTGAAGCTGATTGTGCCCTTGCTTATTATCTTGTCTGAGACTGCAGCACAGGATGGTTAAATCTGTTTGGTAAAAGAAAAGGCATGGAGGAAAGAATAAAAATATTTATTTCCCAGCAGATGTAATCAAAACCTTTCATGTCTAAATGCACCTAGAACACTGTATATTTTAACATGAATTTTAAGCCTTAGAATCTAGTGAGGGAATAAAAAGTGGGAGACAGTTCCCGCTGTCGCTCTCTCCCCAGTGGGAGAGAGAAAGCCTCCTTCAGCAAGTATCATTTCCACACAGTATACAAACCTAAGCAATTAACCTCATGCTAAATGGATGTCTGTGATAATCACCAAAGTCTGGATTTATCCCACCTAACTTTAGAAACCTATCTGAGCTGCTTAAGTTGGGAGTATAGTAGCTCTAGTCATCTCTATATCCCAGAAAGAGGCATTTGCAGGGGATGAACCAGACCTGCAGTGGGCTGCACAGCCTTTTGCTCTCCTTATAAAGAAAGTGACTCCAGGTGTTGCATTTCTAACTGAAGCACTTCTATGAGGTGCCCAAAGCTAGATGTGACGAGGCTGTGACACGCCATTGCAGCAGCTCTTACAGGCTTTCCTCTGCTTGTGTAGGTTTTCCTAGTGGTTGAGTTAGAAGGTTATAATGAGAAATTCAACTGATAAGAGATCAAAGCGCTATCAAAAGCTTACCATTCACTGTGTTGAGTGAGGAAGGAGCAATATGAATTTTCGCAGTACAGTTTGTGACTCTGTACTTTGGCCTTGTGTTGTTTGGACTGTGTAACCTTCAGGCAGTAAGCGGCAAACGATAACTCTTCTCTAATGTGACATTACTTACCACAAAAGGAATGTAGAGAGCTTGCAAATTCAATAATGAACATGTTTGCTCTGTTTCCCCTTTGCCCATATTTTAACGTGGAATTTAGTATGTTGAGCTTAATTTGGTTGTATCCTTCTCATTTCATCCTTTCTTCTTCCTCTAATGCATAAGACTCTGAAAATAACAGTATTCCCTGCCTCCTACAAGCATAAGCATTTTTGTGGTACAGTATTTCCTGGTCTTTATGGGTTTCCCCTTTCCCAGCTTGAGAGAAGTTCAGGCCAGAGAAAGAAGATGCTAGCTCCAAATTGAGGGGTTGCCTTTGAGTTCTCTTCTGGTGAAAAATAGGGGCCTCCTCTGCTCAGAAGTGGTAAAGGCAGAACATGGTTACAAACAGTCCTTTCCATTTAATTGTGTAGTTAACCATTGCTCTTCAAATAACTTGTGAGCCAAATAACTCCCCAGAATGTTCTTAAAAGGATGGCATTTTAGCCAGAAGGTAGTCTGAGACCTGCTTTAAGCTTGCGTGAGACAGTCCTGTTAAAACTGCAAATACAGCACACAGGAAAGGCTGATAGAGTCTGGTTTGTATCCATTTTACGTAGTCTTTTCTGCTTCAGTGTGTGGAAAAGGAGAGATGTAAGGCACAGCGAGGACTCTCTTCCAATCCTAGATACAGGGAGGGAAATGAGGTTGTTTCTCCAGCTACCTGCTTGTTAAACAGTAGCACTTTCCTGCAAAGCTATTTATGCTGTTTCTTAGCCAACATGTAGTAAACTCAAAACCAGGGCTGTTAACTTGTTCAGCGTGAAAGGCTGTTACATCACACCCTGCTGCTGGCAAGGAGCCTGGGAACCAGGATATGTACAGCAGATCCTTCAGTTTGGCTCTCTCCAAAAAGCCCTGCCGCCTATCAGAGCTCCATAATCTAGCTAATTAAAGAGATTTAGATCTGATGAGGAGAACAGAAAACTATTCTTTGAGTCTGAGGTTGTCTTTAAAATAAAAAGCAAGCAGAGGCTGGGAAGAAAGGAATCCAGTCTGAAAATGTACAAGAATTCATGTGGCATAAGGCAATCTGTAAGAGTGCCAAGACGTTAGTGATTCAGCTTTGATTTACACAGAAAACTGATCACAGCAATTAGAGCCAGAAAGACTGTCATTTACTAGTGAAGAAAGCTCTTGCAGTGGTGGTGTGCCCAGGCTGCTCTTCAGCGTCTTAATGCTAGAACTCTTTTCTGGGAGATGGTTCTGTTCTTTAGCAAATCCTATATACGGGTACAAGCCAGCATTGTTTAAACATTTCTCCTGCTGGAACTGTTGCTGTCCATGTGACAGCGTGTTTAACTTAAAAATGGTATATATTTGTCCAACAGTTGGTATGTAACTAGTTAGTTACAATCTTAGTAAATGAATAGCTTTTCAATGAACTACATAACAACTAGATACCGTATTAATGGAAAAATGTCTTAAGCCCACCGGGTGGAAAGACCATAGTGAGATTCAGTGGGACATAAAGAATAAATGAACCAGTAAACTCACTTGGAACTGAACATGACAAAAATAGAAAGCTTCAGCAACACCATGTTACTTCTTAATTACAGCTTTTGTTTTATTAATATTCTGTTCTCTCACTTCACCTTCTCCCAATTAGTCTTATCTTTTTTATCACATTTGGAACTTTTCTACTCTCTTAGTATATAAAATATGCAACAAACCTCTTTCTAGACAATTTCAATTAATTTTTCTTTATTTAAAGCTACTTATTTGGTTTGGAAGTAAAAATGTTCTGTCACAACATCCTGGAACACTGGTTTTCTGATGTATTTTTATTCTGGTTGAAGTGTTCAGATTCATGGCAATTAACCTTAGGATGCAGAGAAATTGTATTGCATAAAGATAATTTTTTTCTGCCCTAAGGAAATGTGTGTCTGTGTCAGTTTGTGGCTTTTTCTGCAGCCACAGAGATAATTTAATCACCTATCTATGGATTCACTCAGTGGAGAATTTATATTGATGGTATGAAGTATTACAATTCCTGTTCCTCCTAGTCCTAGATCAAAAAGGGAAAGGCTAGGTGGAAAGGATGAATAGCCAGAATGCTGAGTTCAATCAATTCCCAGCTGCTTTGATAGCTCTCATAAGGCTGTAAGTAGCTAAGGCAATTAAAACCAGAGCACCTATGAGTCTTTTTTAAGGCACACATAGGTACCAAAATCATGACCCCAGCATCTTGAAGACAGAGTTAGTGGCTTAAAGCTTTTATCACCCTAAGTCCTGCACTATGTATGGTATAAAAAGGCTAAAGCTCAGGATCTGGCCTCGTGTCTATATAAATAGGTATCTTTTGAATAAGTAACATGACGTAAGAGAGTGCTTTAAGACTGACAGCCTGGTTTTACCCATTGAACTGATTTCTCATGGCACAGTACATTTCTGAATTTTAGACTTGTTAATTTAATAAGAATACTGTTATTTTGTAGAAGATTGGAACTTCTTTTTTAAAGAGTAAGCTCTTATTAGCTGTCAGACACTAATTACATACTCTCTGATTTAATGTAAAGCTGCAGCTTATTACATAGGATCACTGACAGTTTCTCCCCAGATATATCTGGGCAATTTTGGAACACAAACATTATTTACCATCTAGACTATTTATTAACAAAGCAGTAGGGGTTATAGACCAAAGTCTGTCCATGAGGATGAAGGAGAGAGGCTCAGTTTTGAACATGTTCTGTTGTACCATGTCTGCTTATGTATCATACTAGAGGGGAAATGCAGCTAAGAATAAGGAAAAAATGCTCATGGAAGGGAACTCTACCAATTCCTTGCCACCTTCATCTCCTTTAGCCCAGTTTTGTCTATATTGTATTTTTAGATGTATGAGCTTTAATGGCCAACAGAACTTCAGAGAATGTAAAAAGCTAGTTAATACCGAAAGGACACGGACTACATGAAACAGTGATATTCCTCTCTCACATCCTCATGATATTCCTTAGTCCCCTCCTCTGACTGGATGAAATAAACTGTTGAAGTTGGGAGAAATAAGGGGCACATCACAAATAATACTTCCTTCTATATGGCTTCTTTCCCCATACCTGTTTATGCATGAGGAGAGTAATGCAACTCTAAAGATACAGCTTGTGCCTGTGTTTTTTTGTTTCAAGATTAAAAAAAAGCAGGTTTGGCCATTTGAAAGTCAGCTGCATGGGCTGCTGACTCAGAAGAGGACTAGATAACATCTTGGCAGTAGCTTGGAAAAATGTTTCCATTGTACTGGTGAAATGAATGCAAAATATTTATTCTTTGAGCTTGTTCACAACAGCATTCTCAGCTGGTACTGAGGGTGGGGCCATGTGGAAAACATTTGTAGGAAGACAATAATGATTTGTACAGTGCCCAAGGTACGCATAATCTTATTTTATGATTAACAAAGGACAAGGCTCTTACCATATGAGGCTTATAAGCTGCAGCATAAACCAGTGAAGTGATCAACAGAAAATAAAAGAGAAAAGGCAATGAAGGTGGGAGACCAGCAAAAGAAGGGCACAGGGCAGAATTCAAGAGGGGAAGTTTTAATGTAATGTAATTTTTAATGTAATTTTTTTACATGTTCAGAATTACAGTAAATTGCCAGGGCTGACACCTTAGACTTTTGTGATTTTTATTGATCATACTTTTTCCTTTACAACTGCACAAAGCAGGGCATCTGTGGCACATGAAAACATCATGTGGCACATGAACCACAGAGCAGAATCAGAATGGTTTGGGTTGGAAGGGACCTTTACAGGCCACCTGGTCCAACACCCCTGCAGAAGCAGGGACGTCTCCAACTGGATCACATTGTTCAGAGCCCTGTCCAACCTGACCTTTAAAGTTCCCAGGGATGGGGCATCTACCAACTCTCTGGGTAACCTGTGCCAGTGTTTCACCACCCTCATTGTGAAAAATGTCTTTCTTATACACAGTCTAAACATACTATCCCTTAGTTTAAAACCTTCTTCCTTGTACCTCAAAACGGAAGGTTGTTAATGACTGTTTTGTGGTACAAGAGCACCTACGATCTAAGCAGAAGAATAAACACGATTCTTGCCCTGAAGACCTTACTGTCCAAGAGCCTGATCTAGCAAAATAGGCCAGGCAAATGCTAAAACTGTAAGAAAGCATTGGCCTAAACAGGATTGTTCCTAAGCACTGCTTCCACTCTAAGCTTGCAGAATAGCTACTGATGACAGAAGGCACTGAAGAAAGGTAACCTGAAGGTCACAGCACTTAGTTTGGTTGAGGTTGCTATGTGTTTTTGTTGCTGAATCTCAGGTGCTGTTTTGTTTTGGCTAATGTCAGCGTAATGATGGCCTTGGCCCAGGAAAGCACTCAAATGTGTGGTTAATTTTAAGTGTGTTGGTAGTCCTGTTGGAGTCAACAATACTAGAGCACTTAAAGCTTTGCATGCCTAGGCACTTTGCTGAATTAAGGTCTTCGTACAATTTTTACTGTCTATTAAAACACTTAGAAATTACTATCCTGACTACTGAAGATGAGAAAGAAGGCTGATGGACAGAGAATGGAGAAAAGAATTGGGGAAAATGTTGGAGGTTCAGACAAGAATAAGTCATCAAAAGAGCTTGGGAATCAGAAAAGAGCTCCTGGCTACAGTGGAAAATAGCTGATGAATGAGTGGCAGGGGGAGTAGCAGCTGCAAGATTGCTATCTGCCTGCTGTTGTCTGTTTGGCCTTTCAAGCTTTGAGTGTTGGGATTGTATTTACTTGGAAACATTGGTTGTGTGTAGCTCAGGATCCAGCTCCTTACATAAATGGAAACAGTTACTGATGAAAAAATGGCTGATAAAATGACAGATTCCTCTCCAGCTCCTCTCCCTTAAGCATGCTGATAATGACTGCATAGGATTACATCCCAACAGATCTGGTACACACAGGGATAGGATGCAGCCCAAGCTCATGTCCTGGGGAGCACTGTCAGGAATAGTTCCCACACAGAGTGCAAAAAGCTTTGTTTCCTGGAATGTGTCTTCAGAAAGAGACAGCATTATGGCACTGAGCACCAATTTGCTACAGAAGGGTATAATACAAACAAATCACCAAGTGTTTCTTCTGTTATCCAAGGTTTTACAGGCACAGAGGTTACATTTTGCAGAAAAAAAGTGCCTTCTTCAACCTTCTTTCTTTTTCTGAAGGCCTCAAGCATTTGGCTGTTGATATTTTAGTGAAGGAATCATCAGTTGAAGAGTTTTTAAGGACAACAAGAATTTAGACAAAAGAAAAATATAGTACCAGTAGCTAAGCCGTGCTTTAGAGATCAGAGAGTGGGCTGCAACCATCTGCCCTATCAGAGATTGCTTGTGTGCCTCTAAGTCACTTGGTCTGTCAGCTTCCCATTTATTGAAAAAAACGGGGTAGCACTTCTCTAAGCCAAAGAGATGCTATGATGATAAATACACAAAAAATTATGTAGAACTCAGATATTTTTAGAACAGGAGCTGCAAGTAGCTTAAGATAAGTTAACCATAGATAGCATGTGTTGAATTTAAAGTTTGTAGTAACAGGCTTTCACACTATAGATGGTATTTGTGTATAGGAAGCAATTGTGTTTTCAGACAAGATTTACACAAAAGATAGTTGTAAAATAGGCTGCTCTTCTGAGTTCTATGTTTAGTTTACAGCTTCCTTTAAAACAGTTCAGGCAGTTTCAACAACTGATGATTTTTAAAGAATTATCATAGGACATTCCATTCTGTGCATTAGATAAGGATTAATATCTATAAACATCTGCCTAAAACTTGATGTTAGAATCATAGAATCACAGAATAACCAGGTTGGAAGAGACTCACCGGATCATCGAGTCCAACCATTCCTATCAAACACTAAACCATGCCCTTTAGCACCTCATCCACCTGTGCCTTAAACACCTCCAGGGAAGGTGAATCAACCACCTCCCTGGGCAGCTTTTTCCAATGCCCAATGACCCTTTCTGTGAATTTTTTTTTTCCTAATGTCCAGCCTAAATCTCCCCTGGAGAAGCTTGAGGCCATTCCCTCTTGTCCTGTCCCCTGGCACTTGGGAGAAGAGGCCATTACCCTCGTCTCCACAACCTCCCCTCAGGTAGTTACAGAGAGCAATGAGATCTCCTGTCAGCCTCCTCTTCTCAAGGCTAAACAACCCCAAGCTCTCTCAGCCGTTCTTCATAAGGCCTGTTCTCCAGCCACGTCACCAGCTTTCTTGCTCTTCTCTGGACTCACTCCAGAGCCTCAACATCCTTCTTGTGGTGAAGGGCCCAGAATTGAACACAGGATTCAAGGAGCGGCCTCACCAGTGCCGAGTACAGAGGGAGAATAACCTCCCTGGACCTGCTGGTCACACCGTTTCTGATACAAGCAAAGATGCCATTGTCCTTCTTGGCCACCTGGGCACACTGCTGGCTTATGTTCAGTTGGCTGTCGACCAACACCCCCAGGTCCCTCTCCTCCTGGCAGCTTTCTAGACAGACTTCTCCTAGTCTGTAGCACTGCTTAGGGTTGTTGTGCCCCAAGTGCAGGACCCAGCATTTGGCCATGTTAAACCTCATGCCATTGGACTCAGTCCAGCAGTCCAGCCTTGTCAGATCCTTTTGCAGAGCCTCCTTACCCTCCAGCAGATCAACACTTCCACCCAGCTTAGTGTCATCTGCAAACTTGCTTAGGGTGCGCTCGATGCCTTCATCTAGGTCATTGATAGACATTGAACAGGGCTGGACCCAGCACTGAGCCCTGGGGAACCCCACGTGTAACTGGTACTGTAATGTGCACTGTGATGTAGAGTTACTCATTTTTACTTATTTTTACACAACTAGCCATGAAAATTACTTGAAACCATGAATCAATGTAATGTCTACCTAAGCCTACTAAGGACCTTCAATAAATATATTTACTGATTTTCTAGTGATCCATAGCTAGGTATATATTCTGAAACTGGGTTACCTTTCCCAAGGGCCTAATATATCATCAAAACAAACTAAAAATTAGTACAACAACCAGTATAACAACCCCTGAAATGTCAAAGCCAAATCAGCTCCCCCTCTTGCAGGAATGTCCCATGGTGTCCCTCCCACTTGGGCATCTCCCTAGAACAACCCAGCTGAAACTCCAATTCTTAACCCAAATGGCCAAGGTTAGAGAGTTCTCTTGGGATTGCTCAGCCAGCAGCAGCTTCCTACTGTACTGCCATTACTCCTCCATGCGCATTTTCACTGGCTCCCTCTCTGGCAGACAGCACAGGAAGCAAATATGAATGGTTGGACTCGATGATCCGATGGGTCTTTTCCAACCTGGTTGTTCTATGATTCTATGATTCTATGAAATAGTGTCCTGATGCAAAGTTCCAAAGCTCGGAAAACTCTTCATCTCAAAAGATGATGATGCTTGTCTCAAAAGATTATTAACTTTGATATACAACCAGCTGGGCTGGTTGTATATATATAACTGACTGCATTATTTAACTTGCTATTCAACTGGTTTGGGGTTTTTTATATAAGTTAAACTGACAATGAATTTTCAGTCTGCTACCTAAGTGTGCTTCAGAAGCATTCAGAGGCATTTCCACAGGGCTTATACACAATGTACAGTAAATAGAATTCAATATCAACTCCACTGAATTCAGTGCCTATTTTTCTATTTACCTCAGAAAGGCTAGATTATCTTCTGACTGTACTATTACCTTACCGTGTAATAATTTTAACAGTCTGTTTTCATACCACTGTTAACTGGGAGTTAGCACTCTGTGTTAATGCAGAAGCCTCCTCAAACAGGCTATTGAATATTGAATGCAATGCTTTATTTTCATATTTTGTGAGCCTGTGATAAGCTACAACTAAAAGATCTAAGGAAGCATGTCAAGAAATAATTTCAACTCTTTGCAGACATTCAGCTATAGACTGAATTTACATCTAAGCTTATTTGCTTGTGAACCCAGTGTCCTCCATATCCACTGCGTAAGCATCCACTGCTGATGAATGCACTTTGGTATCCACATCTCCACAAGCTCTGCAGTAAGATGAGCATGGTTGCAGGCTTCCTGGAGGTGTATCCCTAGTCCCTAGCGTGGAACTGTTTTGACTTGTTTTCAATTCTGCTTTCTGGAATACAGTAAAAAGCCTTACCAGTATTTCCATGTCTCTTCACGGTATTGTTTGTAGTCATAAAACATTTAGCTCAGATACCTGATATGCTTCTTGCTTAGCACAGTCCTTGCTTCAGTCCTTCCAGATGGTGTCAAACCACATGAAGAGTACAGAGGATGATCTGGTTTCACCTGTAGTGTACCTGAAATGAGAGGTTATAGTTAAGAGGCAGTCAAAAGGGAAAGCAAGCATGACAGAGGGAAGACATCCATTGCACGTTGCTGTCATTGCAGACTTCTTTTGTGCATAACAATAAAAAGGTAGCAGTGCATAGAAACTAGGCCTGGAACAATCAGCAGTAGATCTGGAGGTAATTCAGGTAATACGTTCCTCAAGCTACACAATTTCAGTGCCATCTGAAAACCAACTTTTTGTACAAAAATAATTTAATTGGCTATTACAGCTCAACCACAGGCTCTGTGTCGAAGCAAGTTTATTAATATATTGGTTTATGCTACACATAATAGTAGCTACTCTGAGATATCAGACTTCACAAGCCTTAGTGGAGCCACTGAGGGCATTCACACCTCAAATTTGTCACCTGTGGGGTGGGCTTGAAATCTTAAAGCAGACCCACAGTTCCTGAGTGCTACCAGGAAATCCTTCTTAGGTGCTTAATATCCTCCTAGAACTGCACTGAAAAAATACTTCATTATCGTTGCCTGTCTCTTTGAGATTATTTTTCAAATGCTCCTTCTAGAGTCTATCGAGTATTGAGATCCTTAGTCATGATAAGCTCTGTAGAAACTGGCCACCTGTAGCACCTGTTTGCTCCATGTTTAGCCTGCAGTTACCTCATGCCACAGGATGAATCATTTGTTCAGTCCAAGTCTATGTAAATTTCTTGAAGAAATACTGTGGAGATTGTGGGTGAGTCAGTCACTATTTTTTCAGTAAACCACTCTTATAACTCTGACCTGCATCATCCTGCTAACATCTTGGCTCAACAGATCTGCTTCCAGCCTTTCAAAACAGCTGGTGATCATGAAAATTACAATTTAACAGTAGGCTACTAATAGGTTACTAGAATTTTTCAGAGTTTACTCAAGCCTGAAGTGTGGTATCAATTAACTTAAGGCTTTGTTAGGGAAAAGTTCTTTCATCTTATGTTTAGAAAATATCATCACTGAAAGCTGAGGTAATAAGTGTTTGCACAGCAGAATCCATGACCAAGGCTTTGAAATACAGTACAAATATGAAGAATGTGAAATAGTGTATGGTAAATATGTTTATTTAAATCAGATTTGGCTCTGAGTATTTTTTTCAATCTGTTATTCTCAGTGGCCGCCATTCTGCAGATTACTCATCAGTAGTCTGGCCTCAACCCAGCTAAAGTGCTTCAGTAAGTGCTTAACTTTAACTAATACAAATAATCCAGTATTCAATGCCAGAGAATGAAGACTCACATCAATACGGGTCCACACTTACTCTTCTTCCCCATTCACTTTAAATTAGTGGATGCTTACCTATTTTTTGCCATTAGTATTTCCTTATTCTGTTTTTTGGGTTTAGGGTTTTTTTTTAAATGTATGTTTGTCACAACAAAATATCTACCATAATCATGCTTACTGCTTCATTACTGCAGCTCTCTCCAGTGATAATTTGCCCTTGCCCTTACCCATGCCCTTCAGTGTGATAAGAGGTAGGTTGTCCTTCAAAGAAACTAAGGAGCACTCAAGCATAGGTGTGAAAACAATTAAGGTGTACCTTTTTGAGCATATACAATGACAAACATTTAAGACAACAATACATAAAAAAATGTGGAGTAGACTGAAACAGTAAGTGGGATCCCTGTGTGTGCAGAATCAGGTAGCACACTTGTAACATCAGCAGTCTTAAACAAACTCAGGTCAGTTCCTCACAATGAATTTTGTGTCCAAAAGGACAGAATTTAAATTATTGGGCTGTTTGATTAGTAACATGTCACACTGATAATACTGATTTGGACTCCACCTTTATTCTACATGAGTAACCTGAGAAATGAATATTGGCCACAAAGGCTTATGGAGAGAGAATTTCTCTGATATTCTTGACTCAAAACTCTGCCTTATCAGTGTTGCAGTGATACAAGATCAGAAACACAGCTAGAGATTAGAGGTTACATAAACAAATCCTGCCTCTTCTCCACTTCTGTGTTGGCTTCTCTGTAAAAAGTTAGCTGAAGATCTATAGTATTCCTTGATCTTTTACTTCCTTTAAAGTGTATTTTCTAGAAGTTCTTAACTCTGTCACTAGTACCATTTTTTGTTCTCAGAGTGAGGGGCTGCAGGACAGTGGTCGTCTATCTGATAGGTTCTTTGCTTCTGGTGTTGGATCAAGGGAAGCTTGTAAATCTATCCTGTTTCTCAGTTGAGTCAGTGACAGAACTCAATGGGACAAGTTATTTTCCATACAGAAATACATAAAAAGGGCTCTTCAGTAAAAAAAGTGAGATCACTTTGCACATTCAGTTCACTTGTCTTCAGGGTACACAGATTTCAACACTCAGTATTCTAATTGCAGTGAAACTTTATTAGAAATGCAAGATGGCCATTTCATAGTCTTTTAGTGCTGAATACACTTCTGTATTCTGGTGGGTTTTTTTAGGATCTGGCTAAATTTTATTATTGTTCCATTTATGTTATCCATTTGACCTACTAAAGATCCCCAACTGTGACTGCTTATCACTAATAATTAACTCTGTAAAGTAATTAATGTTATAGCTACCTTTATGTGGGAGGATACCTGCAATGGGAGGGTAGTTATGAGTTATAAAATGTAAAACCAATATATAGTTGATCTGAAGTCCATATCAAAAGATTACTGCTTAGGACCACTGGGCAACTTGTATTCTGATGATATCAGGATGAAGAAATAAAAATCCTTCCAGGGTAGAGTACTTATCCAATGGCAAACTCTGTTTGAGCTGTTCTAAAATGAAACCCTTAGAGCCATCTTCAACCTCGCTGTGCAGCATTAGGAATCCATACCGAGTAGATACACTTGCTCCATCACTTTCATACCTGCTGCAGGATAGTTGTGCCTCTAATTCATTGAGGGTCTTGCAGATTGTGGACAGAGAACTAGACTGACACCAGTAAGGATCCAGTAGGGAACATATAATGCTGAAGCGGAGTGCATTTCCTGTGCCAGGTTTTGTTATGGAATTTGGTTACTGTGTGCTAAAAACAGACGTGGTTATAGCATCCACTATTTCAAAAGCCTTTTAAGACTAGAGCAAATGTTATTGCATTCCTTCTAAATACAGGAATTAAAAACTCAAATCCAGTGTTTTGTATGAGGCATCCCATTCCTTACTGGTTAATTTGGTGCTGGAACAGAGGTTTCTTAGAGCAAATGGTAAAAACTACAGTTCCTGGCCAGCTTCTCTATTCACTCTCAGCTTTTCGAGGTAAGGAGGACCTTGTGTTAGAACCCGGCCCAGAGCTGTTCACTGGGACTGACCATGTTCTCTAACCACCTATCAGACTCATGGGCTACCACCCAGGCAGCCTTCTCACCTTGCATTTAGCATCGTTAACTACAGCAGGGATCCAAGGTGGGATGCTAAGCTGAGCCTCGATGCTTCCAGTGTTCTCAGCTGTTGTAAAACACTAGCGTCAGTTATCACATTCAAGCAGAAAACCAGTGGGAGTCTAATTTACGCATTAATTAACCGGCAGATGAAACCCTTTCTTTCCTTATAACTTGTGTCTTTTTCCACTTCATGAACCAGACTGAATTCAGCCAAAAATAAGCAGTGTTTTAAATTAATTTTGCACAGTTTGCAACAGCTGAGCACATCTATGACAAACAATTGGAAAAACTCTAAGTTGTTCATTGACAGCTCATCAGAAGAGCTGTTAACTGCTGGAGTTACATAGAACTTAATTGTAATAAAGAGCACTAGCAAATGGTGGGAAATTTACCTAGTTTACTCTTGCATTCAAAATGGGCTTGCCTTGATTAGCATTTAGATGGGAATTCTTTCTTGTCGCTCTTCAATCCATTAGGTTTTATAAGGTAAGTAGGTGGGTGGGTTTTTTTCCTTCTGAAGTCCTCCAAAGGGCATTCGGTTTTACTGCTGTCACTGATCAGAATGAACTGAGGAGTAAAAAAGTCAGAAGCTTTGAGACAGGCAGCTTTGAATCTACCTGGAGATGCCTAGTGTTAAATAAAGTGCAGGTAACATTTTTGTTGCGATGTCTGAATAAGTCTGTTCCACACAGATCTGTGACTTACTGCAGCATTTCTTTCTTTTTTTTTTTTTTAGGTTCTTTTCTATTCCTACCCAGTCCTCAAAGACTAATATGTACTCATTATTACCACTTAAACAATATTTGCTTTGGAATTTTTTTCTAATTTAGAATTAAGGCTACTTATTGTGGGGGAAGCGCAAAACAGATTTACACATGTATTAGATTGGTAGTAAACTGACTTTTATATAAAGCATACATATAAAGATTTTTCATTGAATTATCATACTAAGATTAAATATGTTTTTCTAAAGAGTAGAACAAATATTAACAAAAATCTAGAAGGGATATTAAAAATTAATTTTCTCCCACACCACAATCAATAATATGTAAATAATTCCCAGCACATGTGGTTTTAAACCGTTGCTAAAAAGTTCCTGTGACAGAGATTTTTACAGGTTTTTTTCAGCAAAGTGTGATAGTGCTTCACTGTTGTTATGTTCAGAAAGTTCTCCCAAAGTCCAACCTGAGACTTTCTTGCTAAAGGCTAAGTACATAACCTCTTATCCCATAACCACTGGATCCAGAAGATAGTTTATACTTTTCCTTCTTGCAAACCCACATTGATTTTGGAGACTGGGTTTTGGTTTTGGGGGTTTTTTTCAGTCCTGTCTTTTTTTCCTAGATGAAGAAACTGATAAGTTTTGAAGTCTTTCTTTACAGGTCATGTTTTCTGAACTCCTTTTTTGCTAATTTTTGTTGCTTTGCATTGGACTCTCAAGTTCAATGCCCAAATCAGAACACAGGATCCCAGCTGGTATCTAACTAGGGAATGTGTAGAACAGATTCTCTGTGTCTTACCTGTAACACATTTATAGATACTGTGATTTCTTTTTTTTTCCCCCAAATTCCACATTGTTGTTTGACATTTATGTTCATTCTCAGGTCTTGTCCTTGTATGATTGCCGCAAGGCAATCTTTTCCTGTTTTATTTATGCATTTGATTATTGTGTGATGAGATCTACTTATGCATATCAAAGTGCATCCTATTTTTTGAAGCACTGCAGCGATTCTCAAGATTATTTTCAGTTCTAAGGCTACCCCTAAAAGAGCACCATCTTTCAGCATTACATTATTTGAAAATGAGGTCAGGTTTTTCATTATTCACAGAATCACTAGGTTGGAAATGGCCTCCAGGATCATTGAGTCCAACCATTCCTATCAATCACTAAGCCATGTCCCCAAGCACCTTATCCACCCATATTTTAAACACCTCCAGGGACAGTGACTCAACCATCTACCTGGGCAGCCTCTGCCAGTGCCTGATGACCCTTTCCATCAAAAACTTCAGGTCAAGCCTGAACCTCCCCTAGAGGAGCTTCAGGTCATTGCTCCTTGTCCTGTCACCTGTCACTTGGGAGAAGAGGCCAGCTCCTTGGCTTCTACTAAGGGTGCACTCAATGCTTTCATCTAGGTCATTGATAAAGACATTGAACAGGGCTGGACCCAGCACTGAGCCCTGGGAAACACCACTTGTGACCGACCCCCAGCTGGAGTTAACTCCATTTACCACCACTCTCTGGGCCTGGCCATCCAAGCAGTTTTCCACCCAGGAGAGCATTGGCCTGTCCAGGCCAGAAGTTGACAATTTCCTAAGCAGAATGCTGTGAGAAACTGTGTCAAAGGCTTTACTGAAGTCCAGGAAGACCACATCCACAGCCTTTCCCTTGTCCAGTAGGCGGGTCACTTTGTCATAGAAGTTGATCAGATTAGTTTGGCAGGACCTGCCTTTTGCGAACCCATGTTGACTAGGCCTGATTACTCGGTTCTCTTGCATGGGCTGTATGATAGTACTCAAGATCACCTGTTCCATGACTTTTCCCTGGCACTGACGTCAGACTGACAGGCCTGCAGTTTCCTTCATCGAGTCATCAGTGAACGCTGTGTGATGTTAGATAGGACACAGACCTCTATGGAACTCCCTCAAACCCTTCTGGTTGCACAACGAAATCTAACTGCCTTCCCTGTGAATATTGTTGTGACCTTTAGCAGTCATTTCACCTAGACTATCTGGCTTGCTTACACGAGTGTCATGCAAGATAGTGTTAAAAGTCCTGTTAACTCATGCTGCTTCTGCTTACCACAAGGCTTGTACCTTGTTATTAAAGTGACTGAAATTGGCTTGGCATTAGTTTATACATGTTGGATGTTAGTGATGATCTTTCTCTCCTCTAAGTACTTAAATGGGTGTATTTATTCTCTCATCCATCTTGGAGTTGAAATTAGACTGACTAGTTTATGGATTCTTGGTTCCCTCCTCCCTTTCCCTTACAGCGAGCTATGCTAAGTAAGATGAACCTGACAAAAGGGAGACAGAGATCTCATCAGCACAGTGACTGCAGCTCAGCATGTTTTTATCCTAAGGAGTCAGTAAAAAACAGGCCATGTGAATGTTGTCCTAGAAATGTTTGTTTCTCCAGACGCAGAAGCCTAGGGTAACTCATTCAATATGAAAAGCTACCTAGTAGCAGTTCAAAGCATTTTGATGTTGCTGGCCTATTGTCACTGATAGGTTCCTATCCTAATGGATGCAATTCCTGCTAGTTAAGAGAAGTAGGTTGGCAGGAAAATACATAAAAAGTAATCTTCTGTTGACTTTAATTGTTGTTCACATCCCTGAACTGTCCTTACAATTTAAATGCTTATGAAAACAATGGGATTCCTTTGATTGGACATAGAACTAAAAGGACTCCTAGATTATCAGATGCATTTTAACATATCCATTCTAAGTGCATATATTGTTTACAAGACTGATTTTACTTCTACAGAGTACTAGTAACTCCCTTTACCCTAGAAAGCCAAAGAAAACAGGCAGAGACTAAGTCAGCAGTCACCTATTAAAATTTACGTTGCAGCCTTCCGAGAAGTACTAAACCGTCTTTTGTTTACATCCACCTTTTTATGACTTCTGCTGTTTTATCAACCTTGAGTTGTTTTACTTTGTCTCCACAAGGAACTGCCGGCACTGCTGCATTCAGCTTCCGTATTAGGGTTATCTCATAGGTCCACGTTTTTTTGCATAAGTAATGCTCCCGTAAAAAACAAATTAAAACCTGGCAAAGATGAAATGTATGCAGGCAGTTTTGGTTTTGCATATATTTTCTCTTCTAAATTGTTATATATAGCATTTATTTTGCTTAGCAGTATTTAGTATATGAAGTATATACTGTCTTGTCACATTGGGTATCTTGAACAGTCAAAATGGGTTACCTGGCACACTCTGACAGCAAACATTTAAACCATCACATTAGACAGATCTCTAGGTCATAGTTAACAGAAACCTCCTGTGCCAGTAGAACAAATACTCACAATAAAGAAATATTGGAATGTTACGATATACAATATCAACCTAGTGGGAATTCTAGGTCCTTTCCCTATTTTTAACTGGTAATCCCTTTGTAAAAAGGCAGACAGAGTTTGTAGAGAGAGGTAGTACCTAAGAGTGTTTAAAATATCTGCTAATTTGTCTAATGCTGTAGTAGTTCACCATAAAGACGACTGTGTTTTCATCACTGAGTCAAGCTGACTTAATGGTGGGTTGTTTCCAGAAGGTGTGGTCCCACTGTTGTGCCACTGTGTGCCACTGCTGTGGCAGAACTGCACAGTGAGTTGGATCAGGAACTCATCTGGATAAAACCCCAATCTTTTCTTTTGGTCCGTTTGGTTTTCAGCTGCATCAGTTTCCTGTCCTGACTCACTGTGTTGCCTGCAAGCCAAAAGGAGGCAGAATACAAAGCGAGGAGCAAAATGAACACCATGATCAGCAGCTTGTTCCAGAATTGGTTTGAACAAATTGTGAGACTGCAGGCAGCATGAGGGATAGAGTTTCAGCCTTTAGCTCTCAATTTCCTTTGGACAATTTGAGCAATAAGGATTTTACAAGACAGCTATAATGTTTCCATTACAAATCTCTGGTATACATTACAATATAGCCTTTAAATTATCTTGAATTTCTCATAGTGCTCTTGGTCTGGATGTTGATTCTGGCACTGCAAACCCCTGATCTTGCAGCAAAACCCAAGGTTTATCGCGCAGCGTAGTACATTGCATGAAACAGGCTTAACTGTCTTCTTATAAACATCCGTGTTCTGTAGCAGGTGAAATGCAATGCACATCTTCAAAGATTCAGTCTCACTGCTACGTATAAACAACCTTGGAGGTGTATTTCCTCATGGCTGGTGCTTATCAGATAATTATAGGGGGCAGATACTTGGTTTAAAAAAAAGAAAAACAAAATCATGACAGTTATTTCTGATCAGATAATTCATCTTATTCTTTTCTTGTTTTGGTTAGCAAAAGAGGTTAAGAACTCTTATCAATATCAAGGTACTTGATAAGGAAGGTAAATTATTTTAATTAGTAGACTGAAAATATTATAAATAAATATGAACTGTTAAATCCAGTGAAGAGTATTTATTGAAATAATGTAAGTCTTTTGAAAATACAACTACAAATGAAACATTCTAGGATTTTCTTTCCAAAGGATTTTCACAGTAGTGAAGAACTTGATATTGTTAACTAGTCTATCCTTTATAAGTACCTCTAGAAGGTGGCAGCTGGGATAAAGAAGTTGTCATTAGTAGTTAGCTTCCTTGCTTCAAAGTCCTCTGGACTTGAGAAATGACAGACAGCTTTCTGTTTTTCCATAATTTTTGTCTCTCTCCTTCCATCATAACTTTAGTTCTAGTTACCTTTCTTACTTTCCTATGTTACATGCACATTAATGTGCTATCCTAGATCTACTCAACCTTCCCTCCTTGAAGGACTTCCTCACCTTTTGAAGCTTGAGCCTCTCCTTAGGGGCCAATAAATTTTAAATGTTCTCTAATGTCTTCTGTGACTCCTTTGGACTATGGCTTCACTACTTCCCTGGGCAGCCTGTCCTAATGCTTCATCACTCTTTCAGTAAAGATTTTTTTTCCTAATATCCAATCTAAACCTTCCCTGGCACAACTTGAGGCAATTTCCTCTTGACCTACCACTTGTTACTGGGGAGAAGAACCTAGGTCTCTCCCTGCTACAACCTCCTTTTAGGTAGTTTTAGAGCGCAATACAGTCTCCCCTCAGCCTCCTCTTCTCCAAGCTAAACAATCACTGAACCCTCAGCCATTCCTCATAACACTTGTTCCCTTCACCAACCTTGTTGCTGGCCCCTGGACATGCTCCAGCACCTCAAGGTCCTTCTTGTAGTGAGGAGCCTAAAACTAAACACAGGATACGAGGTGCAGCCTCAACAGTGCCAAATATAGGGGCACAATCCCTTCACTGCTCCTGTTGGCCACACCATTTCTAAGAAAAGTGAGGATGGTATTGGCCCTCTTGGCCACCTGGGCACACTGCTGGCTCAAAAATCTAAATGATGGATCTATTTCAAATATTTCCTTATTTCCACTGATTGAGGAAAAAAACATTTTCACAGAAAGAGTCATCAGGCACTGGACAGGCTGCCCAGGCAGGTGGTCGAGTCCCCATCCCTAGAGGTATTTAAAGGAGCAGTAGACAAGGTGCTGAGAGAGCTGGTTTAGTGGCTGACAAGAATGGTTGGACTCAATGATCTAAGAGATCTTTTCCAACCTAGTGACTCTATGATTCTGCTGCAGCCTGGATCACAAGCCCAGATGCAGAGGTAGGAAGCCGAGTGCAATCAATCTCGCTCTTGGAAAGCGGAAGCTTTCCATGGAGCCAACTCCATCCTGTAGGCCCTGGCGACAGGGAGTGCTTTGGGCTGTCAGCATTGGGTCGTTGGGGGCCAGCTCAGAGCCTTGCACGCCTCACACTGAGCATGATGCAAGCAGCTCTAGAACCATCCCTACTGCCTGCAGCAACAGGGGAGGGCTGGATTCATCTACACTGGACACTTTCAAGGCTCAGCTTGACAGGACACTGAACTTTAAAGTTCACTGTCATTTAAACTATCACAGAATCACAGAACCACTAGGTTGGAAAAGACCCGCTGGATCATTGAGTCCAACCATTCCTATCAACGAATAAACCATGACCCTCAGCACCTCATCCACTTGTCTTTTAAACACCTCCAGGGAAGGTGACTCAACCACCTCCCGGGGAGCCTGTTCCAGTTCCCAATGACCCTTTCTGTGAAAATTCTTTCCTGATGTCCAGTTGGAACCTTCCCTGGTGGAGCTTGAGGCCATTCCCTCTTGTCCTGTCCCCTGTCACTTAGGAGAAGAGGCCAGCTCCCTCCTCTCCACAACTTCCTTTCAGGTAGTTGTAGAGAGCAATAAGGTCTCCCCTCAGCCTCCTCCAGGCTAATCAACACCAGATCCCTCAGCAGCTCCTCATAAGACTTATTCTCCAGCCACTTCGCCAGCTTCATTGCTCTTCTCTGGACTTGCTCCAGAGCCTCAACATCCTTCTTGTGGTGAGGGGCCGACAACTGAACACAGGATTTGAGATGTGGTCTCACCAGTGCCGAGTACAGAGGGAGAATAACCTCCCTGGACCTGCTGGTCACACCGTTTCTGATACAAGCCAGGATACCATTGGCCTTCTTGGCCACCTGGGCCACTGTTGGCTCATGTTCAGTCGCTGTCAACCAGCACCCCCAGGTCCCTCTCCTCCAGGCAGCTTTCTAGACAGACTTCTATTAGTTTGTAGGAGTCTATGGATCGTCTCGAAAGATTGGACCAGATGATCCTCGAGGTCTCTTCCAACTTGTCTTTCTGTGACTAAAAGGTGGGGCTTTTCGAGGGGGTTTGGTTCTTTTGAGTGATTTTCAAAAGTACGAGGATGCTATCTGGTGTGCTGTATGGTGTAAACTAGCTTTTCGCTCGCTAATCCCTGGGTGAGGTGCCCGCTAACTCCTGTTTGAGCTGCAAGGAGGGCGCCCAGCCGCTTCCCTCCCTGTCAAGGAGGCAGCTTGCTCCGAGGGCAGCCACCGGTTGGGGCAGAGGCACGCCGCTTGCACTGGAGACGCCGACATCGGGTCTCGTCTTGAATTGAAAACTTCTGAAGCGTTTTAAATGGAAACAAGTTCCCGGAGGGGGCGCCCCCAGGATGGCCGCTGGGCTCGCTGCGGGAACTCCCGCTCACACGCGGGGGAACCCCCCTACCCCGTCCCCCTCCCCCCCCAGCAGGGTAGTGGAACTGCCGGCGTCTCCGCCGCCACCTTGCAGGTGAACGCGTGGGACCGTACCAACCCCATGCCGGGGGGGGAGGGGAGCGGAGGGCTTTCCCGTCCTCCACCCCCTCTTGCGCCGCCCTAATCCGAAGCGGCCGCGCGAAGAGCCGAGCCTGCAGAGCGTGCTGCGAAACGCGCCTGGCCCGGCAGAGCGCTCGGCCACGAAAAGCCGCTCCCTCCTCTCCCCCCCTCCCTTTGGAAGTGGTGCTTACCGTCCCCTCCCGCTGCTCGACTGCAGCAAAATGGAACGTACCAACGCCTCCGCCGGAGCGGGGGG
Source organism: Coccyzus lansbergi (assembly GCA_033558105.1). Lineage (NCBI taxonomy): Eukaryota > Metazoa > Chordata > Aves > Cuculiformes > Coccyzidae > Coccyzus > Coccyzus lansbergi. The sequence continues at coordinate 60,019 of JAUMJK010000529.1, read as the reverse complement.
GAGTGGGCGAGGGGGCGGCCGGGCTCCCCGCGAGCTCAGCGGAGCCGGCGAGAGGGCAGAGGCGGCGGGAGGCGCGGGGCGGGGAGCGCGGCGGCCGCGGGGTTAATGGGCCGGGCGAGCGGCCGCGTTCGGGCTGGGGAGGAAGGGCGAGTCCCGGTTCCTCCCCGCTCGCTGCGTGTGCGAGAGGCAGCGCGCTGCCGGCGGGGCGTGCGCGGACGGGCAGCAGCCGCCGCCGTCCTCCTCCCGGCTCGCCTCCCTCGCTGCCATCGGAGCCGCCGATGCCGCTGCGGGGCCGCTGAGTCCGCGCCTGGATGCTCATCTCTTTCTTCTCTCTTCCCTCCCGCAGGCGGCGGCGGCAGCAGCGGCTCCTTCTCAGCTCCCGGCCGCCTCCGAAGGGATGCTGGAGAAACTAGAGCTCGAAGATGAAGGTAAGAAGGCAAGGGGTGGGGGGAGGGACGGGCACCACGGTAGTCCAGGTATCCCGGGCACCCCGGCATCCCGACTCCAGGGCATCCCGGGACCCGGGGCGCCCAGGCATCCCTGCTTCCCGGTACCCGGGAGACCCCGGCATCCCTGCATCCCGGTACCTGGAGACCCCGGCATTCTGGCTCCGAGGCATCCCGGTACCCAGGCATCCAGGAATCCCAGCTCCCAGGCATCCCGGTACCGGGCACCCCGGCGTCCCGGCTCCCCGGTATCGCGGAATCCCAGCTCCCGGGCATCCCGGTACCGGGGAATCCCGGCTCCGGGGCGTTCAGCGGGGAGCCTGAGCTCGCCGTGTCCTTGCAGAGCGGGTCGCAGCTCTCTCCTCCCCCTTTCGCCGCCCCCATTCCTCTGCGCTGCTTTGTCCCGGCGCTGCAGCCCGGGCTGTGGCAGCGCATCCCCTGGCACCGGGGAGGGCAGCTTCCAGGGCATCTCCGCCTCCTCCCGCTAAAACGCTCATTCTCCTCGGACCCGTCTGTGATACCAAATATAGACTCCGCGAGCGAGGTGCAGGCAGCGACGGGAAGCACTTTTCTTTTTTTTTCAACTAGAGCTTCCACTCACACGTTTGTGTAAAGCAGACAGCCATAAACTGGATTTTCCTTCGGTGTCTTGTGTCGTTCAGACAGCCGCAGTTGTAGCAGAGCAGGCTGTTCTTGACAGGGGAACTCCTGGCAAGTTCTTGTGTCTTGCAGGCACTAAACTGTGCTGGGGAGATGCACGGATGTGTTTATTGGAGCTTGCACAAAGCATTCCCTTCCCTCTGGAAGATCCATATTGAATATCTCGAGTCTTCGTTTTCTGAAAGGATTAGGTTAGTGGATGCGCATGTGGACGCCTCGCTAATCCCCAGGCTCGATATTGTGGAGTGGCTAAGACTTTCGAGTGTTTTTTCTGTAGTTGGTAACTGCTATTGTAAAATGTAGGACAAATATTTAAGGAAAGCTTTGAAAATAGTAGGCTGAGTCATTCTGTTAAAAGAAATATCTAAGCCGGTATGCTAATATGCCAGCTTCTTAGTTACTCGCTGCTGTCTGCAGTTGTGGGACTGGTCTCAAAAAGTGACACCTTTTATTTTAAGCTTTCTGTGTGCAAGGAAAGGAAGCTCTGAACAATTGCATTCTTTAAGCTTTTCTTTAGGAGTCCAGACAGAGTTTGAATTGCAGTGAAATACTTGCACCTTTGTGAATCTGAAACGTGATTAAATATGAATTTTTGGTAGGAGGGATTCGTTGCTAACTTGTAGCTTTTTTCCATCATACTGTTTAGCTTATTTGTAGTTTGGCCTTAAGTTTATACTCTGAAGAGCTAGGACAGTTACCAACTTAAAGATTTCTTTTAGCATAAGGCTTGTTACTGCTTGGTAGGAGATCTTAAAACCTGCTGAATCACTCAATAGTTAATCTATTTAAAAATATATTTTAGCCATTTAATAAATTTTAGGTATCTGGAAGGGTTGTATAGGTTAAAGGAAAAAAGAAACAACAACTCAGTTTTCAAATGCCTTTGCAATTTTCACAGTTTAACATAGTGTTAATTGAAGGCACTGAGGCTGAGTATCTTTGTGCCTTCTAAAACACAGCAATAAGATAACCCGAGTTCTTCAGAAAGTTTTATAATTTTTTTTCCCCCTGTTTTTCAAGTTTCTGCTTCACTTTGTCTCTCAATTCATTTAGCTTTAAAGTTAAGGCTTTGTCTGTGGGCACTCAAGCTGGGTGGGTGAGAGCAGTTCAGGGATCTGTCAAAAGGAAAGGCCTAATAGCAAAACTGTGACCAGTTTAAAGTAGTGTAAATTTTGAAAGGAAGTAGTTGCCTTACTAGCCTTTAAGGCTTTACAGAAATGACGTTTTATGCCCAGTTTTAAAGCCAGGTGGGAAGTATGTAGAATGCTGTATTCAGAAGGGAAGATGTTAGTAGAATTAGGAGCATGAATGTCAGACCAAAGCTTACTGTCCAGAATGCTTCTGTATGAGGCCTGTAGAAGGAGAGCCACAGGAAACTGAGATGCAGATGGAAGTGCGATATACTTGTAGTATGTGTTTTATGACCTAAATGTTTGTACTAGACGCTGTAGTTGTGTTTGGGCCAGGGGGGTAAAATGGCATGATGGTGTTCACTTTTTTTGGTTGGATGGCAAGGAGTAGGTGCTCAGAAGTTGAGAAACTTCTTTGAAATCTTGATGTCTTTAAGTAGCTGTAGCCACACTGTAACTGATGACCTTTTGTCAAGCTTAAAGTCTCTTCACTGATACCTAAAATTGTGAGTTAAATGAGAAATTCGAAACTCGTTTTGAAACAGCTTTCCTGACTGCCTCTGCTTTTGAGTATTTACTCTTTCTAACTTTCCTGGTTCTGTATCTATCAACAGTTGCTACTATCTTGTGTATCAAATGATGCAACAGTTTTCTTGAAACAGAGAGCTTAGTAAAATGAGCCAAAAAATGAGGCTCAATGTGTGCACTGAATGCCATCCAGTATGCTGAAATGAATTTTTGTTTGTCGCTCTCCTCAAAGATTACACAAATGAGAATGTGAGAGCACAGAAATATGTAGAGTTTAGCCTGATGTTGTGATTTCTGAGTAAAATGGTACTATCAACTGAGGGGCAGTTTTATTATTATATGCATTATATATATACACACACTCAAGTATATATGTGTATATATACTGAAGAATCTGTGTAAACTATTTTGTACTTAATTAGGATGGTTGATATTGGACACAGTGTTATTCTCATAAAAAGAAATGCTGGTCATCATTTTTGTTTAAAACATCTTTATTTAATATACCTGGCTGGGTTGTCTAGGATCAGTGCCACTTCTTATTGATGGGTCACTAGTTCTGTCTAGCATTGTCTTAAAAATTTTGTTCCTGTGATGTGTGAGAGCAAATCTTAGTCAGATGTTATTAAACAGCATCAACTTTATGGCAGCGGAAATAGGACAGACTATAGTCTGATAATGTGCATAGAGAAGCAGGACTGGATAGACCAGTGGATATTTGGGTTTTTTAGGCCTCCCTAAATGACCTTTTCCCAACAGCAATCAGAACAGGAGAGTAAAAACTCTCATGTAAGAAGTCCAGAGTCTCATTTTAACTGAATGATGCTCTGTTTAAAAAATATCAGAAAACTTAGCTAGATGAGTTCAAAATATTTTACTTTGTTCAGTATTCCTTGGATGGGAATGACCTACCTACATACTCAAAGAGTATACAAGCTACCTGTTTGGTGCATTTGGAGTTTGTCATTGTAACTTGAAGTAGATTAGTACTGAGAAACTTCTCATGAATGTCTATAAACTAGCAACAACTGGTTGTTCAGCTCTAGTGTTTGTGCAGTCGTGTTTCTATATTAAGGTTGTTTTTCCTGCTGATCAATGTCAAGAGTTGTTCTGGGGTTTATTTTACGGAGGATGCTATGAGCTTGGGAAAAAAACAAGTTGACATTATTCTGAAGAACTAATATAGAAGAGAGTTCTAGTTAACAATTTATACTACTAGCTTTAAATTTTTTAAGCTGGAATTCCAGAAATGGTTGTGTTCCAACAGCTGCCTGTGCTACCAAAAAAGAAACTGGATTAGAGTAGCAAATGAACAGCAATCACATGCCTGTCAATTGTGTATTGATTTAATTGGTATAGTTTTAGCATATTGTTTTGGAAACTAGTATTGTTGCAATGTTGCCTCTCATCTGTGTTAACCTCTTAGAATTAGAGTGGCTTGGCTTGGAAAGGAGCTTTACAGGTCACTTGGTCCAACCCTCCTGCAGAAGCAAGGACATCTTTAACTTGATCAGGTTGTGCACAACCTCATCCAGACTGACCTTGAATGTTTCCAAGGATGAGGTCTCCACTGCCTCTCTGGTCAACCTGTTCTAGTGTTATACCACTGTCATTGTAAAAAATGTCTTCCTTGTATCCAGTCTGAATCTACCCTTGCTTACTTTAAGGCCATTGCTCCTTGTCCTGTCACAACAGGCTTTGCTTTGTCTCTTCGATTTGCTTGGCTTGGGTAATAAAGCAGTAGCTACCAGAAGCAGACTTAATGACTTCTCTGTAGCATCTGCTAACTCATGGAGTCTTTCCAAGGTGTTTTCTGCAGACAGAGTTAGTTAATTGCAGGGTTCTTTTGTACCTGTGCTGAGTTCCTCATCTGATAAAAAAAATTCTGTGAAGTGTGCGCAGCAATCGTAGTGTCACTGTCTGGGCAGCACTCACTCTTGAGTGCTCTGCTTCTCTGGGTTGCACAAAGCAGCATTTAGCCACTTACTTGATAAGCAGTTATCGTTAGGGTGGAATCTCTCCTAGCCTGCTCTGGCCTTCATCTCAGTCTTCCTATAATGTCCATCTCCTGCTCTTTTCTGGCTGTCTCCTGAAATGGACTTTCACCATAATTGCATCTCCTCTTAACTAATCACGTCTAGGGTTGTTCGTTTCCTGCTCTGCAGCCCTTCATATTGCTTCACATTAAAAGTAGTTTCTTATTGAGCTATTCCTATCTGCCAGCCTCTCGCTGCCAACTGAATGTCTAAATTAGGGTATGAAAATGGATGTCACTATTTCTGGGGCCAAAATAGTTAAAACCAGCTTGTAACAATGTTCACGTTATAACAGATTTTATTTAAGTCTCAAGACTGAAGGATCAAGTGCTGAGGTTATGAGACAGTAAAGTTAAGGCATCCTTTTGCAACTGTAATTAATTTCTAATACATGTTCATTATGTCATTATTAAAGCCGATGCTCTCTGGAGTACAGAAACAGCATTTTACCAGCAAGATGTGCTATGAGATATCTGGGTACATGGCTGTAGCGATAGAGGATCCTTTACATAAACTTTTCCACAGCAGATTAGAACCCTCAGTGGACATAGCAAGAAATTATTAAGTAGAGGTGATAATTTGTTTCAATAGACTTCATATGGTTTTAGAGTTTGGGATTACTTTCTCTTCCTGCTTTCAAGTTGCTTTGAGGTGTAATGTGAGGTTCAGTAGCAGATTCTAAAAACGCTTATTACTCCTTTATGCTTTTTGTCCTGTCTGTTAGATCTGAAGTGATACTGAATTTATAGACAACTGAATTTACTCAGCTTGTATTTTTTTGTCATTTTGCAACAAAGACTATCAGGAGGCTTATGGGCTTTCTTGTCATGTGCTTCATGGAATTGTTAAAGGGTAATGTATCCAGAGTATTAAAAAATTCTGCTTTATTAGTTTATGCAAGAAATTATGATCGGGTGATCAGCTGTCCTAGGCAACCTTGTATCCTTTGTCTGCCAGTTGGCTGCATAATAACATAATATTATATATATTTATGTATATTATATTTTTTTCTCATGGAAACTTCCATCTTTAAAGCTGAAAGATGAAAATTATGTATAAAATGATAGGTAACTGAATGTATAGAACTCTGAGTGATGTGAAGGAAGCTAGTGGTAGTTCTCTTGTGTGTGGACTGTTCCCGCAGTCCACACACACGTTTTACTTTGTGCAAGTACTGTACGTGGTTCATCTTTTCAGCTCAGTACTCACTATCTCGAAACAGTCCTAACTGTTATCCTGCTCCTATGAAAGATATGACTCTCTCGTTCTTTATATGGTATTTAATCTTAACACCAGAGAAAGCCCTGCTCTGTCTTGACTAGCAAATAACCAGTTCATAGCGGCTGAAGGATGGAGTCTTTTTTGAGAAACAAAACTTTTTAAGCTTTACCAGTCTAGGAAGTGAAATTTTAGTACAGCAAAAGATAGAGCCATGTTACACCAGAGACTGTAAACTCTCTGCTTTGAATCTTGGGGGATGTAGGAGCTTCTTGATGAAAAAGCATTCGTAAAATTTTAATGTGGTCAAAGTATCTACTTTCCCTAACTTGTTCTTGGGAACACGGAAACCGTTCTGGCTGAGACTTATTGGGAAATAAACTATGGAAAAATACTTAGATTGGCAGTGACACCATACAATCATTTTGACAAAGCTGCAAGCAGCTGAAAGAAGTTTTGCAGGAACTATTGGGACTGATTGTGTCCAGGCAGTGTCGTGCCTGCGTGATTTGTAAACAGTATCTTCTAAGTGAAAGCCATTGCTGGCCAGCAAGGAAGAATATTGGAATAACCTGGTTTTCTCCTACACTTGGCCGACAGTGCTTCAGGTATATGCATATGTATAGTATCTGCTGGTCAATATTCAGTGCTGTTTTAAAGTAACCTTTACTAGCCATTCTTGCTAGTGCTATCTCCTTCATCTGCATCAGATGAGAGACAGTGTCAGTTCTGCTAATCACTTCCATGCAGAACTTCCTTGGTCCAAAAGCAGTTTGGTTTCATAGTGGGCTATGACAGCTGGTAAACGACTTCTTCATACAAGGTCAAAGGCTTAAAACAATATTATCTCAACTTCCAACTGTCCTGAGAACTCTCTGATTTAGCAGTATTGTGTTTATAGTATTGCATGCTTGAGTAATGATAGATGTGGAAGATGTGACAATCTCTGTGTTGCCTTACAGATGACTACAAGGTGCTGTCACTTGCCTGTGACTGCTTTGCTGAGCTTTACTGAGACAGAGTAGGATGAATATATTTAGAGTCCTTTTCTGAAGAAACTTCCTAAGCAGTGGTGTGCAATGTTCTGTCTGCTAAACTTCTCCAGTGCCCTGTGTATGCAGGGAGGGCAGTACAAGTGAAGCAATATTATTGTCTTGATAGCTTGATAACCTCAGCTGTTAAATTTGGCTGTTTTGGTCAAGTCAGTGCTCTTGGAAAGCTTTGTCCCTTGGGGCATGACTGAGTACTAAATGAAGGTGACTTCATTTAAGTTGAAGTAGTGCCAACGTGACAAGAATGACAGCAGAGTATATGCATGAATTGGCTCAATCTAGCTGTTCATAAACAATCATAAGAAATGTTTCTGCTTACTAATCATCTGCAACAGTTGTGGCTGTCCTTTAAGATAGGACTTCTGTAATGTGTACAGTATTTTTGATAACTTGAGGGTGGATGATCACAGGGCTTTGTCTGTGGAACCTTTCTTTACGTCAGGTCACTTAACATCAGCACTGCTTTTTGGTTAGGAGCTTGCTCTTTGGGTAGCACTTCAGCTGTTTGTAGTTCCTTTATTGATTTGAATATTCTAACTTCCAGAATTTAAAACTTTACTAGCATTGCATAGATTTGGAGGGAAGTAGAGAGATCCAAAACATCTTAAGGACTTCCAGCATAAGTACAAGAGTTGATGGTACTGCTTTTCATAACAAAAACGTTCCTCTCCTTACTGAGACTGCCTTTGGATGAGGGTTGTGGTGGGCTTTGTGACTTTTCTACAAGAGGATTGACAAAAGTTAAAAAAAAGGAGTTCGGGGGAAGTTCTTCTGTGGAAGAGTTGCACCAATGGGTAGGATTAACATATAGGCAAAACAGTTTAATACAAGTAACAAAAGTAACTATATCAGCGCAAAGTTGAATTTGACTTTTAGGTGTCCAGCTTGGTAGAACTTTGGACAGCTTAAGTAACCTTGTTCTTCTAAGTGTGGACCACACCTAAGAGGTTTTTGACTATGATGTGAATACCTTCAAGGTAGCTTTTGAATACAGTTTGAATAAATCTAACTTGGTGTTGGATTCTTTCCTCCTCTCCTGAATTTTGGATGGATCTGGCTATTTTATGTGAACCAGTTTGGTGAATTTGCCAGGTTTTTTTTTGACTGTGGCAGAACTTAAAATGTCATCCTTACCCTTTTTTTCTAAAAGCAGTTTTCATATACTGTAGACCAGTAGTTTTATTTGTGATATGAATCCCCCCTCTTTTTTAAGGGTGTTTTTTAAAGTTATTTTTGGCACTATTATTTTGCTTTTCTATATTGTGACCAAGTGTTTAGTTTTGACACTGGACATTGTAAGAAACAGAAACAAACTTCCTTTTTCTCTCCCATTCCCTTACATGGTGGTATTCTATTCTGCTGCTTACTTTGATGCATTTCTACTGATGAAAAAGTACAGAGGAAGAAGATATCTGAGGTACTGCAGAAAGGACAAAACTGAGATAGGCAGAAAAGGGTCATTCATGAGACTAGGAATGTAGAACTTGCATTAAAAGAGGAAACTTTGTTCATTTAACTCACTAAAAGGAAAGCCAAAAAGGGATGTGATAACACTGTACATATGAAAACATCCTGTATAGGGTGGGAAGGGGATGAGCACCAAGGAGGAAAATTAACTGAAGAACAACATTGGCACAAGAACAAATGGATATAAACTCTTCCTGTATAAGCTTTGGAATGTTAAAGTATTCTAACTTGTATCATAATTGTTACAGGAGTGGGTTTGTCAGATAGACTTCTAATTCTTTGAATCACCTCAATAATCGCTCAGATGAGCAGGATCATTCAGTGAAAGGGATTGGTGAGGTTGCTTTTAATAGAAGAGTGTCGGAGCGCAGAAGGTCAATGCTTTGCTCTTCACAAGCAGTTGTATGTATCTCTGCTGCCGTAGTTTTGCTTTTGAAAATACTCCCTGGTATTTTTAAGCCAGTTACTTTAAAAAAAAAAAAAAAAAAGAAAAAAGAAAGAGAAAAAACAAAGCAAAACAAAACAACAACACAAAAAATCCCCAAAATACCCCAAAGCTAAAAAGCAAAACCCCAGCATTGCAATATATGGACATCATATGAGTTCAGAGGAAGATCACCTTTGAGTGAAGCTTGTCTGTCATGTAAATAATGGATCAATAAAACTTCTAAACTAGATTCCAGAAAACTCTATTTGGATATACTGTACAGAGTGTTTTGAATTTTGTCTGATTTAGTTAGGATGCTGCTAATTCGTTTTCTGTATAGCTTCAAGCTGCACCTGCCATTAGGTAAATCTCTTAAATGATAGACTGAAACAGAACACTGAATAATCTATTAAAGTGTGTGTACAGATTCATAAAGTGTAATTATAGGTAGCAGTAATAGCTGTTTAGAAAATGATGACCTGCATAGAGGGGGAAGGATAAAAAATGGCTAAGGGGAGACCAGAGAGAAATTAAAAGGTAAATGCTGAATTATTAAAAGCTTTGAGTTAAGATATTGCAACTAGTCATTCAGGATTTGAGACCAACAGTTTATTAGACCTGACGAAACTGTTTCTCCACCACAGTCAAAAGTCCTAAAGATTTAAACCTAAAAATTGATTTCTTCTTTAAAGCATTACATAAATGATGCTTTAAGTTTTAGATTGTTAGTCTTCAATGGAAAGTCTCCTAAAGATAATTGCCCTGTCCAGTAAGGATACAACTGTGGCTTCTGAAGATGTGCACTCCCTTTGAAAATGCTTGTCTTGTGAATAATACTTTGGTTAAGCTGCTTGTTTGGGTTTGATCTTAAACTAATTCCTAAAAGACTTAAATGGCTCTCTCTTTTTTTTTTTTAAGTGTGTGCCAACTCTGTATGTAGTAGGACTTACGCTTGCTTTAAAGAAATAATAAAAGTTCAGATTGTTTACTAATCTTCTGGTATAGAAATAAGGTTACAGACTGCTTTATTCTTTCATTAATTTCATACCTTAAACCTTCCTCGAATTCAAGTCTCCAGTGTATGGTTGCCGATACTAATATTCAGAAGCTGAATACCATTTTCAGTTTCTTGAAGAGCGTGCCTGCATTCCAGACAGGCGACATCTTAAATTAGATCTTTGTTTGGGATGCTTCGGGAAAAGCCCTAGTGCTTGTGGTCAAGGGGAGCTCTTGAACATGTTTTAGAACATTCTTCATCTCAGCTTTTCCTTTACTGTGGTGAAAAATCTTAGAAGCATTGCTAGGTTGCAGGCTGAAGCTGCTACCTTTACTCACAAAACCACGGAGATGTATCTTTCCTCAAAGTTCAGATATTTAATTTTGACCAAAAGTTGATTTAAGGGATAGTGAGTGATTTCATAAGTATTTGGTTGGACCTCTGATACTGTTTACCATTTGGTCCCTAAACAAGGCAGCTCTTGCTTGTAAACAAATAAGTTCCTTTGCCTGCCTGGACAAGAAACTTCAGCGTTACTATGATTAGCTCTGGAATGTGAAGTTTCTTAAGCTGCTCATCATTTTGTTTTTTGTTTGGTTTTTCTGGGGTTTTTTTGGTTTTTTGTCTGCTTCAAGTCTCTTGTAATCATTTGCTTATCCAGTAGAGAGCTGCAGAAAAAGCAAAATTTTAATTTCTCAGACCATTTACCAGGGCTTACTAATAGCAAAACTGAGAAACAAAATTCACTGCAGGATTTTGAAGTTTGCTATGAATACAGGGAAGACTGAAACACCATCTGAATCTTCTATTGTTTCAGGCAGCTATTTCTGTCACTTTTCTCTTACAAGTCTTAGCTACTGCTGAAGTTTGAAGAAGTGGAGATACTTAAGTCTCAAAACTAGAGTAGTGGATCTTTTGAAGTATTGTGAGGAACTAATAACTTGTCTTTGTTCTTCACTAAAGCAGGATGTGCTTATGCAGTTGCAGATACTTGTCTCATTCCATGTTTAGGATCTTTAAGGAAGGAGACTATACAGTGTTCTAAATTTGTTTTGTTCTGTCTAACCAGCTTCTGTAATATATTAATGATTCTCAATGTCGGGGGTGGTTTTTTTGCTTACTTGTTATTTCATTTAAGCAAACTGTGGCTTTTGTTCCCTACTTCTGCTATAGCAAATCATATTAAGAACAGGGTAGTTCTTTGACAGCAATAGTGATATTTAGTCCCTCCCCTAATTTACACTTATCCAGTTGAGCGTTCCTTTCAGATTCTGGTATTCTCTGTATTAGTTCCACTTGTGAAATCAGTTTGATGATACAGTGAGGTTTAAAGTCTCGCATCCATTTCTGACTCTTACTGAAAACACTTTATAGCATGTTCTATCCCTGTTTTGAAGAACCTAAGGAGAATTGCTGAATGAAATGAACTCCGATCCTCTTAGACTCTTGCAATGTGTTCCCCATGAAATATCATGCTATTGCTAAACGCTCTCCTAGAATAACTCGTAGAAAACTAAAGACATAGCATGAACCTGTATGCCATTCTGCACTAGCTGATTCATGTAAGATGGACCTTGCAAACGTTCCAGCTTTTGAGGAGGGTTTGAACTGGTGTTCATATATTCTTAAAAAAAACAGTTGTCATCCACTCTTGCAAACCAACTGAACAAAAAAAGATGTTGTACTAGTTTTGTGGATTACTTGTCATGCAGCTGCCTTCTGGTGTTTCCACAGTATCTTTTCCATATGTAGAAGTAGCCAAGTTTGCTTTGAAATCAGCGTCTCAAGGGTATTGCATGTTTTTTTAAATTTTATCTATTCTCTTTTTTTTCATCTGGTTGATCTTTTTATCCTGAGTGAAAACTGATTAGGCTGATTCAATCTTGAAACAACCACACTGTTTTTCTTCTTTGCTTTTGAGGAGCTGCTTCTATAGCTGCTTATAAATACACAGGTTTTAATAACTTACTTCCATACATACCTAAGAATTCTGATAGATTTTTTAATTTGTTTGGCTCTGCTCTTGACTGGTACTGTGTCTAATCCTTCATGAACTTGCAGGGTTCAGAAATGATTGTTGTAACGAAGGTGACTCTTCTTCACACATGTAATAACCTGCTATCTTGCATCAAGCAACTCCATGTGACAAGGGGAGAAAACATCTCAATTATCTTAATGGTCAAAAGTGACTGAGCAGTCGCACAAACTTTAGAATTCAAAAGACATACTGAAACACATGAAAAAAATGTGTAAATGCAGGGAATCCTTTGAACTGTTATGTTCAAAAGTGTCTTAAGCAATTACAGATATAATTCTTTGACTGAAATCTTCCAGGATGTGTTATGGTTTCTTTTAGCTTGTCACTATTATTGGAAATTATTAACTTTTTTTTCTGAAGGCTGAAGCAACATGACAGTGTGCACTTGTCTATTCATTTTTATTTGCCTGTTATTGTACCTAATTTCCCCTCTAGTTTTGTGCACCTGTACATGCTCTTCATATTGTAGGATGAGATACAGTTCACAGGGCAGAGCTTACTTACTCTAATGTTGTCCCTGTGGGCTCATGCTTCTTTTCAAAATCCTATTTTTCCTGTCACATCGTGTATTCATGCTGTAATATGCAATTGAATTAATCTTGGGTCACTGAAGAACCTTCTGATACTGATCTCTAGATACACTTCCTATCACTTTGTATCAGAGTACTTTACCTCTGTAAATTTACCACAGTCTTTCTTTAGCTGCTAGCTCCTGCATTCCTGGGGTGGAAAATGTTCAATCTGCAACATCTATATCATATAGCCTGTGGCTGCATGAATAATGTTGCTGTGTAATTTTAATGTTTGGTCTGCCAGGATATTTTAAATCTGTTTGCAGCTTTCAGAAGGAGGGGAAAAAAAAAAAGTTTTATCTTTGTCACTGCATCCTCTTTTATTGGTTCCTTGCATTTGAAATCCTTTCATGAAACTATTCTGGTAGAATAGTCAACTCTTATCTCTGTCATCATATTACTTCCTGTGTGTTAGACTTTAAACTTGTTTGTGTTTTCCTGTCTAAAAGTGGGAGTAGTTCTTTCCTAACATTTCTTGTCATCTTTGCAACGAAGTTGTGTCAAGCATGTGTTGGAAGCTTCATGGTGATTTATTTCCTGCCACTTAAAGTGGGAATCCTTATAGCCATCTCTTCCCACTTTATCTATGCGTGGACTGTTTGATGGATGAGAAAATGGTTGGATGGTCCCATTCAGAGAGTAGTTGTCAATAGCTCAATTTCCAGATGTAGATAGACAGCAAGATTGAGTGCACCCTCAGCAAGTTTGCAGATGACACCAAACTGAGTGGTGCAATTGCCACATTGGAAGGATGGGATGTCATCCAGAGGGACCTGGAGAAGTTGGAGAAGTGGGTCTGTGAGCTTCAACAAGACCAAGTGCAAGGTCCTACACCTGGATCGGGGCAATCCCGGTTTCAATACAGGATGTGGGATGATGTGTTTGAGAGCAGACCTGCAGAGAAGGACTTAGGGGTGCTGGTTGGTGAGAAGTTCATCAATGTGTGCTCACAGCCCAAAAGGCCAACCATATCCTGGGCCGTATCAAAAGAAGAGTAGCCAACAGGTCGAAGGAAGTGATTCTGCCCCTCCATTCATCTCTTGTGAGACCTCATCTTGAGTATTGTGTCCAATTCTGGAATCCTCAATGTAAGAAGGATACGGAGCTGTTGGAACATGTCCAGAGGAGGCTACAAAGATGGTCCAAGGGCTGGTGCACCTCCTATATGAGGACAGGCTGAGAGAGTTGAGGTTGTTCAGCCTGGAGAAGAGACGACTCTGAGGAGACTTTGTAGTGACGTTCCAGTACCTGAAAGGGGCTACAAGAAAGCTGGGGAAAGACTGTTCTCAAATTCTTGTAGTGATAGGACTAGGGGCAGTGGGTATAATCTGGAGAGAGGCAGATTTAGGCTTGATATAAGGAAGAATTTCTTCACAATGAGAATGATGAGGCACTGGAATAGTTTGCCTGGGGAAGCTGGGGCTGCCCAATCCCTGGAGGTATTCAAGGCCAGGTTGGATGGGGCCTTGGGCAGCTTGATCTAGTGGGAGGTGTCCCTGCCCATGGCAGGGGGGTTGGAACTCAATGACCTTTAAGGTCCCTTCCAACCCAAATTATTCTGTGATTCTATGATCATCTTTTACCCCCTCAGTCTTATCCTGTGACTGATTACACGGGTGGTTATTTTGATCAGGCATTTTTTGTTTTACTGAGAAAGTTTCCTCTTGTATAAACAGAAATCAAATAATCAAATAAATCAGTACGAGAGAACTGCTTTTTTCTGTGCTTGCCCTTCTTCAACTATGTTAGTATTCTTCTCCTACCAAGTCTGACATTGATCCAGCTTCTGGTGCCTTATTTCTGTTTTCAATGTTCTTGGCTCTTTAGCAGACAGCTCAGCAGACTGAGAAGTCATGCCCTATTACTGCCTTATTCTTTGTCAAAGTAGCAGTTTCTTGTTCTGAATTCTTAGTCCCTCAGTTCCCACACTTTTCACAGGATACACCATGTACATTTTAGTTTGTCTGTGGATTGTTCAAACCTGTCTAAAAATCTGACAAATTAGTGATATTTATCTTGCAGCATGTAAATTGAAGTAAATCTGTTGTTCATGACCAGAGCAACATGCTGTACAAGGCATAGTACTGGATACCTTTTCGGATTCTGTTCCAGGCTGTCCTTTAGGTGAGGAATGCTGATAAAATCCTACCTGAACATTTGTTTCCTGCAACATTGTTCTTGAAACCCTACTGCTTCATACAGATGCCTCCGTTTCCCGTAGAAAATCATGTTTTAAAGGCTGTTGGTGAACTTGTAGACTGCTCTGAGGAGCAGTTTGCAGTCTTTACGATATCATGTCATTGTTGGGTTTGGAGTGGACTAACTATATCTGTTCTGGATATGTTTTTAGATCTGTTAGAGGTGTTGTGTTAATGGCTTTTGTGAGAACTACTATCTCTTTGTGAAAGTTGTGGGAGAGGTTATCAAGGAAATTGAGGAGCTCATCTAGTAAATTCAGACTAGGGGTGAACAGAAACTTTTATAGCCAGTTTTGGTGACAAGTTTCAGATAAAAATGCCAGCAAAAGAACAATTTACAAAGTTAATGACATATTTTTACCTACTGTGTGCTTTGCCAAGGGTTATCCGTGACAGTAGGGTTACTCGCACTGGCTTATTGGAGTGATTAGTTACCCTGGTGTCTTCTAATGCCATTTGGCGTAGCTGACCTACTGGTTAGGTACCACAGCAAGGATGGTGTCCTTGTACTGTACAGCTTGGTGTTTAGCTTCCAGTATAAGGGAAGAGCCAGAATAATCTGCTCACCACATGGCTAGATGTGGGAGCAAAATAGAGCTAAAACTGGCACTATCAGGAAGCTGATAACTTGTGATGAATTTGGCTTTTCCAAACAACTTGGGGAACTGTTCTGTATAAATCCAGAAGCAATGTGAAAGAGGGAATGGAACCACAAAGCCAGTGCAAGGGGATTAGCAGCTGTTGCTACTACTATGCTGTGCTGTGGCTTGTACTGCTGTGGAGCCACATCTTTAGAAGTGGCCTTTGAAAACATAGAGTTATTCTGTATTTGCTGACAAAGGCATGTTGGCAAGGGATGTGAAAAAAATTCTCTTTTGAGCAGCAGCTGAAGCCAGATGTACATGAACAACTCTCCAGTGCCTGTTTTCACTGTGTTGATGTGTATTTGTCTTAGGGTTTGTTATTTTTGTTAACAGAAAGCTTAATTATTTTACTTGATTAAGTGTTACAAGACAATAGTATAGAGTGCTTTTTTGTTACAACGCCTCTCTTGGAAGTGTTTATCACTATAATTATACTGATTAACTTCACCTAATATATTGCTGTTGGATCACTTCTGTAGTAAACACCAGGATGAAAAATCTTTAGTCTCTTAAAGGTGCCGTGTTAATTGTCTAGCATCTGGATTGTCATGTTCAACGTATGACTTGACTTCTTTAAAGTAGGACTGTCACTTGGAGCAACCTAAAATATAGACATGAAATACAGACATGTATGTGTACAGTGTTTGGGGTTTTTTTTCTCAGTAACTAGGTTATTTAGTACATGCGAGAGCATTATGAAAAAGTGCAGTTCTGCTCTTCCCCATTTCCTTTCATCCACCATCTGAACTGGCTGTGGGGAGATTAAGAGTAGTCAGGAGTCTGGTGTTGGGAGTGCTTAGCTCCTGCTGCTGTAAGAAAACTTTAAACTTTTAATGTGCGCTGCTTCACAGACTTATTCTGATGAAAAATTGCAGTGGTGGTGGAATTAGTGTGTGTATATGTGGCTTCTGTATTTCTTCAAGTTGTTCACCTAGCAGGAGAGTTACTGGAGTGTATTACATACATATTGCTATAGGCTTTTTCCTACTTTTAAAGAACCTTTAAAGTTTGACAGTTAATTTTTTACTAAATTTAGAAATGTCAGTTAGAGAAGTTGTTTAGGTCCTTAAGAAGAGTTCTTTGTGTTCCTCACATGTTAGACGACCACTAGAGCTACCAACTGTAAATCTAATCATGAGGAGCAGCGGTGCTGTAGAGAGCTGGAGCAGCGTGATTGTGGTTTGTGGTGGATTTCATGCAGATGAGAGAAAATAGTCTCTATGGAACCCTCTGTCTTCCTTTCAAATGCTCCTGGAACCAGAGGCCAAACTTGAGACGTGACGATACCAGTGCAGAAATACAAGTAGAATAGTATAGCTATGATACAAAATATAATATGAAAGGTCATGCTTTTGTGTTGTTGAAGTTATGAAGCACAGATTGTCTTGTTGTTGGGCCAGCCTAGTATGAATATAGTGCAGAAGTACAGCCTGTAGTTGGCAGTAAGCACTTCTCAGAAACTTTAGTTAGTTTTTTAAGTCACAGTATTCGGAGGCTTTTCAGTATGTGTTGACCATATGTGTAAGTGCACATTCCTGTTCTCCATCTGCAGGTACTTCTCCTTCTCTTTCCTCTTCTGTTTCTTCTTCCTTTAAAGCCTTGAAATTCTGAGGGGAAAGCTACAGTAATGCTGTGGAAGTTTCCTTTTCATTTATGAGGAGCATTCATATGATAGTTCTACCTTAGAGCTCTCTAAATAGACAGTTATACTTAGTATCAAGTCTCACTGCAAGCTCTGAGTCAGTATTGCTGAATAGTTAATCTGTTAAAAAAAAAAAAAAGGAGGGGGCTGTGATGTGTTTGTAAATAATGTTTACTGCCTGAAATAAAAAGTTAAAGCATATATAATGTTACTTTAAGGAGTGAAAGGAAAGGAGTAAGAATAATTTGGTATAGAGTGGACAAGATTGGGGAGTGGAGTGGCAGAAATACCAACAGATTGATCTTCCACTCGAAAGGATCTCTACCTGAAGGAATAAATAAAGTGCAGAGAGAGAGTTTACTCTGTAAAAGGCTGTATCATGAGGCTCTCAACTTCAGATTAATGTTAGTGGTCAAAAATCCTGTAGCCTTTCAGTGGTCAAAAATCCTGTAGCCTTTCAGTGACTTCTGTTTGTGATCTATTAAATGCAGAAAACAACACTGGAGATTTGGATGTTTTGCAGTCACCTATGACTTGAGGAGAAGAGGTGTGTGTGGAGAGTGTCCACTTACGAAATGACATTGATCTGAATCTTGAATAAATAAGCTTTCAGGAATGAACACCCACATGGAAATATACATTCAATTTCCCTGATCCTTCTGTAGATTAAGGTACCTGCTTCCTGGAACCTGCCCTGTGAGCCAACTGTCTTCCACCTCATGAGCTGTAGGAAGCTGAGGTTTGACTGGAGGCACTGTCCCAAGACTTGGTCTGGACCTAAGCTAAGGTCTAGCACATGTTTTTGACAAGGCTTATCTGCAGCTGCCTTTGCCACGTCAGAGCAACCATAATTGTCTAGTGCCATTCTGTCTTCCCACCCCTTGCAAGAGCTGTTGCAGCAGCAGTATGGGAAAGGCATACATTGAACATCTGACTAAAGGAGAAAGCATACAGTTGACAGGAATGTTAAAGACAGACTGTGCTTAGCACAGTTATGACTCTAGTTCAGCTTCCAAGGAGAATGACTCACTTAGGAAGTCCCTGATCGAAGAAGTTGGACTGTAACATCTAGACTCCCCCTCTGTGGCCCATCAGTGTGACTCAGCTTAGGATGTCTTAAGCATTAAATTAGTGTGACTGGGCTTCTGTGAGTCGTCTTATGCAGGTCTAATTTTGGATACTTCAGTCATTTCCTCGGCCAGGAGCAGAGATTTTTATCACCTTTTGTTCATATAGTCACCATTGTCTACCAATGTCCAAATACGTTACCTTTTCTGTGGTGAAAGGATAGCTCCTGCAAGTTAGGTGGATGATCTCCTATGCAGATCAGGGATGACATGCAGCAACTCAGTGAGGTTTTAAGTCATGCAGAAGGGTGTCTATTCTTGTTCATCTGAAGGGAGTACTACTTTGCGGGTAATGGATAAAATTGCATAAACTTAATAGTAACCAGAAAGGATGATCAGTACGATAGTTTGTCAGAGAAGTAATTAAGACTGGAACTAGAAAATAAATGGGTAATAAAGTAGAATTATTCTCATGCAAATTAGGGTATTTATATTTCATTATTTTTATTTGCAGCACAGTAGTTGTTGGATACCACCAAAAGCAGTAAATTTGTCCTCTGGAATGTGAAAGGAACAGTAAAGACAACTGTGCCATGTCCATTTGTACTGTGCAGGAGAAACGGGTGGGAGTGCACCCCTGAGATGTGCTAAGCCTTCAGCATAAGAGACCTTTTCTCCCTTGAGCAGCTACGTGTTCATAATGCGCCTACAATAGCTGTGCAAAGAAATAAAATACAGCATCTGTTTAGTAATTCCAAGTAGCTGAAGCTGTTAGAAGGCCTTGAATATCCTCTCCAACAAGCAGTTGAAGCTTTGTAGGACGTGAATTCTATCAGTCCCGCTTATGCTTTGCATGGTTAGCTGGTAACTTATAAAACAGTGCATTATATTTATTTGTAGCATAAGGATCTTCTGTAGAAATAAACCTCAGCTGCAACTTGACAATTGGATTCTCGTTCAAATCCTACTAGACTTTCCTCTTTATATAGTTGTTAGACAGTGCTTACAGAGAGCTTCTGAGTGTTTCTAATTGTAACTTTCCAGTGTCAGTCTGGGAAGCAGTTGCTTTGTGGTGTCCTCTTCTGAGCTGGAATGTAAGGTAGGCTGAGATGGCATCTAACTGATCCCACACAGTAGATGATGGTCATTGAGGTCCAGTCAAAATTATATGTTTGGAGAGTGAGGCTTTGGTGAGTGAGAGGAGGGATACAGATGTACCTTCTTTACTATGCTAGTCAGTACAGAGGTCTTAACCATGGCTACCGTTAACAGCCCTGCTTGATTAAATCTGGCATCATGTCCTGCTTTGCACTTACTGTGCTATTATGTAATTTGCATAATTGTTTTTAGACTGGTGAAACTATATCGATCAATGATCTGCTAAGAATGTAATTTTTTTAGCTAAAAACAGTTGGTCACTTGTAGTTTATCAACCATTTGTGGAGATTCTAGGCTTGTTTCTACCTGTAGTATACTTAATTGAGTATAAAGTCACATTGTTAAGGCTAGGAAGTACAAATTCAGAATAAGAATAATAACTTCCATGGCTACGTGTTTTTATACTATTTTGTGTGCAGTTGCTGAGGTTTTGGAGAACCTGTTTCAGTCAGTGTGGGGAACAGACTTCAGCTGCAGGTGATTCAGAGATGTTGGGCCACTGTCTGGCTTGCTGCGGCAGTTGGAATGGATCTACTGAAAGAGATGGGAACTGAAATTGGAAGAAATTAGTCTCATCCTGTTCTATAGGCTGACTGCTGTATTTTTTGTAAGGCTGGGGAAAGGCATGACAGTGCAGTCTCTCTCTAATGGTCACGAGCATGTAAACAGCCACCCTTATTTTCTAGTGATTTGACTTACCAAGTGCGGTTCTTATTGTGTACTGTCCCATGGAAAAAGCTGAGGTTGAATAAGTACTTCAATACTGCACAGAGGGACTGCATTGATGGTTGTAGAAGCAACTGTAATTTCCTAAAGACCAGAGTTCTTGGTACACTATCTAAATGCTCTTTAAAATTGTTTTTGATGCTTAGTGTCCCACTTCTAGTTTGTGCATTGAAACAGGAACAAGGAAACCAAACAAACCCAACAACTCTCTTTATCCAGGATCATTAAATTAATATCATACTGACAGTAGCTGTTTATGCTATTGCAGCAGTTAGAGGATGATAAGTTGTTAGTATACTATGGAGTTACCTAAAGCTCTCTCTGTCCCAAACTAGCCTTTTTAACCTCTTCTCTACACACCCTTGACAAGTCAGTACCAGTTCCCTTTTGGGATTGTCTCAACATTTTTTCCCATCAGCATTGTCCAAGTCTGTCTACCTAGTCCTTTGCCTGTCAGTTTGCTCACATGGTTTCCTGATCTGTTACCAACTTTTCCTAGCTCCTGCTATTTTGCCTTCTGGTCCTGACTTTTATAGGAACATAAATCCAATAAATTATTTTCTTCTTTTTCTCTGCCTCCTCCCTGTTGGACTCTTTTCTGTGTTCCTGTGGAACTTCTATTTCACATTGCTTGTGTTTCACTTCCTAAAAGGCTTATTTTTTTTTTTTTTACTCAAAGAGGAATGTGGTTTGGAAGTGAAGGGTGTGCTTAATATGTAGAAGAGACTACTATCTGTATCCTAGAGCGGCTGCTTACAGAGGAGGTCCAGTTTTAATTCTGTAGAGTTGTAATAAAGCAGATATGCTGAACCACTGTTTAGAAGTGACAAAGAATTTGTTCAGTGGTAGATGATTGATTTTTGAGCAGATTTAGCAAGTGAAGGGTTTGAGTTTTTTAACTTCTCAGTATGTTCTTTAATGGTCAGTTGATATTTCAAGCTCTTTTATGTTTGTGGGGTTTTTTTCTCCACCCTTCAAAATTTTAAAATATGATGAGGTTTTTGAATATTATGACAAGACTTAAAGGGTACGTGTTTGATGGAGAGGTTAATCTTCACCAAATTCTAGGTACCCGCTGTAAGGAATGGAGGGCCAAATTGCCTTAAAAATAAGTTAATGTACCTGAGTACATCTGGAGATTGTAGGTGTGCACATCTCAGCTCTGACAAATGCAAAGTAAATAATTCAGTATGGACTGGATGGCATGTCATGGCTACAGATATCCCACATTAAAACCACCCCAGCCTAAGTGGATCTTGTTATTTATTTATGAAGTGTTTGATTTGTGATGCTGTATGTGAAATAGCCCAAGGCGAATGGAACTGATTACTTGCTTGCTGCTTCTTCAGAAAATACAAAATTACTACTTGAAAAGTGGACTGACCAGAGATGAGATTGGAGCAGTATTAAGGCATTTGAATCAGTCAAGCCTGACTCCACTTAAGCTTTGAACTGGCTTCCTCTGTATGTAGCTGGAGTTTGGATGCATATTCTCATAATCTGCTGTTAGAAAACTGAGGGGTTTTGTAAATATAACTCTCCAGTATGCAAGTCTTTTCTCATCAAGGAAAAGCAATGCATTTTGTGTTTGTGCTGTTTAATTTGAAAAGAAAGATGTGTCTGAGATGTAAAGTGCAAAACTGTGGCTGTCTGTCCAGATCTGAGAGTGTGAATTTGCATTTTGCTTTAGGGATGGCTCTCTTCAATGGTATTCAGTTGATTTGGCATGGTTTATACTTTTTTTTTAAGGTTACTTAAATAAAACAACATAATGTTTTTACTTACAGCACTTGAAGAATCGGAAAGTGACATTTATGTGCGATTCATGAGGTCACACAAGTGTTATGACATTGTTCCAACAAGCTCTAAGCTTGTTGTTTTCGACACTACGCTACAAGTGAGTATTTTCTCCTTTCAGTCTGCCTTTGCTTGCAGCTAATTGCTTTTTTTAAATTAGTGTTTCCTGAGTGTTAAATGGCACTTGATCTCTTGGAGAGAAATTCCCCCATAATTCTGTGCTTTGACTGTGCAAAACTATATTGTTTCAAGTGTATCTTTCATGTTATACTAAAGGAGGAGCTGGGGGGAGACTTCCTAGCAGAACAGAAAGAAGAGAAGTAATTTGTTTTGCAGTTGGAATCACTATCTGAAAAAACTTTTAAATGAACCTAAACTTAGATTTGCTTCTTCATTGCCTATCAGAATTCACATAAAGACATTTTATGTAACAATTCCTGTGCAATAGCTAGAGTATGCAGGTGTTTTGAGCCTGTTCCCGCTGTATTGGTAAGACAATTTAGGACTAAAATGGATGGCTTAATTGAGCAAATTATTACATTCTCCAGAAAAATTTTGGTTTCAGTTTCTCATTTTAATCAGTAAATCATCTGTTAGACTCTTGGCTCCATCTGAAGAGTCTGATTGCCAAAAGAAGGCATTAGCTGCCTGCTATAGAAACCGACTAATCTGTTCTGCAGTGTTGTAGAAAACTGTAGCTTTCTTTTTGTTCCCTGGATTTTGCAATTGATGTTTTTTGGCTTGCTTTAGTTTTTGTTTGTTTCGGTGTCTTTTTTCCTTTTAAAGATGCTCCAATTCTGTCTTAATTAAGCCCATAAAGTAATTTTGGTCTGGAATGTACTGCTCAATTAGACTTTAGCTTTCCACAGTTAGAGGCAAGTATGTTCTTAGTCCTAAAATGTTCACAAAACCATCTTGCATATCAGATAATCACTTGCACTGCTAGATTGAGTGCTACTGTCTGAAAGGTGGAAACCCAGCACTGCACAACAAGCAAAGTAATGGAAAGGATCAAGTGTACTGCATACATTTTAGTCTGTTTATAGGCTGACCACAATAGCATCCTCCTTTAGCTTTACAGTATGGCTAAAACCACTGGAGCTTCAGTTATTGTTCACTACAAAAATGCAGCTTTAACTTCAGCCCCAGACTGTTTTGATTATCCAAGCATCTCGCTGGTGAGGGATTTTCCTTCATCTCCTGGCTCTGTTTAGACTCTGAGCATGCTGAGGCTTCAATGTGTTGCCTCTGATACCTTGACCAAGTCATCCAAGGTAAGTATCCTGCCAAAACTGGTTAAAATTATGTTAAAACTTCAGCAGGGCTGTGGTTATGATTCTGCCCATGTGCTAAAGAACCTCATAGTGCTCATTGATCTGGTAGCTGAGAAGGCAATGAGAACATAATAGTCACCATTGTCTCATGTTAGATTATTTCCTTCTTTACCCAGAAAACTAGGCTTCTACTTTTTATCCCTGAGCACCTCGGTATCGGTGGAACAGTCGCTTTTATTTTCTCAGGTTTCTTCGTGTGCTTTACTGGATGCTGGATTTTGTAGTGAAAAGGCACCTGATCTGTGAATAGAAATGGGAAAGGTAGCCTCTTAGAGGAACAGCTTTCGAGCACACAGACCTCAGTCTTACAGGGTTTAAATGTTCACATTCTTGCCTTTTATTGTATATTCCACTTCTTTACTTTTTTGATAGTCTTTCAGGTGCATTTGCCCTTGCATTTCCACTCCCATCAACTTTGTACAAGCACTGCAAGCTCTAATGAAGAGAATCTGTTACATTTAGATATATTAATGAATACTTCACTCTACTCTGTTTTGTCATGTTTCTTTTTAGAAGTTTTTGTCTCAGAAGCTTACTGCTTTGGGGGGTTGATTGTGTTGACTTTTTTACTCTCTCAGAGGGAAGAAGGTTTGCATTTTTTTCTTATCCTTCTGCTAATAATGAGGAATGGCTATCAACTCAGGGCTAAAGGTTTAAGACTCCTTTGACCTGAAAGGTTAAATTTGGGATGGTAGCATTAAGTGACATTGTTTCAGGTCTTCTCAGAGACCATTAGCTTTCTTCTGATTCGAGAGGATATTTCTTCCCATGCTACGAGATGATCTTTTGGGAGCCAGTAGCTGCAGTTCATTGGCATGACCCGCAGTATGATGAGTTCTAAGCTGTCAGTGGTCACTGGCATCAAAGTCTTGAGCTCGGTTGCTGTTTCAGTTGGGAAGTTGAATTTTATTTACTCCATGAACCAGTTACTCTTGGAACCATTTGAACAGGTCACCTATTCCTTTTGTATTCCCAAGATCTCTTGGTGAGCTACATCAAATCCTGCCAGGTACCAGCTTTCGTAGTGTTATTTCAACACAGCTCTAGCAATTAACTTCAAGAAGTTAGTTTCACCTCTAGTTGGTGAGTCAGTGTAAGCTAATACTTGGAGAAGCAGAGCGTGAGTGAATAAACCTTGTGAATTTTCACCATAAAGGGAAACTGGTGACTTAATGGTAATGGAAAAACTTCCACCAACATTCCACCAAAATCCCTGTCTTGATTGGGATCCCTAGTGATCGTCATGTATTATAACTGGAGAAGAACAAGGCATGCCTTGGTCTAATATTATGGGATCGTGTTCTCAGTTTATTTCTCCTGGTATTTGATAGTGTGGTGGTGGTGGAAGGGGAGTCAGTGGTTATTTGTTCAGACTCTAGTATGAACAGATGTATGGCAGGTGTAAACTGTATCTTGAACCTGGATTACTGGGGAGGAGCTTTTTTTTTTTCCTCTCCATACTGCATTTTGTGCACTATGCACCATTACATTTAATCCCAGTTGCATTGCTTTTTAACTATAAAGTCATAATATTATTTTAAAGCAATAATCCTCTTCCAGCATTGGCCCTGGCTTTAACTTTGCAGGTTTTACAATACTAGTAAATTACAAAGTTATTTAAGAAAACACTAAACAGGTTGATTTGAGTGCACATCTTGGGCTACACTGATCAGAGATCTGCTAAATATTTCTCTTCAGTGTTTCCTTCGTAGTTCTTTACGTAGTCCCTTTTATAAGTACTCCACCTTCAGCATCTTCAAAACTCATTTTGTTAGGCTTAATCCGTTGATCAATGTGGCCAGAATATAAAAATAGAAAAGGTTTTTATAAATAAAAAACCAAACCACTAACAAAACCAACTAAATAAGTATATGGTGGAGAACGTACCTAGTAAGGGTAGTCAAACAAGAACTTATATAATGTTTTTTGTGTAGTAATTTTTAATATATACTTATTTTCCAGTACCTTTGTACTTCACATCAATTCTCTTTTTTTTGTTTTTAATTTAGCTTTGGAACATCCATGAATCCTCTCAAACTGGGAGTATTTTGCAAGTGTTTATCTTTCTTAGACCTATTTCACCCTTAACAAATTAATATTTCTCCTAATTTAAAACAAACAACCAACCCTGCCCGTTTGAAAAAGTTCTCCAAAAGTTTGAATTCAGATTTTTAAGAGGAATAGAGCTAAACCAGAACATAGAGGGGCTCAATTTTGGCCTCTCTTAGTGTAAACTAGTACCAATGAATGGAAGAAGTAGTGGAGCTGTGTTCTAGTAGCATCCTTTGAAAGCCTCTGCTGTTGGATGTTTTTGACTGTAGTATCCCGTCTCCCTCTACTGGTCAGCAGACACAGCACACATCACGTGTTTTTACCTTTTTTACTTCTACACAATATCATGAGGTATTTTGGAAAGTGTTCCAAAGCCCTTGTTAGCTGTAAGAAAACACATAATGTGGCACAAGTCATACTGCTGAAGCAACATCTGTTCATAAAAGTGAATGTTTAATCTCAGTGTCCTAGAGGGATTTAGCATAAAGGCTTGAGGAATCTTGTTTTAACCCTGAACAGGACAGGAAATGGTGAGGTGTCATTGTGCTAGAAACAGAAAAAAAACCCCTTAAATTGCACAGCTCAGTTTGCCTTATCATAGTTTAGTTTATGTTTCCCCCAAAACAGATTATCTGCCTCTGGTTTCCCTACCTGAAATGGTCCCTAGACTGTACTGAACCCTGAGAAGTGGCTGGTGCTGTCTGGGAGAATGCTGGCTGACAAAGTACCCCTGATTTAGACTGGCAGGGGAGTGTTCTTTCATAGTTTTGGTTTGCTAATACAGATGTGGCTTGTAAGTATTTGCTCCTCATAAATATTTGCGAATCATATTGAGCTCCACTTCAGTGCTGTGGCTTTTCCCAGCCCGTGACCCATGAATGCTCTTTGTCTGTGATGAGTTCCAGACTTTTATGTTTCCCAGAGAAGATTCTATCTTTGCTTCCTTCACAGTAAAGAAACTTCTGAAAGTCTCGTCTGACCAGGAATAGAGTCAAGAGACAATTAGATGTTATGAGCTGTCCTGTGAAATTTGGAAATTTGACTCTTTGGACGGTGGGGAAACTAGGCAAGTTGCAACAGTGTGCAGCTCACAGTGGATAAACTGTCTTTCTAATGTCTTGCACATCTCCCAATATGCAAACAATGAAACAACAAACACTTCACAGCCTCTTTGAGGGGGTTAGGAGAGCTGTCCTCTGAAGGACTACTGAGTGAATTGTTCATTGTTGTTCTTCATTTTGATTATTCACTAAATGGATGTGGATTGCAGCCCAGAAAGCTGACTGTATCCTGGGCTGCATCAGAAGAAGTCGAGGGAGATAATTCTGCCCCTCTACTCTGCTCTGGTGAGACTTTACTTGGAGTACTGTATTCACTTCTGGAGTCTTCAACATAGGAAAGACGTGGATCTGTTGGAGCGACTCCAGAGGAGGCCATGAAGATAATCAGAGGGCTGGAGCGCTTCCTGTACAAGGACAGGCTGAGAGAGTTGGGGTTGTTCAGCCTAGAAAAGAAGGCTCCTTACAGCAGCCTTCCTGTACTTTAAGGGGGCCTACAGGAAAGCTGGGGAGGGACTCCTTGTCAGGGAGTGATGGGACAAGGGGTAACAGTTTTAAGCTGAAAGAGGGAAGGTTTAGATTAGATATTAGGATATTAGGAAAAAACCTTTTCCTGTGAGGGTGGTAAGGCACTGGAACTGGTTGTCCAGAGAGGTAATGGGTGCCCCATCCCTGACGTGTTGAAGGCCAGGTTGGATGAGGTTTTGAGTAACCTGATCTAGTGGAAGGTGTCCCTGGCCATGGTGGGGGGAATGGAACTGGGTGATCTTTAAGGTCTCTTCCTACCTAAACCATTCTGTGATTGTGTTTATAAGAGTTTCTGAGCTGAATGCAGATTTACTGTTTACTAGCTTATCTCTTCATAGAATTTAAGTACTCTTTAAGTGTTAATACTTTTATTGTGGTGGTGATCTGGGGAAAAAAGTGACATCCAGATCTGCCTTTTCACTGTATGTTGTTTTGAATTTGTATCAGGTACATACAGTGACATAGAAATCCAGTCATTTCCTTTGAAACTGATACTAATACTTTGAAGGAAAATAGGAATTTTGGTAATTCCTATGTTAAATTCAAATGTCAACAGAATGTAGCACTTCATTCACATTCTGTCAGTTGACTTACTTTTCCTCTGGAAGCCCTAACATCTACTAATGTAATTTCACTTGTTTTCCTTGCTCCTGTATACACTTGGCTTTGCTTTCTTTAGAGATCAATGCATTTCCCCCCTTCCTGAACTGTATTTACTTTTAAAAGTAAATTAATATTTTAATAGTTGATTAATATTTTAATACTACAACACATATATATAGCTTTTCCTCACCATGACCTTGAAGCTTTTTCTAAAGTATTTGTCCAACCCTTCTTCATAAAGTTATAAAAATCATGTTTATGTGGAAACAGTCATAAGAGACAAGCTTTCAGAGTCCTAAAAACTCTTTCAGTTTATATCCTGAGGAAGTCGTGTACAGTTGTATGACTTGAAGATTAGATTATTTAACCTTTCTGTTTAATGAAATTGTCCAAGTTGGTAATGGACCAGGCACTGTTATCACTAATGTAGGCTTTTGTTAGTAACTGTAACTCTAGTAAGAACTCAAATACTTATTTTTCTACTACATAGCTGGAAAAATATTTGGAACAATCTTCTGGAAACTTCCATAGTGGGTTAACAAGCTCGAAGTAAATATAACTTCTGCAGAGCATGCAGTGGATTCCACATTAGAACAAGAGAGTTTGTATTTATCTTCCTTGTGCTGACTTTATTCAGTAAATGGAGTTGTTATTCTTGTTTTCCTCCAGGTCATTCTTGTCTGGGGTGTTGCCTCTCCAAGGTAAAGAGATAGATCAGGCTTCTAGGAAGAATGCTCTGGAATCTTTTCCTTCCAGAAACACACAGCAGACTCTGGATCTGCTGTCACAACAGCATTCTCACAGCTTTACAAAAGTATTGACTGTCTGTTCTTTAATCTGCTTTGAGGTTTTTCCTCTTCAAAGTTGCTAAATTTTAAACTAATAAACTGTCTGCAGTTCCAAGGTCTGTCAACACCCCTCCATGCTTACTCACCCCACAGAACCCCAAGAATAATGTATTTTAGCCTCTAACCAGCATGTAGGCTGAAGCAGTTGAGCAGGCCACATAAAAGCTCCCTTCACTGAGATCAGGCTGGAAATCAGTAGCATAGTATGGGAAGACTCTTGTGGTTTTTTTTCAGAGCTGCTCCTGTTGCTTGTACCCAACAACCTTTGGAGCTTAATTCCTCTCAAAAACAATAGGAAGTGTTCACTCCTGGATTTTGGAGGAAGATAATATAAGTTCATTATACCAATTAAGCAGAAATTCTTTTGTCTGCACAGGGTGTAGCCAAGGTGCTTGTGCTTGGCTGAGTGAAAGTCATGCATCATTCATCTTGCCTTCCCTGCCCCATCACCACTTTTTCTGGTAGAATCTTAATCTGTGAAAATTTCTGTACCCTTCCCAATGCAGCTGGTCCCAGTGGCTCTGCCTGTGAGACTTAACCCATTCTGGCATGAAATCTAGCAGCAGAAATTTTGACTTCAAGTGATTTTTCCCCCTCCCCAGAGAACAGAGCAATGGGGCTTTTTTTTACTAGAATGCATAGGCTTCTCTCAAACAGCAAGTGGAAGTAAATATTGGCAGAGAGCCTTATTGAGATGGAATAAGAGTTGACCGTAATCGTGGCTCAGCAGCCATCTAGAAGACGTCCCAAGTAAATGAACACGTAAGTGGTATTAGTGGGACAAGGTAAACCCTTAATTGTTGGCTACGATATAAGCAAATTGACATTGAGTATCAGATAAAGTCATAGTTTGATGTCGTCCTTTAGCTGATCGATACCTTTTCATGTAGATGTAGCGTGGGGAGAATTTTTGCATGTGAACATAGTACCTACTCTCTGGTGAAAAATCTAGAATGTGTGCCTGCGTGTTCAACTCGAGGGTAGGACACTAGCTATTATGTCCAGGTCTGAAGGGTGTTACTCCATCAGCTCTTAAACTTCACTGGGCAATCTGTGTTAATAGTACATCATCTACAAGGAGAGTCCCTTTCTGCTCTATGTGAATGGAAAAGAGAACAGGATTTTGATTTGGTTTCATGTAAGCTTTTCAAAATTCAACAGGAGCTAGAGGAACTGGTTGTAGGTGTTTGTTGGTCGGGGTTTTTCAGATGTTAGAGGGAACGTAGCCTCTCAGTTAATAACAGGTTTGCTTAATTTTCCTCTACTTTACTTGAGGGTATGACAAGGCAGCGGAGGAATACTTCTGCAAGACCTGTTTGGCCCTCGCCCTAGGCAACAGTCTTTATTGTTAGGTCCTTAAATAGCCTTCTTTTAAAGGCATAGGTCCTTCAAGGTGGAAATGCCTCTACCAAATTCATAAACCAGAGGTCAGAACAATTGGAAAATAAATTTGAAGCTGTTTTTATACTGAGATGGTTGCTTGTAGTCTTGCATAACAGTTCAGTCCTTCTGGACAACAGTTTATAAAACCCCTGAAATATATGCATGCACCATGAGAGAGGTGTTTAACTTTTCAAAATAGCTCCTTTACAAGTCTGTGGTTTTCTGTAACTTAAAGACGTCTGTATCAGACATCACAGCTGTATTTGAAGAAAAAAAAAATTACAAGTTAATGTTTAATATTCTTCCCAATGTTTTGTTGACCGCTTCTTGTGAAACATGGAGGCAAAGTGATTAATGATCCCCTAAAAAAAAGAGAGCAATTCCTGTGAGAATAACTGTTCCCTGATAACAGGTATCATCCTTAGGTTACAAGTTGGGAAGTGGTTTTCACTTTTCCTCTTGACTACTTGGAAAGTTGATGTGGTGATTCTCTGGCAAATGGGTCTGTTTCAAAGAAATACACAAAAAGAGATATTCTACCTGTGGTACAGAAGAAGCACTACCCTAAATCCTAGTGATGTGAGGAAACAGAAGGGGGATATGTTATAAACCTGCCTTATTGTAGCTAGATCATCAGGCTTGCCTCTCCCTCAAATGCAGTAGCTTTAACTTTATTTTTTTTCTCCTTCTCTTGGAGATCTTCCAAGATTTGGACAGCCAGAGAACTTGCTGTGGTACTTAAAGAAATATAGTTCTGTTTATGTTGGGCTAGTAACTGTTGCCCCATTCCTCACATTTTTCACATCAAAGGCACTTGAGAGTCAGTTGGCTCAAACCCACTAAGGGGGTGCGGGGGGAGAAGAGTGTAGGTTGCCCAGTTCTTATGCTGTACAAAGGTCATATCAGAGGCCTGATGGTTTTCCTGTGACAACAAAGACTAGTTGTATTAATCCTGGTCTTCTTACTTGGTAAGAACTATTGAAATACAAGTGTTTAGCCCCTAAGAGAGGAGCCTCAGGGTAATTGGTTTTTGTTCCAATGTTGAGAACAAAGACTGTATTCTAGAGTGACTTTGTCATGTTTGCTCATACTGTGAAGACATGTACCCTGTTATCCCTTGAAATGGAAAACTTTCCCCTTTACAAGGGACCTATTTAGAAGGCACTCTGTGCGTTGCTATTTCACACTTAAGAGCATGTGAGTATATGGGTATGAGTTTAATCTTCCACAGTACTTCTTCAGCTGCTCTTATCCAGCTTGCTGAGACTGAATGCCCTCCTTTTGCATATTTTGTTCAACTACATATCAAACTGATATTTTTTTATGCTAGGAAAAGTTATTGTTTCTTGGCGATTGCCTGATAGATTCAGTTTTGATACTGTGGTCCACATGTGAATTATCTGTGGCATGTGTTCCCTCTAAGTTTTGCCGCCCTTAAGAGTCACCATGAAACCAGACCAGGAATTTGTCAACTTATCCAGTGAAAATGACCATGAATATTCTCTCACTTTTGAATATCTTATCCATCAGGAATCAGAGGTGATAAGTGTCAAGGATCAACTAGGTCTGATAAAGCTTTTATTGGAGCTATATGCCAAAAAAAGAAAAAAAAGAGGAGCTTCTTTTATTCTGATCTGGTAAAAAAGACATTCCTTGGGGTTATGTTGGGGGCTTTTCAGGCAGGGAAAGCTGATGCTCTAGTGTTGGTGTTGTTGGTGGTTTTGGTGAAAGATAATTTTAGAGGTACAAATTTATCATCTTGCCCTTGGATGGCACACATACCAAAGAAATTCTGGCAGATCCTTTAACACTGTCCATGCTACTAGTCTTTTGTATCGTTCTCGTGCTTGATACTGGCAGACTGAAGGTGTTTATTAATTCTGTTACCTTCCGACTTTTCGAAGTTAACTTTGGCATTGAGACAATGGTGCAGAGTGGTGTGTCTTTCAGTACAGCAGCACTTTCTATTCTACTCTGACCTTTTAGCACCACATATCACAGGAAGTGGGATTGCAACAGCAGTGGTCAACCCCTTACTGTATGGAAGAGTCATGGAATACCAGTTTGAAACCCACTGGTCACTTGTGCCTGTATTTACAGTTTTCCTAACATAGTGCTAGGTAAAACAAGATAAAATGTGTGTGTGTGTGTACACACACTGAATTTTTGGAATCAAGCTAACATTCAGCTTTCATAGAATCTTAGATACATTTGGTTGGAAAAGACCTTTGAGATCATAAAATCCAGTCGTACCTGTGCACTGCTAAACCATATTCCTGAGCACTTCATCTAGCAGTCTCTTAAATACCTCCAGGGATGGTGCCTGAGCCACCTCCCTGGGCAGTCTGTTCCAGTGTCTGATAACCCTTTTGGTGAACAAATTTTTCCTGATGTCTAATCTGAACCTCCCATGGTGCAACTTGAGGCTATTTCATCTTGTCCTATCGCCTGTCACCTGGGAGCAGAGACCAACACCCACCTAACTACAAACCCCTTTCAGGGAGCTGTAGAGAGAGATAAGGTCTCCCCCGGACTCCTTTTCTTCAGGCTAAACAGCCTCAGTTCCCTTAACTGTCTCTTGTAAGGCATGTTCTCCAGCCCCTTCACCAGCTTCATTGCCCTTCTCTGAACACGCTCCAGTGCTTCAGTGTCCTTGTAGTGAGGGACCCAAAACTGAACACAGTATTTGAGGTCCAGCTTCACCAATCCGAGCACAGGGGCACAATCACATCCCTGATCCTGCTGGCATCCTTTCAGATGCTTCCTTCACTCACAAGGTACTTTCTTAAGACTGCATTTCCACAGGGACGTATGAGAGTCCTGTTCTGGTGTAATATAACAAGGAGTGTCCCTTTCAGTGTTTCCCATCAGTGAAGAAAAACTTTCTAGGCTGATTTTTTTTGTCTGCTAACACTGTTTCTGATGTCCCTGCCTTGTAATCAAGCTGTTTTGGAGCTCACTAACCATAAAAGACAAGACTTTCCAAATATCCATTTACCTGAAAAACAGCCCTTCCTATTTGGGTCTAACTCAGTCTTGGTAATGACTGTTACGCTGGAAGAGGCTACATCCTCCTAAAGTCTTAAAGTGGAAATATTTGGATGGTCTGCAGAAGTGATGACCTCCAGAAGCCCTATCTAACCTAAATTAGTCTAGTTTTTCACTTACCGTGTTCACAGTTGGTGTAATGAATTCCTGTAGTAAAAAACGTTTGTTCCTACTTGCTCACTGTAGTGTAATTGTTGGTGATCTGTGATACAGCCAGAATTTCAGTCACTGTGTTCTTTTGCCACATGACCCTTATGCTTAAGGGAGAGGATGTGGGAGAGACAAGTAGTCACATAAAGTTGGATTCCTTGTCTAATTGCAGATGTCTAGACTTCTTACAGTCATTGAGAGGGGAAAGGGCATGTGTGGGCTACAACTGAACCTCCATCAGAGGTTGATGAGGCATGTTACAGAAAAGATAGTTTCCCCCAGCTGGAAAAGATGCAGTAAATGTGTGAGGTTAACATACGTGTCAGAACAACCTCAAAATTTGGGTAGATAAGTCCCATTCTTAATGGCTCATTGTATTTGTTAGGACCACTACATGATTAATAAGAACCAAAGTGTTTTGTTTAAGTAGTGTTTGTACATGGTGTTGAACAGCAACAATCTATGAGATCTGGTTGAAGAACAATGGTTTTGTGAAGTTCAGGCCTGTCCAACACTCAAGATTAGAGAAAG
The DNA here is from genome assembly GCA_033558105.1 of Coccyzus lansbergi. Taxonomy (NCBI): domain Eukaryota; kingdom Metazoa; phylum Chordata; class Aves; order Cuculiformes; family Coccyzidae; genus Coccyzus; species Coccyzus lansbergi. The sequence continues at coordinate 26,681 of JAUMJK010000529.1, read as the reverse complement.
CACAACACTGGTGGGGTTAAGAATTAACAGCATTGTTGGAGGTCCAAAGATGGGACATAGTGGAAATCTTCAAAGGCTCCAAATTATATATAATCTGAAGGGAAGGTCTTTGTGGTTATTTTCTGTATGAACATCACTGAACCATACAAATGTGCTGGACGGAAGCCCAGCTCCACACCCCAGTTCTTTGGCTGGCCACCAAACAGTACTTTGGGCAACTTAAATGGATAAACCACAGAAAATAAAGGAGAGCGTGAGTGGATGAATGTATGTTTGTGCTTGCAAGCAGTCTTAGTAAATAAGAACCAAGTTAGTTTTTTGCTTTGTAATTACCTTGCTTAAATAAGTGACAAGTATTAGTGTTAAGAACTAACAGCATTGCTGTTTTATTTAAAAAAAACAACTGTATAACTCTTTCTACTACGAAACTGAAGAAAACAATCTGAATGTCACTTAAGCTGTAGTCATGTGGTCATGAGGACAGCCTAGAGGGATGAGTTTTGCTTTATTAAGCTTTGGTAATATAATATGTCAAATGTTTAGTATCCTAATATCCAAGCTGAAGTCATTGGTTTTTTTCTGAAGGATTTAAGGATCTGAGCTGTTACAGTAGCTCTACCTGTTCAGCAGCCCTCGGTTTTTCCAAAATCTGTCTTGTAGAGGTAGACAAGATAGCATCTAACAGAAGATTCTTGGAGACAGACAGCTTGCAAATTAATAAAAAAGAATCAGGGTAAGAACTGATTCTTTAAGGAATTTTTGTTTGCCTTCTGGTTCGTCTACAAGCTCAGCTTCTTACCTAGTCTATCTTTGGAATTGTCTCTCTTGAAGTATTGTTTCTGAATCTAAAATAATACCTCAGTCTTACCTTCTCACCGATCTGAACATTGTGCTGGGTGCTGGTCTCTGCTGCTGCTGTGCCTGAGAATGAAGTAATAGCAAGAATTTGCAGGTTGCCTGAAGTCTTATAGTTGGCTCTCTGCATCTTTTCTACTGTGGGCACGCTTCCTTTTGAGGTTATCAATTACAGAGTTTAATCTTGCTTGAAGAGTTTTCTTACATGATTATTATCTGGAAACCTGTTTTCCTCCTGTTTTTTTAATAGATGAGCTGTTACCTTACTACTTTAATACAGTTTGAACATCTTACTCCTGTGGAAGACTTGGGACATGAGTTTACAATGACTGTTAACTTGTGTGATGATTATTCTTATGGGAAGGTGTCAAAGCTGAAGGCTCTCCATTTCAAGCAGTTTGAATGTACTTGCCTCTTTTTTGATGAAGAATGGTTAGAACTTACATTGCCCCAAGGTGGAAGTAGTCTGTGTCAACACACTTCTATCTCTTATCTGCTCCCCAAATGGCTCACTGTTGTTAGCTTTCACTGCATTAACCATAAGTGTGGTGCTATTATGTGGAAAGGGTTCATGCGTCTGTCTGGAGGGTTGCTTTGTGGTTTCAGTCTTCCTTAGGAAAGGAAATCTTCCTGATGGATTTGCTTTACCTGACTTTCTGTCAGTGAAGTGCCTGAATACCCTTGGGACCTTTCTATTTGGCCATTTTCTGGATAAATATTAAGTGATGTGCATCTTACAGTCTTACTTGTGGTTGTGGGTACTTTTTTCCCCATATGGCATCTTCAGTTTTATACAGTTTAGGGGTGGTGGGTGTTAATCATCCTGTTAATTAATGATGTGGCAAAAGCATCTGTAAAATGGAGTTTGAGAAACTGACTCCAAAAAGGAGTCAGTTTTGAGAATTGTTATCTGCTAAGGTCAGGAGAGTAAATTTGCTTCTTGATGTCAGAGCAAAAGCTGCACAGAGATCACAAGAAATACAGATGCTTTCAGAAGCCTGATCTTAAAAACTGGAGTTCAGCTACAGCAGGATAGCAACAGGTATTTGGAACCCTGCAAACCACTGAAGTGTAGGCAGAGATGTTGTATTCTGTTCCAGAATGGAAACCTTTCTAACGTTTAGAAGTTCAGCTGCTACCAAGTGTAGTCAAATGGAGGTTCTGACAAATACTCTGTGACGCTGGCTGCCATATTGATGGCTTTGCAAACTTTTCCAAGAAGGCTGTAGCTAATAATGCCAGGCTTACTTTTTCTTCCTACACACATTTTTGTTTGCCCCTGCTTTTTTGGATGTTGATTCCATTGACTCTGAGGCCCTTTTATTCCCAACTTTATTTCTGACTCTGTTGTGGAGAGGAGCCCGTTGGCACTTAAGGTATTACAGTATAATTGTGGTCTGTTCAGATGGCAGTTGTCAAGCAATTGCAATTACTATTTCTGTGGTTTTTGGACCAGTTAAGAACTGGACAAGAACAGTCACTTCTGTATTGTGGTCAGGATTCTGAGGTGCACAGGGCCTGACTGCTCCCTGCTTCAAAGAACTGGGGTTCACAGGAAGTTTTTTCACGTATTTTGAGAATGACACTACAGCATTATCCTATGTCACGATTTGGAGGGGTGCTATAACTTTTATTCCTATTTGATATCCATAAATTTGAGGTTAGTGAACACCTTTTCAGCTGTATCAGCTGACTGCTTCATCAGAGGCTTTCATATAAGATATACACATAACAAAAGAAGACCAGATCTGGTTCAGCAGAGCTTTTTTTCTAAGCTTTTTAATTAATTTTTTAGAAGTCAAGCACGGCTTTTGTTTGGCATGTGTGGTGTTTGTTCTATTTAGAATATCAGCTACCTGTTTATACTGCATTTTTTCCTAGTAACTGGGGAAACACTTCTGTTGGTGTCTGGTATGCTTAATTAAGAGCAAGGATTTGTTTAGCTGTTTATTCTTTTTTGCAGGTAAAGAAAGCCTTTTTTGCCTTGGTGGCAAATGGTGTGAGAGCAGCTCCACTGTGGGAGAGTAAAAAACAGAGTTTTGTAGGTAAGTTATTCTAACATTATTCAGGATTACTTGAATTTGCTGTTGCAGAAGGGCTGTCCATGGCTGATATCCTGAAGGTGTACTATGCAAGAAGGTTTCTTTTTCCTCCTTGTGAGGAGTAAGATGTTGCCGGCTTTCATAGTGTTGCAGTGCTTTGAGAATCATGGTTATTCTTTCAGGTCCTGACCATCTGAAATTTGGTCTCTAATATGTGCATTAGACTGTGTATTTGAATATAAAAGTAACGGTCACAAAAAGGAAACTTAAAAATAGTAACTATAAAAAGAATTTTGTATTACAGTAACCTATTATACATGCAATACAAGCATATCTTTCTCTGCATGTTCTCAGTAAGGTGCACTGCGAAATATTTAATTGCCAAAACCTGCGTCGAATGCTACAGCTATTTCCCATACTGGGGTAAAAACATTAGATGTGTGTATTACTGTGAAAGTCTTGTAATTAATTACCACAACAACAGTCTTCCAAAATTTTATCTGTTGCACTTAAAAAGCAGGGTCATTGGGGCAATTAGAAATACTATATGTACTTCTTATGACGTGGAATGTAGACCCAGGATTCTTGGAAATGACCAGTAGATACTTGATAAAGCATCTGTTAAATCATTTTAAAACAAATGGGGGAGGAGCAGTAGTTTCATGCAATACATCATAGGAGTGCCCTGTCTTTTATAGTTTCATTTCATTTTCTGTCTGCAGCTAAGCTTTAGTGATTCTAGCTGACCTCAGGATTAATTTTTCCCTTCCCTGTTTCTTAGTTTCTTTAGTTTTGATGTAAGAGTAGTAAACAGTGGAGCAATTACATCTTCTCACATTTAGAACTTCAAAGCTCAAAAAAGATTAATGTTTTCAGGTAATTAAACTAATCATCGATATTGTATTGCGTAGTTTGGTGTTGGTGGATAAGATGTATAAACTATATACGGTTCAGTACAGATATTGAGGCTTACTGGGAAATGATTTAATTAAGTTCCTTAAGTAAAGTTCATGAAAATGGATTATACTGTTCCTTCATTTGAGTCTAAGTCTGCCTGACTTGCCAGGTGCGTACTGAGAAATGAGAAATGCCTTATTTCACAAAGGAAATGAAAGGCAAGGATAAATCTCCAACTTTTAACTTTGTTCTAAACCCGCTCTTTTCTTTCCATGCTTTTGGGGGTGAATGCAGCATGAATTAAAGGATTTGAGTTAGATTGAAAGGTGAAGCACATAGGTTATTGGTTTGAATATTAAATCAGACATATGCTTTCATTATGAAATACTGTAGTGATGTGAAAATTAAAATACATAATTTTGGAATTCAACTGTTCATTAGTCCCGTACACATTGTATGTTACATGGATTTAATGTATAAAGTTACGTATTGTAATTATAAATGAAGAAAATAGCTGGAAGTTATGCATGTTAAGCATATATCTGAAGAACTTTTTTTTTTTTTTTGTATCACTTGTTACAGGAATGTTAACAATTACAGATTTCATTAACATACTGCATAGATACTATAAGTCTCCAATGGTAAGTATGATGTTAAGCCATACTTTTATCATTTGCCATACAGTACAGAGACTGAAATATCCAACTGATGATGGTTGTTGTTATTTAAAGTTTTTGGAAGCTTGGATATCTCACTGCAGACTTTTCAGAGAAAAAGTGGCTTTGTGAGCAAGGTAATGGATTGGTATCTGGATACCTGGGTTCAGTTCCCAGCTTTGGCCTTGAAGGCCCTATGAACTCCGGCAGGTAACATAATCTGCCTGCTTCAGTTATACATGTATAAACATGAGGAATTTCCTTAATGAGTACTACCATTTATTATGTTTTGTGCAGTTCTTACCATAATGATAGCCTTCATTTTGGATGCTGGGCTCCACTTAGTGTTGCAACTAATGAATATTCCCTTTAGGGTGAAGGACCTGGCTCAGCATACTTAAGTTACATGAAGAAGTTAGTTATATTTAAAAATCAAGAACATAGCAATGTATGATTCACATGTTTACATTATCATCTTTGTCTCATAACTATGACAGAGCTATTCCAAAAGGAGTATGTAGAGTTAAGTAGAATGCTAGCGTACAGAGGCTTGGATGCATTAAATGGTTACTCTGTTGTTGGAGTGATGGTATAGAATAAACAAGTTAAGCTAGTTAAACATATACAAATATTTTACTTACCTGGCTGTGTTGCACAATGGGTTGGAGATCTATTGACTTCAATTAACAGTAATTTAAAATTCCCATTGGCAGTCAGTTGATGAAATTCTCTAGCTTGCATGTTCACACAAACATTTACATACCTTTCTTGTTCCTGTTAAGTCACAATTCCCCTCTACCAATTACAACATACATACTGTGTTTTACTAGATAAAATATCAGGAACTGTTGGATAAAACAGACATCTGCCATGTTAGGCTTCCCAAAGCTCATGTTAATTTTTAAAATTTGTAGTTAAATTCTTCTCAGATGCTAATAGTTTGGTGCACTGTCCTTTCTTGTTAAAGATTCATAGAATCATAGAATCACCAGGTTGGAAGAGATCCACCGGATCATCGAGTCCAACCATTCATATCAAACACTAAACCATGTCCCTCAGCACCTCGTCTACCTTAAACACCTCCAGGGAAGGTGGATCAACCACCTCCTTGGGCAGGCTTTTCCAATGGCCATTGACCCTTTCTGTGAAAAAATTTTTCCTAATGTCTAGTCTAAATCTCCCCTGGTGTAGCTTGAGGCCATTCCCTCTTGTCTTGTCCTGTCACTTGGGAGAAGAGGGTTCAGATTCTCCCCCTTCCCATAGCCCAGGGATTTACAGTAAATCATAGAATCACCAGGTTGGAATAGACTTCTTGGATCACCAAGTCCAACCATTCCTATCTACCCCTAAACCATGTACCTCAGCACTTTGTCTACCTGTCATTTAAACATCTGTAGGGATGGTCACTCAACCACCTCCCTGGGCAGTGTCTGCCAGTGTCTGATTGCCCTTTCCATGAATTTTTTTTTCCTTGATGTCCAGTCTGCACCTCCCTGGGTGGAGCTTGAGGCCATTTCCTCTTGTCCTGTCCCGTGTCACTTGGGAGAAGAGACCAGCACCCTCCTCTCTACAACCTCCTTTCAGGTAGTTGTAGAGAGCAATAAGATCTCCTCTCAGCGTCTTCTTCTTCAGGCTAAACAACTCCAGCTCTCTCAGCCATTCCTCATAAGGCCTCTTCTCTAGCCCCTTCACCAGCTTTGTTGCTCTTCTCTGGACTCGCTCCAGAACCTCAGCATCCTTCTTGTGGTGAGGGGCCCAGAATTGAACACAGGATTCAAGGAGCGGCCTCACCAGTGCTGAGTACAGAGGGAGAAGAACCTCCCTGGACCTGCTGGTCATGCTGTTTCTGATACAGGCCAAGATGCCATTGGCCTTCTTGGCCACCTGGGCCACTGCTGGTTCATGTTCAGTCGGCTGTCGACCAACACCCCCAGGTCCTTCTCCTCCAGGCAGCTTTCCAGCCAGACTTCTCCTAGTCTGTAGCTTGCATAGGGTTGTTGTGCCCCAAGTGTAGCACCCAGCATTTGGCCTTGTTAAACCTCATGCCATTCGACTCAGCCCAGCCGTCCAGCCTTGTCAGATCCCTTTGGAGCCTCCCTACCCTCTAGCATGTCAACACAGCTTAGTATCGTCTGCAAGCTTGCTAAGGGTGCACTTCATCCAGGTAATTGATGAAGACATTGAACAGGGCTGGACCCAACACTGAGCCCCACTTGTCACTGGCCTCCAGCTGGACTTAACACCATTTACCACCACTCTCTGGGCCCGGCCAACCAACCAGTTTTCCACTCAGGAGAGTGTGCGCCTGTCCAGGCCAGAGGCTGACAGTTTCCGTAGCAGAATACTGTGAGAAACTCTGTCAAAGGCTATTGAAGTCCAAGAAGACTGCATCTGCAGCCTTTCCGTCATCCAGCAGCTGAGTCACTTTGTCATAGAAGGCGATCAGTTCCGTTTGGGAAGACCTGCCTTTTCATGAACCCGTGTTGACTGGGCCTGATCACTTGGTTCTCTTGCATGTGCTGTGTGATAGCACTTGAGATCCCCTGTTCCATGACTTTCCCTGGCACTGAGGTCAGACTGACAGGCCTGTAGTTCCTTGGATCCTCTCTCCAACCCCTCTTGTAAATGAGCAAGGGAGAAATGAAGAAGTGATTGTACACTGTTAAGTTCCATAAAATAGTCTCCATATTAGAGTGATTCTCAACTTCAGTTTTACCAATTTTTCCATGTAACTTTCACAGAATCATTAAGGTTGGAAAAGATTTCTAAGAACATCAAGTCCAACCATCAGCCCAACACCACAGTGCCTACTAAACCATGTCCCAAAGTTCCATGTCTACATGTGTTTTCTTCCTTTATACTCTTCAAAGGATGCTAATTAAAGAGATTAATCCAATTTAAGTGTATTCTCCTTTAGCCCAAAGATAAACAGGGTAGGCTTTGTGGAGACTTCCACCCATCGCCTGTAAACTCTTCAGCTTCAGTGCTGTGTGCAGAGGTACCTGACAGCAGAGCTGCCTTAAGGGATGAGAGACACCTTTGGCCTAGGCTGTAGTGAGTGCAGTGATGATTACAAGCAGATGGCTTGCAGCTTGATAATTTTAGAGATGGGTAGCTTTCACTCCTGAAGCATGTTTAGAGATGGAGGGAGCTGCTGTAAGGCTGTTATACCAGGTTTTGACAGAGATCTTTGTGAAATAACTGCTTAGCAGTACGAAGCTGGTGATGTGCTCTGTCTTTTACATTCTTGTTTTTGGGTTTGTTTTTTAAACCTCAAAGGCTGGACTCTTGAGGGTGGTTTGATGTTATTCCTGATCTGATTGTAAGCAGCCATTAGAAGGTACAGACTCACTGCATCCTTTGTCCAGTATCACCTGCTCATCCTTTTTTGAGCCAGTTCTGGAAGCTAAATGAGTGGAAACCAGCGTACTTTTCATAACTTTTTGTGCCTGTTTGGTTCCTGGGACCAGCTGAACACAGAGGAGAAATGCTGAGAGCATCCATGGCTTAGATGCAGTGTCCATAAACATTTGAAGAATGTAATGAGTAAAAGATACAGCTTGGGCAAGGGGGATATCGCATTGGTTCTTGTGATTGAACTGAGCACTGCACTGAGTGCTCTTGCTTCTTGTAGTCCAGTAACAATAAAATTAATCTTGGTTAGCATTAAGAAGTCGAGTGGTCAGAGTAGGCTTTTTACTGGCTTGAGTGTGTGTGGAATCATCAGAGGGTTTATGCTAGCATGACTGTTTTAAGGCAAGGTGAGGAAGTGCTTGTGAGTCCAGAAGAGATGTAAACTACAAACCTTCCTGTCCCCTGAAATGATGGGTCTGGTAGAGTACTCTGCACTGGGTACCCTCTCCTCTAGTTATTGCCAAGACGTTACCCTGAACTGTTGTTACTCTCTGACATTGCCTGCAATGAATTGTAAGAAAATTATATTAATATATTTTTATTAGTATAAACATTGTTTATATTTTGGGGTTTAAAATTAATACTTGAAGGTAAACTTTACATTTACCCCTTGCAGGTTCAAATTTATGAATTGGAGGAGCACAAGATAGAAACCTGGAGGGGTAAGAATATTCACTACTTGTTTGACAATTGAAAATGTTTTAATAATTTTCAGTATAGTGCATTTTTAATTAATCATACGCTTAGCTTTTGTCTGTTTGCCTACTTTTAACAAATGCAGGAATGTAAAAAAGCTTGTCCCTTGGCTCGTGCTGCTTGTTTTTCTGCCTGAAACAGTAGGTGGACGAGAGTTAACTGGGCTATCTACTACCTCACCACTTTTTCATGATTAGCACCATTTTGCTCTTTAAGAAAGAAGAAAAAGAAACTGGAGTAAGGCTGTAGAGTTCATGAGTATATGCGGAATGGAAATGTTTCTGAACCAGGACACAGAATGAATAGATGATCCTATATATTGAGTAAACTGAGGGATGAGCACCAAGCTATGTCTGAGCAAATCACAGGATGTAATGAGATTGATAGATCTTGCTGGGTGTGAACAGAAGTGCTGGATGCAGGGAGGAAGTGTAAGAATCATGGAATAGTTTGGTTTGGAAGGGACTTTAAAGGTCATCTAGTTCTAACCCTCCTGCCATGGGCAGGGATACCTCCCACTAGATCAGGCTGCCCAAGGCCCCTCATCCAGCCTGGCTTTGAACACCTTCAGGGATGGGGCAGCTACAACGTCCCCAGGCAACCTGTTCCAGTGCCTCACCACTCTCATAGTGAAGAAATTTCTCCTTAGGTCTAGTCTAAATCTGCCCCTCTCCATTGCCACTAGTCCTGTCACTACCAGTCTTTGAGAACCATCCCTCCCCAGCTTCCTTGCACACCCCCTTTGGATACTGGAAGGTCACTGTAAGATCTCAGAGCTTTCTCTTCTTCAGGCTGAACAAACCCAACTCTCTCAGCCTGTCCTCATATGAGAAGTGTTCCAACCCTCTGATCATACTTGTAGCCACTTCTGGACCCATTCCAGAAGCTCCATATCCTTCTATTGAGGATTCCTCGAGGGGACTAGAGGGGCAGAATCCCCTCCCTCTCACTCTACTGGCCACACTTCTTTTGATGCAGCCCAGGACGCAGTTGGCCTTCTGGACTGCAAGCACACATTGCTGGCTCATGTTGAGCTTCTCATCAACCAGCACCCCAAGTCCTCTGCGGGGCTGGTCTCAATCATATCACCCCCCATTCTACATCGAAACTGGGGATTGCCCCAGCCCAGGTGTAGGACCTTGCACTTGGCCTTGTTGAACTTCATGGGGTTTGCACAGGCTCACTTCTCCAGCCTGTCCGGGTCCCTCTGGATGACCTCCTGCCCTCGCGGTCTTTATGTCAGAAATAGACTAGGTGCCATAAATAATACATAGAATTAATTACTCTGTGCAGCAGACCCTCTCGGGAAAGGAACTGGTGAGGAACGGTTCACTGCTGTTGCAGTGACCCCTGGTGGTAATCAATTCAGTTACACTTTTGAAACTTAAATCCTTTTCATGGTAATTTAGAGGAATGTGCATGTGTGGTACAATATCTAAAGAACACATATTGCTCTCTCTCCTCCACTTAATTTTATATGAATGAATTAATAAAATGTTTTCATAAAAAGTAATGTTTTCATATGAGATGGTAATGGTCTTGTTTTTCTATACACAGAACTTTATTTACAAGAGACATTTAAACCTTTAGTGAACATCTCACCAGATGCAAGGTAGGATTTTGCTTTTCAGTCTGTGCAACTTGTAATAAACTAACTCCATCTTGACACTGACTTTCTTTTTTACATATAAGAAACAAATTATATAGTAAGCTAGAGTATGATAATGAAGGACTGTCCTTTAATATATTCAAGAAGGCAAGAGAGATTTTTATTGCAAGTATGGACTTCTTTAATCATGCAAAGAAGAGAATGTATAGTTCTTACATATACACACATACATGTATAGATACACACATGTATATATGTGTATGTATATGTGTATATATATGTACATATATAACATTCGTTATACGACATTTTGCCAGTCCCCAGTGATCACTCAGTGAAATGATTAGATAATTTATTTTGCCTTAATTGAATATATGCATTTATCCATAAAATCCTCTTCCTAAAAAATGTTGTAGAAGTTTGGGATGGAGATGCATTAAGGGCAAGAATACTGTGATTTTCACTGTTTTGTCTGTCTCTGAACAGAAATACTCATTCTGAGTGCAGTGATGCTGTGAGCACGGTACTCACTGGAAGAACAGTTAATACTTGTGCAGAAATATTTCTACCGTTCTTTCTACTTCAACATGTCACTTTCTGTAACATTTTCTTAGTGATTTTAGATGCTCATGAGTGATCATTGTTTCAGCAGCTGCAAAAATAGTTAGAGATCCCTTAACTTCTGTTTTCTATAACATTGAAGATAATCCAAATAATTACTCATAATACGTACTTTATGGGTGGTTGCAAATATGTGCATATATCATTTAACATACCTCATGTCAGCTAAAATTCATTTAAAAAAACAACCTTTTTCCTTTTTCTCCTCAGCCTTTTTGATGCTGTATATTCATTGATCAAAAACAAAATCCACAGATTGCCAGTTATAGATCCTGTCAGTGGAAATGCACTTTATATACTTACCCATAAAAGAATCCTCAAGTTCCTCCAGCTTTTTGTAAGTATTTGAAGATATGCTTTGCTTAAATGATCCTCCCCTCTTTCAGTAGATATCCTTAAGTAATTTAAGTCTTAGTACAGAAACTTCCTGGTAAACTTCCATATTCATTGTGCCAGTGCATCTTTTTTTTTTTTTTTTAATAATAGAGAAATTAAAGCTTGATATAGGACCTGTGCATTACCTTTACTTTGGTTTAGTCATTTAAAGGACTTCTCTTGGCTACTTGAGTAGCTTGCTGTCCTTTCTGGAAGATCTCTGCTTCAGGAGTAAATTGTTTACATGAAGAGGAAAATTAATTGTCTCCTAGGAAGGAGATTATCATTGCTTACTGTAGCTTATTTCAGTCAGAGGAGTGAACAGGCCCCCAAATAAAGCAACAAGAAATCAAAATAAGCACTTTGCGTATAATATGTTTTCCTGTCTTAGCTCTCCAGTTTTAGTGGGAATGTCATAGCTTAGGATTGAAAGCTTTTAGCGACGGGTTACTACAAAAATAAATTTGAGAAAATAAAAACCTTAGTGACGTAGTCTTAATTTAGAGCTTCTTTGGACAGAAGTAATGCTTCTAGATCAGAGCAGGTTTTGCTTTGCTTTAATCTAGTAGCAGATTATTGTAACAATCTGCAACAATCATTTCGGGTCTGCAAGTGGATGAGTGAATACACGTTTCCTAACATAGAGACCAATCATATGGAAACAAGGTAGGGGCAAGAAGCTGCAGCATAGATACACTCATTCTGACTTTCCTAGATGTCAGAGATGCCAAAGCCTGCCTTTATGAAGAAGAATCTGGATGAACTTGGAATAGGAACTTACCACAACATTGCCTTCATACACCCAGACACTCCTATCATTAAAGCCTTGAATATATTTGTAGAGAGAAGGATATCGGCATTACCAGTTGTGGATGAGTCAGGTGAGTGTTGGGGCTTCTGTATACAAAAGGGTGATAAAATAAATAGCGCAGAACTCTGGTTTGATGGTGGGGGAGTGGGGAGAGAGGAGAAGAAATAGAAAAAACTTTAAAAACAAAAGTCAGGGGAGAAAGGGAATATAAAGAAACATTTATTCCAGATGTAGGTTGGTAGACTTAGAAGAACTTAATGATTTTGTAGTTTGGGTTTTTTCTGTCTTTCCTTCTTGACCTGTCTCTTTTCATTCTGTGTAATTGTAAGAAAACAAATGAAAGCAGGAAGTAAGAAAATTAATTTTGTACTTTAAGCGCTTTTATTCAATTTTTTTTTTTTCTGTTTTAGGAAAAGTTGTAGATATTTATTCCAAATTTGATGTAATAGTAAGTATATCTCTTCTATTCAATATTTTATATGCAGGAAGGATTTGCACATTAATTTATTATATAAATTTTTGGCTATTTTGTTCCATAGACTTTAGTTAACAAACTGAATAGAACGGATTTAATTCAGTGTGCACAGGCTTTTTTTTATTATAGTTTTTTATTTAGGCTCTCTTTTGTAATCCTGCTTGCACACAGGCATCTGCTGCTCTGGATGTTACCCAATATTAGATCTGGCTGTACTCTAACAAAAAAAGGCATTGGCTTTTATGTTTGCTTCTGGTTTTGAGATAAGATTTTCCCAGACGCTGCCATTCCATGGCTTGTTTTCAAAGACAATTCTGTTTTCTCCATGCAGTCTGGCTACCTTGTACAACTTGACCTTCTCAGTGAGTTAAAACTACTTGGTGCATTGTTTTATGTGAGTCTCTGACTCCAGAGTAATTCATCTGCATTTTTTCTGGTTTAGCTCTAATTCAAGCCACTGTTTCTAGTTTTTCCTCTTGGAGCCTTGGAGAGCAAGGACACTTCTATTCTTGTGGTTGGCAGAAATGAAACAGGGGGGGTTTTATCCCTGTCTCCTCCCACCTGTATACATCTGCCAGTTAGTTCTAATTAGAACTACTGATGACTACATCATTTTTTAGAGATTTAAGTGCCCAGGTTGCTTATTTCATCAGCCTGCTAGTGCTAATAAAGAATCCAGATGTCTGAAGCACTGCTTTCAGAAATATGGAGAACAGTCCCAAATGGAAATGCTTGAAGCTTATAAATATCTCTGGCTGCAAGCAGTGCTTTTAATACTGAAAATTTCACAATGTCCCTGTTCTTGTCTGTCTTTTTTGGACATTCGTCTTTTTTCTTTCTTGGGGATTTTCTACCGTAATATCCTGTTCTGCCATAAAAGCTGGTCAGGGAATAGGTGGTAGCTGTAGTAAGTGTGATTGAGTATCAAGAACAGTGACATTTCACAGCTGGAGAGTTCAGTGTTTCTGCTTATTTTGTAACTGCATTAGACTGAGGCAGGACAGGTTTCCTTTATTTCCCATTCTTTTTTAAGAAAGGCACCAAAATGAAGAAGCTTCCTTATGCTTTTTACTTCTTTTCTCATGTTAAGTGATAGGGCAACAACAGTATAGGATTTTTAGAGATGCTGGATCATTTCTTTGGCAAAATATATATTGAGATCAGGGAAAAAACAACCAAACAAAACACCATAAAGGTGTTTGCTCCCAGTTTGTAACTTGGAAGGAATTAGGGCATGGTTTGATTATTTGTTATTTTCCTCACGTGTACTAGTTTGCCTATAAAATGACAGGGGATGGGAGAGATCCTGTTCTTAAAAGATAAATGCCTCTGAAGCTTCCAGTTTTTTCATCATAGAATCATAGAATCACCAGGTTGGAAGAGACCCATTGGATCATCAAGTCCAACCATTCCTATCAAACACTAAACCATGTCCCTCAGGACCTCATCTGCCTGTGCCTTAAACACCTCCAGACTGCTTTAAACTGATCTTCAGTCTTTAAAAGAAGAAAATAAAATCGGAAATGTATAATCTGACCTTCCAGTAAACACAGAATTTGCAAGATTCAGCTGGTGACATTTAACATTAAACCATGTGGCTAATACGCTTAGTTAAATCAGTGTTTGAAGCTCTGCCTGTGTGGCTCAGTTGATAGATTTTTTCCTCTTAATAGAGTCCTGAATTCATTTTCAGTTTCTTGATGGGAACAACCTGGAAACAGTGTGATAGTATAGAAATAGCTCTATATCACCCTAGTTACGGTGTGCACTGTGACTTCAGTTTGCACAGGCTTTATGTTCTCCTAATGTTCTCATTAGGAATTAGCAAATTACTTAATTACAACTGCTTGTATGTTCATGTTCATCTCAAACCTATCTTTGTCACGTTAGGTCTAATTCAATCCAAAAACTTGACCACAGTATGTTCTAGCCAAAAACTAATTTCACTTTATTGCTTGGTCCACTGTTTTTGTTTTAAAGGTCTTTGTTCTTCCTTCAGTACACAAATCAATAGGCCAGGATGTGCCAGCACTATTGAAATATCACTGTGGTCTTATCTACAAAGAAAGTTTTTGCTGGTCTGAGTGAAGTCCTCTTGCTCCAGTCTTGGATCTGTTCTTGAAATGAAAGTTGAGAATGTCAGCTTACAGACTCTTTTAATCTTCTTGCCTTTACTGGTGGCAATTGTGTTGGGTTTTTTTTAATGAAAACACAACAAACATACATGCGCGTGCGCACACACACACATATTGTCAAATGGCAGTGCTAACACAGTCCAGGAGAGGGAGTTTGAGCCCACAAATAAGAAAGGTGAAGAAAACCTTTAATTTGCCCTGTACTTAGATGTCCGCTAAGGTCTGCTTCCTGGGTGTTGTTCAGAGCAGTTGGTGTCCTCTCCATACTATGAGAAACAAACAAAAAAATGGATATTCTTAAAGTATATTCTGTATATTCCAAAGTCTGTTGAGCTTGATCTTTGCATTTTTCTACTCATGGCAAAAGCAGGATGAGTGACATCCAGCCAAACAGCAGACAGCAAAGTAAGGAGATTTCCATTGGCATAATGCATATGACAAAACAGTTTTATCAATGAACCCAGTCAGTCATATGGTGTTTAACATAACTGCATGGTAGACAGTTCCCAAAAACCGATGATCATCTGCTTTAACACATGACTTAGAATGGACTCAGTGTGCACCAGAAATATATATCTGCTTGATGCTGAAGAGTACTTTATTGCAAAGTACTGAGATGTTTTATTTGCCTTGGATTTGTTTTATTTTTCCAGAATCTTGCTGCTGAAAAAACATATAATAACCTAGATATCACAGTGACGCAAGCCCTACAGCACCGTTCTCAGTATTTTGAAGGTGTTGTGAAGTGTAGTATGCTGGAAACACTGGAGACCATTGTGGATAGAATAGTGAAGGCTGAGGTGAGTTCACTTTTTATTTGCCCCTTCACTGTAAGTTAAAAGTTGTATTACCCAACAAATAAACAGTAATTTATCCTAAGTTCTTTTGGTAACTTGGTGAAAATATTTTTTTCATAACTACCTGTGTTAGGTGTCAGGTTTTAGCTTATCGATGCTTATAGGGATGTGCAAGTACTGTACAGTACATCTGTAATAATACTCTGTTATAGAATCTTAGAATAGAGCTACAGAATCACTCAGGTTGGAAAACACCTTTAAGATTGTCAAGTCCAACCTTAAATCTTAACACCGCCAAGCCACGACTAAGCCATGTCCCTAAACACATCTACATGTCTTTTAAATACCTACAGGGATAGTGACTCAAATTGTGTTTCTGTTCTATGCATTAACTGAAACGAATGCAAAACTTTTTTGAAAGAATCAAGTTTCTTCCAAACCTACCGTAAGTTTTACAAATAAATAATTCTTTAAACTCCATCTTATTGCTAGGTCAAGTGGCTTATTGTTCAGGAAATGTAATGGTTATAATTAGTTAATGCATATAGAGACCTGCACTACTCTTGTACAACTACTGTGAAGCGTGGCCAGAAAATAAATTCTTGTGAATAAGCCCTCACTAACTGCCCTTGTAAATGATTTATCTGTGTGCTTTCCATTCTTTTGGTGCTGTTTATCCTGTTTGTTAGTACTGGGAACTTTCTTACACTGGGAAGTGAATGAGCGTGTAGCTCTTCCTTCGCTGTTATACCTCTCTGCAAAATAAAATTAGTATTAGCAGTTTCAGTTCTCTCCAAGGTGTGCTCACCTCCATTTACATGGTATGACTTCTTCAGTTATGAGATTTTTGCTTTCATCGTCAGGGCTATAAACATGCATGTGCTTCATGCAGGTCCTTCATATGAGTAAAACTTCCACTTTGTTTGTATTCCCTTAGAAACCTCCATTAGGTGATTTTTGCTTGCAACTTTCTGTTTGAGCTTCTTCCAGAAGTGAAATAATTTTAGCATTGGTGATACACAGATTTCAGATTTGGATAATTTTATTACTGTCTTTAGAAGCTTTAGACATTCAGGTTTTAAGAACAACTCCTACCCTTTGGTTCAGTCTAAACATAGATTATATGTAAAAATGAGTCAGTCAAAACTACAAGCAATTTTAGCTGCCAGACAAGCGCTTGGTCTTACTGGAAATGAAATAATTACATTGTCCATTTTTCTTGAATTCATTACATTGAGAGAAGAATAAAATTATGAAATATGTGCATATACAAAAACTAATAAACCCAACTAAAATATCACCAACCTATTTTCCTCAAAAAGAAAATACAAAAATATTGCTCTCTTCCCCATTCCCCTTATCTTTTCTGCCTCTTTCAACAGGTATGATTGTTCAAATAATTCAGAGCTCCTCTTTTCTTGTATCTGACTAGCAATGAATTAGTGGTTGACCTCAACTATAAATTAACATGTCTATTAAATCAAGACCAATGCAGCTTTCTTATTTTAACCTCTGACGAGAAAAATTCTTTTCCTTTTTTTTCACCCTTATATCTGATTATTTGAGGTTAAAATAGTGAAGAGTGAGAGTTCACTTGTATAAAAAACTAAATACGTAGTAGGCTTTCAACTTTTAATGAAAAATCGCTTACTTATGAGCTGGTTCAGCATGACATTTAGGTTATGCAACTCTGTGCCCAGTGGTCGCCGACTCTTGTGCTAGGACTGACATCAGGGCACTCTCTTAGTTCTGCAGTGACCTTTCATTCTGCAGTGACCTTTTACTGCAGTAGCCTACTCCAGCCAATGAGCCCAAGAAGATAGGAAAATCCACCTACTTTCCCCACAGGTAGGACAAAACTTTGTAGAATAAAATGTTTCCCAGGGTAGACGTGTAATGATAAAATCGTAATTCAAGAATACAGTCTTACTGTTGATAAATCTTTCTTTCAAGCTGCATCCTTGTGTTTATTAACTCTGCGTTGAGTTTGCACAGATAAGTTGAATCTGTCTTTGTGCAAAATGAGGATTTTAAAACCAATCTGGCACTTGGTTTCAGTTGTGTAGTCATGTGAGAAAAATCAAGTTGAAACCAACTCGGACATCTAAAGATACAACAATTTTTAGTGCTGTGCCACTCTGAGAAAGTGTATTTCAGAAGGAAGCCTAATTTTATTATTGTATCTTGTTTTCTTGAGCTCCCAGGTTCGGCTAGGCGGAACCTGTAAGTTGAGGAAAAATGTTTGATGGAGTGGCACTTTCTGAGACCATAAGTATTTTGAAGACCTAGATCTTAGCTTAGCTGTCACTTCAAATCTTATTTGTGGCCATGTCAGATAACTGGGCTTTTTAAATATGCACTAGTTTTTATTTATATAGGGTAAGTATGTTTGTGTGACCAGTAGGTCGGGGGAGCTGATTCCCCCTCTCTACTCTGCTCTCATGAGACCCCACCTGGAGTCCTGCATTCAGTTCTAGAGTTCTCAGCACAGGAAGGACATGGATCTGATAGAATGAGTTCAGAGGAGGCCACGAAGCTGATCCGAGGGCTGAAACACCTCTCATATGAGAACAAGCTGGGAGGGTTGGGGATGTTCAGCTCGGAGAAAAGAAGGCTGTAGGGGGATCTTTACAGTAGCTTTCCCATACTTCAAGGGGGCTACAGGAAAGCTGGGAAGGGGCTCTTTATCAGGGAGTGCAGGGATAGGAAGAATGGTTTTAGGCTGAAAGGGAGGAGATTTAGATGCAATATTAGGAAGAATTTTTTTACTGTGAGGAAGAAATTCTTCACAATGAGGGTGGTGAGGCAGGGGCACAGGTTGTCCAAATAAGTTGTGGATGCCCCATCCTTGTAGGTGTTCAAGACCAGGTTGGATGAGGCATTGAGTGGCCTGATCCAGTGGAAGGTGTTCCTGGCCATGGCACAGGGGTTAGAACTGGATGGTCTTTAAGATCCCTTTGAACCCAAACCATTCTGTGGTTGGTATTTCTGACATATTGAACCATTTTTTTCCTACTTGTCTTCATCCTGCATTACTTTAAGCAACTAAACCAAAACAATTCTTAATCAGGCAAATATCTCAAAATATTTTCCCTACTTGCAGGTTCATCGTTTGGTGGTAGTGAATGAAGCGGACAGCATTGTGGGTATCATCTCCCTTTCTGACATTTTACAAGCTTTGGTACTCACACCAGCAGGTAGGGATGTTACTTTCTGACCTTTGCTATAAGTCATTGGTGGTGCATGTGCCTTGCAGGGTTTAATTTATTTGACAATAACAGACTTTTGATTTTCAGCTTGTTTAACTGTTTGACCACAGTTCTTAAATACACCATTCATTTATCCTCAGGAAAAAGCTGCCAAAGTATTAACTGTCAGTCTTGTGTTCAGTGAGGAATGTGTGCAGAAGCTTCATAAAAGCCATTGCTGTTCATGTATCTTTTTTAAGGAAAAAAAAAGTCTCAAAGTTTTAACAAGAAAAACAGGATGAAGTTGATTGTTGCCTTCCCCACCCTCCTCAGTTTCTGTACTCTGGCAAGGTGTGGATGCAGCCCTGCTTTCCACAAGCTCTGCAAAACCTCGTTCCCAGATTCCTGCTTTTGTCCAGCTATCCTGTGGGGTTTGGTTGGCACAACTATGGCAGAGACAGCACCCCAGTCACAAGAATAATTCCAGTAGAAATCTCTAGTCTATCAATAAAACCCATCAGGTTCCTTTTAACAGGAGTATCCAACACAAAGTTTATTTCTGCTACTTTATGGTGCTGTTACTTATCTTCTTTATGTTCTTAATTGAAATTTTACTCTGACCACATAAATTACTTCAGTGTCACAAGAATTAAAGCAAAGCCCCCTTCTCCTTTGTGAGGAAGGAAAAAAAATTGTCTGGAGGATTACAATTTTGCCTCAAAAAATATCAGACTAAGCAAACAGAGCTGGATACATCCTTCAAAAAGAAAGTCTAAATATAACCTTAGAAGGGGATCTCTAACTTGTACTGATAGGTAAAAAATAATATAAAAATCTCTCCACTGTAGATTTAAAGTTTATGTAGCTTTTTAAAATAGTAACAGCTATTCTCAGAAAAGAGGTAATCAGTGATGCTTTTGGAGGTACTATATCAGTGCATGGTAGTTCCTTTTAGTGACCTGGAAGAGCAAGTAACCCTGCTCTCAAAGTGCATGAGTGTGAGAAATCAAGCCTGGGTTGGATGGATTCATTGTCTGGGAGGAGAACGGAGGGGTACATGTCCCTTCTTAGATAGAGATGTACAGACAGGCACATGGTGCCTTCCCAGGCAGAGCAGGTCATTTACCCCATGCCTGGAGGTTTGAAGGATCCAAGGTTTAGACAGAAAAGATAGATCTAAAAAGTGACAAACCACAAGTTTTGTTAGTCTGGAATTACATAGACACTTAGGGTGCAACTCTGTGCTGATATAACAGTGCTTTCATTAAAAAGGGTAATTCCTGCTCCCATACTCTGGGCCGTGTCCTTCTGGCATTTGGTGGCACCCACACTCATGAGATCTCTCTGTGAGCTCTAACAAATCAATCTAACAGAAAACTGAGCCAGCAAAAAAGCTGCAGAGTTTTGTCAGCTTGGCACAATAAGCTGGCTCAGAGCAGAGTCTTGTATTGATGCAGCAGTCAGAGTGGCAGAGCAGGCGCAATTATGCCACTGGAAGGGATGAGGTGCAGGAAGACATTTTTGGGGAGCAGTTAGGTGTTAGATTACAGTTCTGGAGAGAACAGCCTGATCTTAGATAGGGATTTGTCTCATGAAGTGAGAATGTCTGCAATCTGGACCTAG
Source organism: Coccyzus lansbergi (assembly GCA_033558105.1). Lineage (NCBI taxonomy): Eukaryota > Metazoa > Chordata > Aves > Cuculiformes > Coccyzidae > Coccyzus > Coccyzus lansbergi. The sequence goes on along the minus strand of JAUMJK010000529.1, from coordinate 6,487 downwards.
TTTGTAGATTCAGAGTGATTTACCTCTTAATACAGATGCTTAAGAACAGTCAGATAAATCATGCTCTAAAGTGTTCATTTCTCTTCACAGACTAGAAAGGAAAATTTATTGACTGGGAGGAATTAAGATCAGCCTCCATTAGGGGAAAAAGTGTCAGTTGTGATGAGAAAACTGAATCTGTTTAATGAATTTTCCAGTGTTTGATTATACACTACCAATGGTAACTCCAGGTTGCTGGCAAGAGTTTCTTGCTCTCCAGAGTTGGATGCTGAAGCCAAACTCACCACAGGGTTTGGTTGTTGCCCAGCATGTGGCTAGTTTGAGTGCTTGGAGAAGGAGGCAAGGTGCTGTACAGTCCTGCTGAACAGGTCTCTTGGATCCCTGCTGTGAGCTGAATCTGCCTCTGAGCCAGGAAAAAACATGTAGTTAAAGTGAATTCTTAGATAGTTTATTCTGTAGCAGGACTTTAGTTTTTGAAGCTATTATGATGACTCAGTTTGGGTTCAAAGCTGATGGATTAAGGGGGGTGGCTTTTAGTAGGGTTTGGTTTTTAAATAAGTTTTTGCACTAGGGAGAATCTTCAAAACCACTTCTGGCAGTTTCCCAGAAGAGTTGCTTAGGCTGCCTGGCCAATGAAATTAGAGGCAGTAATGGTCTCATGGCCTTCTTCACTCTGTACACATTAGCCTTTAGCAATCCTGCAGTGTATTTTTTATAAATGGTATCTAGTAACAAGATTCTGATAACATGATCAGACCAAGTTGCAGTGTTCAGAATGAACCATGCTTTTCCAGAAGCTGAGTGCTACGTGCATAAAGAAATCACACATGCTTTCCTCTTCTGTCAACAGGTGCCAAGCAAAAGGAGAATGAAAGTGAATGACTGCTGTGAATGTATACGTGTTTGTAGGAGAACTTGAACACAGTTTCTGGGTCAAGGTTGTCTCAAGAACAGTGACTGCAATAAACAGAGCAGGATGGCTGGGAATGTGTATTGGGACTGTGATGGATGATGAGTCTATTCCCCCCAGTGATGTCGCAAAAAAAAAAAAAAAAGCAGCATGACAAAAGCTTATGTTAAAATGTAGGCTTGTATTTCAAAACGTCTTCAAAACATTTTGCTGGAAGACTTCACATGATGTCCTTCATTAAAATGCACTGTATTCCGAAATTTCTTCATTTTGTATTTGACAGAAGTCACTGGTCAGCAATGGATATACGTGACATAAGGCAAGTGTATGGCATATTCATATCATAGTGCCTTATGTCAGACTACAGCAATATGTCATCACAGTTGCCCATCACTGTCAAAGGAAGTATTGTGCTAAATGAGACGCTGTATCTGAATGTGAAAGTCTTTAAACAAAAACCAAATCAGTTTCAGTTCTCATTAGATTTGTCATAAAAGCTGTAATTTGAATATCGGTAGACTTCTTTAAAACTTTAATGACAGTTTTGTGTTCAATGTTGCATTCTGAACTGAGATGTAAAACGAGACTGATTTTAAAAACAGCTTTATTTATTTTTACTTTCATGACAATTTTTTACACATCCTTGGTGGATAGCTAAAATTTCACCATATCCATTAATAAACTGTTGATTGTTATACAAACCAGTGGTAGATTTGCTCATTATTTAAAACTTCAGAGTTGGAGAAGCTGTGTGGCCTGTTGATCAGTCCACGTTACTTGAGCTAAGATTCCAGAAGCATGGATCAAAAGCACTCTGTACTGTAATACACAGGCACTATGGAAGAAACAAGGTGCCAGAGAACAGTATTTTCATCTGTATTAAAGTGTAAAACAGCTTTTGTACAACAGAACTGCAGCTTTTTATTGTATGTGATTTGTACAGCAGTGGAGGAGTGAGGAAAACTGTGGAGTATTCAATTACGTAAATGTATTGTAAAGGTTGGAGATGAGACTTTTCTAATTGTAGATTCTCGTAGATGTAAGAAATTAAACCTTACAACATCAGTTTGCTTTTAGCAGTTCTTGCCAAGTTCTTTTGTGTGCATAAATGTAGGTACATTTTGATTAGTGCAAACTAGGTACCGAAATACTTTTATTTTCCTTCAGCTTTAAAGGTGGCAAATGTGAATGGATTAATGCAGGCAGCACCTCTTACTGTGTTTCCAGTCTGGATACTGTACTGGAATAATGGCAGTAAATTGATCTGGGTTTTTTCCATTTATAAACACTGATGTAAAAGGTTATCAGTTTTCAGTTTGCTTATGAAATGTGAGAGGTTTAATAGTAATGAAAAAGTCATTCTTCAGAACTTTTTCACTTTCCCTAAGAATTTAAATTTTTAACTGAATGTGTGAAAATTGTTTTCTTGCTGGCACCTCTCAGGTATGAAAGTCAGCACAAGCACATTCTTCAGCCCTGCATGCAGGGGATTTTTGAAGATGATGAATTGTTGTGCCAGTGATACTCTTTACATATATATATATTTATATACACACACACATACACTTTATTTTTTAGCACTAAGTTGTTTGGCCCTGTTCCCTGCAGACAGCTTTGGGTCTGTCTGCATAAATTAGTATGCAGAGTGCCAGAATGAATTTGCAGTTTTTGAACAGCCTTGTACAGCCTTTCTATTTTAACATTATTCCAAGCGCTGTTGACGTGTTCTGGACGCAGGACTAGCTAGATTATAGAAAGCAGCCTCCTTGGTGAGACAAAACTGTATTTGGAGAATTCCCACCCTTACACTTTCAATTCCGTTCTGAATTTGCAAGAAGCAGAGTTGCAGTGTAACTCCACAAGCATGGATAAACAGCAGTGCTGTCAGAAAGGCACTTTGCCTGTACTAGCATAGGTACCGGTGCTGATGCCATAAACAAACCTTAAGCATTCACATCACTTTTAATACAGATCAGTTTACTACATAGCTAGAAAAATGCTTGTTCTGGTGTAAGGGAAAGCCAGGAATAAATAAATGAGGGTAGAGAGGAGGGGTGACTCAGCAGCAGTGCCGCATGTACTAGATTAATGCAACAGTGCAATTAAAGCTGTGATGGAGGATTCATCATGGGGCTTGTGAAGGGCCTTGGCCACAGAAAAGAATAAAATGCAAGGTCTTGCATGTTTTTTTTTTCCTTCAGACAGGCAGCAAGCAGTACCCTTGGACCTGAGACTAGCAATGGCTCTAGGAGCTCCCTTTCCACAGACAGGGCTGTGCTGCACAGGGAGATGGCAGGAAGCTTCCCCAGTGATGCTGCTGAAAGCGTGTTCAGTGGTGTAGATGATCTGTCCTGGGGATGCAAGATGCTGTAGAAATGGATTCTATTTTAACCTGCAGGACTGTAAAACAAGTGACTGATGTCTGTGCTCCCCTATGCATTTCCTTGCACAGCAAGAGACAGCTGTGAGAGAATTAGTCTAAGCGATTCCTGGTTTCAGAAGGGAGCAGATTAAGTTTGGGTTTTATCTACTCTGGATACTTTTAGCTATTCAGGTGTGAGAAAATGTTTCTTAATAGACTTAAAGAATCAGTAGTTTTCAGTGTTTGGAGATACCATGAACTTAGGGAAATGATCCTTTGCTGATAGTGGTCACTTGACCGATGAAAACATTTTCCTGTTTCACTTCTGCAATCCCTTTGGTTTGAAGATTGGAGATCTTCCAGCCCCCCCCAGACTTTGTTTGCTGTTAATTAGGAACTCAACTGTAGTTTCGACATCTCTAAGGGCTATTTGTTGTCTTTTACTGTGGATTATCATTCTTCTGGGAATGTCTGGGTAACACACAAAGAACTAGCCTCCCTTGCTGAGGTTTGAGCTCTTGTCTTCATAGCTAGTGAGGAATGTGACAGAAGTGGTTCCAAGACTGCACCTTGCTTTGAGAACGCTCCTTGCCATCTTTCAAGAGAGTGCAGGGCGAGTTTGAGTCTTTCGGCTTTGGCCCAAGAAGCAGTGAAACCACACGAACGAAATGCTGTCACACAGCAGGCTGAGTAACTGTTTGTACTGTGCTCTTCAGGCAGTTTTGGAAGTCTTACTTCAACAGTTCATAGCAACTTTCATCCCTTATGCTCACATGTTAAATGCTTATCAAGGGTAATTTCCAGAGGAAAGTGTAATTCTGAATTATTAAATATCACTTGTGTATCTTTGTAATGCATTTATACATAAAGAGTGTTCTGCATACGCTGCTGTCCACACTTAACTTCAGGTCTTAATTTAAATGCAGTTTTGAAAATCATGTTCCTGAGTCCCCGTTTATTTTATGGTCAATGCAGTCAGACCTGTTCCCACTGAAGTGAATGGGAACAGGAGGTGACCTGTACTTCTACATCACTCATTCCTTTAGGAAAAAAGTATCCTTAGAGCGCACCCCTGCCAGCTGCATATCTGGACCGACATGGGAGCTGGCTGGGATGCCAACAGGCCGTGACTGGATCTACTAGAGCCAGTTCATACTGAATCAGTTTCTCAATTGTTTTTTTCGTACTAACGTTGCCAGTGTTTCTAACTGAATCTTGGGAAATATGAGAGTAGGAAAAAGCATGAGATTGAACTGAGTGTACTTTGTAACCTCTGTGGGCAATGAAGTCTGTGCTGCACCTGTGGCAGCGTGCCCAGTGCCCAGTGCACGCTGCAGAAAACTCAGGAATGTCCCAGTTTGCCAAGGACAGAGCGGGTAATTATGCTGGTGAATGCTGTTACAGGAGCTGAATGCTGTTCTGCATTTGGACTCCAAGTAGCAGTATGTTCAAGGGTTTGTATACACAATGATAATAGAGTCATAGAGTAGTTTGGGTTGGAAGGGACCATGTTGAGCTGCTCATCAATCAGCACCTCTAAGTCCTTCTCTGCGGAGCAGCTCTCAGTCACAAAAATGCTTGACTAGTGAGTTAAGTTCACTATGTCCAATTCATCACTGTTTGTTCTCCATCACAGCAAAGCAGGTACAGGCAACCCAAGCAGGATGCGTTCCCTTTCCCAGCCTCTCTTGCCATGTTTTCCTGCTCTCATGGCACGTGCAGGCTCAGTTGGTGTTCACGGTGGTCCCTTTTGGTATTTTCTCCGTCTCAGAACCAACACCATGTGTTGCATTGTTGACGTGCCCGCTGTTAGCTTGCTGACAATCAACCTAACGTAATTTATCATCTGAACTGATATGGAGTCTACACTGATAGCAGCCCTGCAGAGAAGGACTTAGGGGTGCTGGGTAATTAGAAACTCGACATGAGCCAGCAATGTGCGCTCTCAGTCCAGAAAGCCAACCATATCCTGGGCTGCATCAAAAGTGTGGCCAGCAGGGCAAGGGAGGTGATTCTGCCCCTCTATTCCTCTCTTGGGAGACCTCATCTGGAGTATTGTGTCCAGTTCTGGAATCCTCAACATAAGAAGGACATGGAGCTGTAGGAACAGGTCCAGAGGAGGCCATGAAGATGATCCGAGGGCGGGAGAACTTTCCGGATGAGGACAGACTGAGAGAATAGGGGTTGTTCAGCCTGGAGAAGGCTCTGAGATCTCATAACGACCCCTGTAAAGGGGCTTCAAGGAAGCTGGAGAGCGACTGTTCACAAGGGCTTGTGGTGATAGGACAGGGGCAATGGGTATAAACTGGCTGGGCAGATTTAAACTAGCACATAGGTGCGTGAGGTACATTGCGTGTCGCAGCACAACTTGCAAATGCTGAAGGGGAGAAGAAGCTGGAGCAGGACGAGGCTGGTGAAGGGGCTGGAGAACAGATCCTATGAGGAGCGGCTGAGAGAGCTGGGGTTGTTTAGCCTGGAGAAGAGGAGGCTGAGAGGAGACCTCATTACTCTCTACAAGTACCTGAAAGGTGGTTGTGGAGGGGAGGGAGCTGGGCTCTTCTCCCAAGTGACAGGGGACAGGACGAGAGGGAATGGCCTCAAGCTCCGCCAGGGTAGATTTAGGCTGGAGATTAGGAGGAGGTTTTTCACGCAGAGGGTCCTTGGGCATTGGAAATAGGCTGCCCAGGGAGGTGGTTGAGTCACCTTCCCTGGAGGTGTTTAAGGCACGGGTGGATGAGGTATTGAGGGACTTGGTTTAGTGTTAGATAGGAATGGTTGGACTAGAAGATCCGATGGGTCCCTTCCAACCTAGTTGTTCTGTGATTCTGTTATCAGGACCAGGGAGTGCAGAGGCAAAGCCCTAATCCCTGATGCTACTATTGCTCCGGGACAGCGACCACCAAGCACAGAAGGCGAGAGAACATGTGAAGCAACTCATCAGCACCTCATACGCTCCCGCCCGCCAGCCCCGCCCCGCGTTACAGCAAGAAGGCTGCGGGAAGGGGCGGAGCGTCCAATGGGGCTGCAAGGAGAGGGTGGAGCGTCCAATCGGCATCGAGGAGGGGCGGGCCAGGAGCGATGCTGACCAATGGGCTGCGAGGGGGAGCGGGGCCTGAGGTGTGACACCCAATGAGCTGGGAGAACGGCTGAGGCACCCAATGGACTGCGAGGAGGGGGCGGAGTTTCCGGGGCAGTGACGCAGCGCGTCCTTCTGG